>QNUK01000189.1:215000-330000 GCA_013621035.1 Clarias magur | reverse complement strand
CTGCGTAAACATGTCTAGGAACACACCTGAGCAACACACACACACACACACACACACACCCTCTCCACCTACACATTGTTCAACAACCATCTGAACCCAACACTCATGCGGTCTACTCGTAAGACACCTGTGCTAGAACTCCAAGTGTGCAAAATAGTTGGCACCCTCTATATGTTCTATGTGCCTCCTTTTTATGGTTTACCAACAGAACAGCATCACCTGATTTCAAACATGTTACAGCCTCGATACGTCAGCAACAGTTATCTGAATCCGACTCGAGGGTTTGCTTCCTCGCTGAAAAGTTCTCGGTAATAATTTAAAAAATGCACATCACTAAACCTGAGCGAACAACAAAGCGATGGCCGTTTTCTACGCACTTGTGTGTCACAGAGCCGTGATTTCAGGGACAGCAGAATGCGACAAACTGAATCATGCAAATTAGGAACGACCGGTTCGAACGATTCCTTGTCACGTGGTACGACATCTTCATCCCCCGACCCTCCCCCCCATCTCACAATCAACAACCCTAACTGCCATTAACTCCCTTTTGCAAGAAAAAAATAAAATAAAATAAAAGCATGTTGTATACGGCCTGTAATTAATTTCTACAGAGAAGAAATAAAGCTTGGAGGGATGTATCGCAGCTCTGTAAGAGTGTGTGTAACCTCCACTAAACGCTAGAATTAGTTTTAAAACAAGAGCACATCCTATTCAGGTCTGTTCGATTAAATCAAATTTATTTTCGAATACGATTTTGTCTTCCAACTAATTGGAATCAAATTATCAAATTATGAAAGGGAGAACCGAGATCAAGACGAGAATTATTATTGTACTGAATTTCATTCACCAATTAATTATACTAAAAGTTCAAGAAATTGAAACATTATTAAACATAAAAAAAATATATAAATAAATGCACAATTTTTCCGAAGTCAAAAAGAAATCGTTTTTAATCATCTTTGATTGAGAACGGAAGGAGATCGCTGTTTACACCCGACATCATCAGTGCGTTCGGGCTCCTCTGAAATCTCTCATTCCTCGGACCTACACTGTCATAAGGAGGGCACGCGATCGCAACGCTCGACATTTCTTTCCAAAATATCAATAATGGCATAGCGCGGAGGTTAACTTCCTCGTTCTCTTCTTCTCGTGTTTAATACAGCTCACAAACCAAGTAGCTGTATACTGCCACCGGCTGTATTGGATGATGCACAAATCAACCACGTCTGATGTGAAAACACCCTAAATTTCATATCTCGTACATACAATCTTTTTTTTTTTATCTTTATTTTGTCCAGCAGTTGGCGGTATTGCACAAACGGGCCATAAATTCAGAAGAAGCAGCATTAATCTTTCGAAAAGAGACTATTTTATATATTTAATTTAATGGTTTGCAGTTTAAATCGATTCAGGCTTCTAAAACTTTTCAGGCAGAGTAAAAAAAAAAAAAAAAAGATTAATTGAATCACAAAATTAGAATTTTAAAACTGGCCCCCGCCAAAAAAAGAGCGAAATCGCTTTAGTCGCACAGCTCTAATGGACACGACATGCACAGCAGAGTGAACGGTTTGTACAAACAGGCTCAAGCGCCATCGTAGACAATAAAGAGACCACTCTCTGACCTTTTAATCTGCAAAAGGAGGTCAAGGTTTACAGAGTGGGATTAAAAGTACTAGAAACAGAAATTGAAGGCATGCAAACTTTTGCACCCAGTGGTTTTTCACAGTGTTTTCCGTATTGATTTTGGCCAGAATTTATAGAAAAACAAACTCTTGATTTTATTCTAAATGGACAAAGTCAGTATAAAAAGCAGGAAAGTGAGCAGCAACAACTTCATTTTTCTCTTTCTTTCTTTTGCTTCCTGTTTCTCAAAACAGTGCGAGAAAACCTGCTTCACTTTTCCCAACCAACACATTCCATTCAACTCTAATTAAATTTCCCAGAAAGGATTTACTCGCGGTGTGTACGCCTTTTGTACGGAGTGAAGTGAAAATCAACACCACAGAGGGAGTCGGAATCCGTCTGTCGTAAAGCGTTACCGCTGCCAAAAGTCAGCGAGACGGCGAATCATAACTCAATCGAGTTTTTAATTCCCTCGGCCACTGGCTTAACCCTGTACACAAGGGCCACCACAAACACAACCACAAGTATGAGCAAGGGCTCTGCTCGTGTATAAATCCGGGTGACAAATCAAAAATAAAAATAAGTCGCTGGAATGAAGAGAACTCCACTTCTGACACGGACGGAGTGAGTGACCGCGGTTAGCCGCAGGCAGTTAGAGAGAGAAGCTCGTGTTCACCTGGACGCGTCTCCGATCTCACAGCGGGAAGCCGAGTCAAAACACGGAGACTCACAACTCTGTCTGAGAACACAGAGAGGCAGCTGATATGACAGAAATGTCACTTTCAAATTTTTTATTTTTTTTTAATTCCTTACTTGTAAAAAAAAAAAAAAACCCACAACAAATAATAAACAAAAAAAATTTTTTTTTACAAATCACAAAAGAAAATCCACAATTTTCACATTGTCCAGACCAGACCTTATATATTTATATAAACATCTCCAGTGTCAGCGCCTTCTAACACTCAACAAGGTAAGTTGCATACTTACAAACTGCATATGTTTTTCAGATAAAAAAAAAAAGAAACTAGAGCTATTGAACTGTAAAAATAAGAGATATCTTGTCTTACTCGTCTTTAATGTTACATTCAAAGTAAATCACACGACACAATTTCTGATCAGTTCTTTAATTAATAAAAATCTCAGTGGAAACATTTTTATTACTGGTGTAAAGGATTAGAGTTGAACTGTGATCTATACGGGTCGCTCACGGATTATTATAAAGTTAACCATCATAGTACAAAAAGTTTGACGACTGCTACTGCTTAATGGTTTAATATTTACGCCCAATAATGACAACAAAATCCCCCTATGTGATGGTGAAAATCCTCCTTTCCACTCTGATAAAAAACAAAAAACAAAAACAAGCCAAATAAAAGCATCGTATTAGCTCTCATGCTGTAGGCCACTAAATATCAGAACATACATTTGACTAAAATTACCGCAAAACGTTCCATGCCTCAGATTTTTCAAGTAATAAGATTAAATTCGATTCCTTTAATTTTGGAAACTTTAACTGAAAAACGATCCGATCCATCACAATAAACTGAGATATGATCCAAACTGGGAGTTTTGTGATCCGTTGCACCCCTAGATGTTTTGGGGGGAGGGGAGGGGTGGGGTCGTAACAGTAACACTGTCACTGATTAATTTCCCATAAGAGCATGCTTCCCAAAATAAATAAACAAACAAAAGAAAAATTCTGAACATGACTTGACAATTTTGTTTAAGGTTGAATGCTGACCATTGACACCATGACGAGTTGAGCATCATCACCACGACTCATAGCTTTAACATGCCTACAAGATAAAACATGCGCCATCATGACGTTTATTAATTATTTACATCGTACGTCAACCTTCAGACATTGACCGAAATATAGACAAATTTGTACAAGGAAATGCAGAACTCCATCCATCTATAAATACTAATAAATATTAATTTACCTTGCTTGTATTCAAGGACGAATATGACAACACACAACAGACACAATGTTTTGTTTTTATTTATCAAACCACAGTCTGAATTCAGCTTTGGTTTAGTAATTAAAATTACCCGCTCACATTAGACAAGGCCGTTTAAAGATCCTCAGGAACATCAAGCTCCACCAGAATGCACACAATCAAGTTTATTTATTTATTAATTTTTTTACGTGCAGTTAAACTGGGTATTAGCCAGCAGACGACCTGCAGCCGAGTGCTCTTTCACTGAAGCTGGAGGGTCGATTAAGCAGGACTCCACTCAGTCTGGTAGCGGTGCTTCTCTCCTTCACAAGGGTCCGTGTGCGGCAATCAACAATAATCAGCTCTGTAGGAAATCTGCATGTAGAGCCTGGTGAATATTTACAGTATTACTGTATTGCTTTAAAACTGTGTAGCGGTCTTTGAAAAGTCACACGGCCCATGCGAGAGAACCGGCGCAGCCCTAATGAAGTTGTCTGTGTTGATTAAGAACGTATTCATTACTGCCAGAGACTGTGCTAGGGATTATCTCCGGTTCATGAACTGGCCATTATCTGAATTACAGTAAGAATGTTCAGGAATGTCTGGCACCATTTCAGGACGACAGACTTCACCTGAGTTTGTAGCCAAAAGCGCAGCGAGACTTCAAAAGACTGCTTTAAAAGACCGGATTCATCCCTTTACACCTTTCAAGACAAATCATTTACACAACAACTGCGCTGTTATATTCTACATTCTGATTGGTCAAAAGGTCTTGATTCAGTTTTGCTCCGGCTGCAAGACAAGCAAATCAAATCACAGGTTTATATTCATGCGCTCGTTCTGAACTAAGAGGCTCTGGCTCATCCACACACACACACACACACACACACACACACACACACACACACACACACACACACACACACACACACACACACACACACACACACACACACACTGTCGTCCTCGTAACCTGAGCAACAAGATTAAAGTAAAAGGGAATTGCTTTGACACACACCGCCAGGGTGCTTTTCACTTTCAGGACACACCAGACCTGAAGACTGCAATGACGATGATGACGTCGACTCCACCACGCTGATTGATGAAGCACGTTTCAGACGCACCTGTGACTCGTCAGATTAAAAAAAAAAAAAAAGACGACAAGGGAACAAAGTTGCTTGTATCTTTTCCCCCCCTCCTCCTACAGTATAGTATGTAGGGTGAGGAAGTGATGGGTATGGCTGCTGTCAAAGGCTGGCGTTAAATATTTTAGATTGCCTTGTGCTTCTGTTGCACAGGACAGTGTTGGATTTCCCTTGAGGAGAGTGAATGTTGTATGAAAGGCTGTCAAGCAAGAAAAGAAATAAAATCACCTAATATAAGTGCATTTAATAAACTTTGTTTATAGGATTATACTGGCCTAATCATTTTAAACAAGTAAGGCCTAATAAACGACAGCAAAGCAAAGTGTTACTCTTCAACAAATAAAACCCTGCACTTCTTTGGGGAGGGTGAAGCTTTCGGTCATTCTTTAATTTAAAGATATTTATTCTTGGTAAAACCGCAATCATAAATCACCGCATCACACCACCCAGTCATTAAAAACATAAATAAATAATATATATATATATATACATTGATGTCTGCACCATGATTTGCACTTTATACAATATGTTAGATGAGCTGTTGGTTAGTCATGCGAAGGACGAAATTCTTGGTTTAATGGTTTAATTCATAAGACTCTGAGCATGAAGTGGAATTATAATGCACAGAGCAAGCTCTGAGAAGATATGCCAAGTTACAATTGGAGTCGAAGAACTCGAGTGTCCTGCACAGAGAGTCCTGACTGAACAGCTTTAGGGTGACCTCGAACTGGAGTCTCCTCGACATTACTGCCTGACGCTCTTGTGAAAGCCGAATGAACACGAATCTCCAATATCTGGTGGAAACCCTTCACATACAAATGGCGTGCATTATAAGAAAGAAGGATTAAATCTCACCATCGAGTGGCGCAATGGTAAAGTGCTCGTCCTATCATCCGGAGGTCGCTAGTTCGATTCCCAGGTGATGCTGTAGCCTCCCGCGGCCAGGGGTCTGAAGAGAGCTGGGATGGGGATGCATGATGGGATGAGAGGCACTTAGGACTCTCACATCAATCATCTGTGAGCTCACGCATGCTTATTGAGCGGATAGCGTTTTCGTGCTAATGTGGTACGTCCCCTTACCAGTTCGAGCAGTTTGTGTAATCATTTAAATTTTTGTGTCATGATGCTCAAAAAAAAAAAAAAGCTGAAAGAACATGATGTGATGAACATATAAAAAAGCGCTGTCCTCTAATAAACCAAAGTCTGATCATGGTAGCTTCAGGATTGTTCTGTTCCTAAACTATACACTAGGATGGCCTGATCTGAACGCTGACATTGAAACTGCTAACAGAGGAATTACACCTGCGTTCAGCTCCAATTATGCTGTCCTGGCATTGAGAAAGAGAGAGAGGGGGAGAGAGAGAGAGCGAGGAAGAGAGAGAAAGAGAGAGAGAGAGCGAGAAAGTCGGCCTGAGCGGAGTAGAGCAGCTGGAACAAAGTAGCGTTTCTCTGACAGCTTGGCATCATTGCAGGCCTTCTGTCAGTCAAAAAGCCAAAATAAGCCAATTAGACTCAGCCATTACACCACACACACCGATTGAAAACAAACAGTACGGGACGCCCACTGAGTGTCTCCTTGTCTAAAAGGGACTCGAATTTAACAGCGGTGTTAGAGAAATACCAGTTTAACATCACCTCCAGTTTAAACCGTCACTGCTGATAATGTGTGTTTGACTTAAAAGTCTGTCTCCGTGTGTTAGTGTGTTGTCTCAGACAGAAACAGAGACAGAAGAAAAAGGAGAAAGGGAAAAGAGACAGCGAGAGGTGGGGGTTGGATTACGACGATGACTGGAGAGGGGACGAGTGCTGGGGACGAGGAGTCTCCGAGCTGTTTAAGGTTTCTGCTGACAGACATCTTTGACCACAATCAATAATTCAACATGCACAAAAGACCTCCATTCGGGCCCGGAGTCGCACTGTATGTTTACAAAGAGACCACCCGGAGGAAAGGAAGAGAAGAGAAAAACTTTTCAAATGAAAGATGCGAGAGGAAAGCGAACAAAGATGATGAGAAAGCAGGTGAACCCTAGTTATATTCGCTCCAGGTTTTTTTTTTTTTTATTATATATATTCTTTCTTTTTCGTTTCTTTCATCGAAAGTCCTTCAACTTGCTTAAACTTTAAAGTCTGTAAGTTTAAGTGTCTATGTAGCATGCAGCACTTAGAAAAGCATCTGTTTGGAAGCCTTAAGACTTCACGAAATCAACAAACAAATTTCACCTCGTTTTTTTTATTTTTTTTATTAGGTTGCCTGGAAAGTCCTCGACAGTAGTTATAAGAAAATAATCAACAGGAGGGTGTGAGCAATGTTTTATTAGTTTCCAGTTTCTTTTAACATGAATATTAAGCAACGTGAAACGCCATCAGATTGGTTCTTTCCAACAGAAGTGAGATTCTTCTGCCTGTAGATCAAACGACTCAAGGATCAACGCTTTTCAGCTCAACACAGATGTAAAGAGCGGCTACTCGACTTATCGTCTCAGCCTTCCAGTCAGCTTGAACCAGGTTGCTTATTTTACCTCTGACCTCTCTGAACAACAAAGCGGCTCTTGACTTGTGCCTGTATCAGATTTTGTACCTCCAAGACTCCAAGGCTGTCTGGGTGTTCAGACATCCAGAAAAAAACTAGACGTACATCACGAATGTCGTATTTACTACCAAAAGCACTGGCGCAATGTTAATAACTGCCGCTTTACTGCATTTAACGGCGGGAGTCCTGAAACCACGGGAGCTTGATCCAGACCCAGTGAAAGTCATGAACTTTTTCGACGCTGATTGATAGCATCCTGCTGCTGTTATTGTGGCCTCAAGGGAAGCACTTAACCCAGGCAGCTCCAGAGAGACTGGGCCGGCAAATGGCTCATGGAAGCCACTCTGTGGATAAGAGAGTGTTCGAAATGAACACGGGACATTCAACACAACAATGAAGGGAAGAAAAATATTTCCTACTTTATCTTAATCAAAATATTTGGCATCCTAATCGGGAATATTTCTTGAGAACTCCACATTTTTTTTTAAATACACGTCTCTTTGACGCGTCAGATTCTGTAATGCGTCTCAGGGAAAGAAAAAAAAACAAAACCAAAACAAAGCATAACGCAAAAAAACAACAACAAAAAAAAAAACAGACGAAGTCCATGCGGCTCTTTAATTGAATGAGAGGACATGAACCAAAGAAAGAAAGAAAACACGCAGAAGCATGTTCCTGTCATTCCCTGAAGGAACATGGCATATGGGTTTCTGATAGGAATAGGAACAGGAGGAGTGCCTCGATTCGGGCACATCCTGAAACGAAATATTCTCCTCGTCGTATCCGATAATGCGAGTCAAGACACCGACACCTCATCAACAGTAACCCTTCACAAAAGGAGAAAAACAAAAACAAAACAACAAATGGGATTTACAAGAAAAGCACCCTTTTTTGTCAATCTCAGAAAATCAGAAACACTTACACACACATTCTCACAGAGAGAGAGAGAGAGAGAGAGAGAGAGAGAGAGAGAGAGAGAATGGTGGGAGGTTGAAAGGCAGCACTCTTTCCACAGGGCCAGTAAAGAGCAGAACACGGCCGCAGAATCCGATCTCTTAATCCAGGCTGGAATGCAGCGCAGCCAATCAGTCTCCACTTCAATTACACTGCAGAGCGGCAGCTGTCCCGCCACAAAACACCCGAGTGAAACCGTACTCCAAACACCAACCGTGCATGGCCGAAACCAAATATCCAAATCTAAACACCGATACTGTACAACCGACACCAAACACGCAAACCTTAAACGATATAGTATGAACTATATAACATACCCAAATCTGAACACAGAGACAGTCCGGCCACAGACGGATATCCAGATCTATAGCATGACACCTCTAAACCACCACACACCCGAAATCTAAACACTGATATTAACAAAAATCTAGAAACCAACCGCAGCTAATTACTGACACTGTACTGTCTCCAAAATACTGCAAATCCAAACCTAACAATTTACACTATTTCAAAAAATAATTTACCAAATCTAAAGACTGGTATTGCCAAAACAAAAGCCCACATACCCAAATCTAACCACTAATCCTGTACACCAACACCACATGACCAAGACTAAACTCTGGCAATCTCCTCCAAACACCACAGACTCAAGTCTGAACCCTGACACATAACTGCAAACACTGTAGTCCAAATCTAAACACTGAGCCAAACACCAGATCTAAACACTGGTAATGTACCCCAAACTTTGGCACAGTATATCATTGGTTAGATTTGGTTATGCAAAGTTTGGGGTACAGTATCAGTGTTTAGATCAGAGTTATGGTGTTTGGTACAGTGCGTCAGTCTTCAGATTTTGATTATGGTGTTTGACACAGTGTGCCAGTGTTTAGATTTGGGTTGTGCTGTTTGGTGTTCACAACACCATGACCACGTCTAAACCTTGATACTCCACATCAACACTACATGACAAAGTCTAAACCCTGACAATCTACTCCTAATACCATAAGCCTAAATCTAAACACTGATACCTCAAACCAACACCACGTACCTATATCTAAACATGATTACTGTACTCCAAACGCCACATATCCAAATCTAAACACTGACACATTAATCCAAGCACCACGACCCAAATCTAAACACTGATACTGTACACCAAATACAGGATTCCTAAATCTGAAGACTGAATGTACACCAAACTTTGCATAACCAAATCTAAACACTGATACTGTACACCAAACACAGCATTCCCAAATCTGAAGACTGAATGTACGCCAAACTTTGCATAACCAAATCTAAACACTGGTACTTCCAACCAACACCAGACACCCACAGCTAAATGCGTCAAACACCGTAACCATGTCTGAACCCCGATACTGTACATCAACACCACGTAAACAAGTCTAAACACTGACAATCTACTCCAAACACCACAGATCCAAATCTAAACACTGACACCTCAAACCGACTGCACGTACCTACAGTAGATCTAAACACAAATACCGAAATCCACACATCCGAATGGAAAACATTTGAACACTGCACATGTAAAACAAACAAACAAACAAACAAAAAAAAAACACTTGGCTAAAACAGCGGCGACACTGCAGCGTTAGATAACACGCTCGTACTTCATCCTAGGCGCTAACAGTGGGCCGTAAACCTAAACGTTGACCTTCATCCTCGTCTCGAGATCTGCCCCTCTACTGTACTCTCAATAGCTCTGCACATTCTTGCTTGCTGCCCTTCGAGCCACTCAAGCTGCACATAGCATTCATTCCTCTGGTGTACCGTAGCAGAACGCGGTGCCGCGCGGCCCTTTAACAAACGCAAGCGGGTTTTAGCGCAGCCTGCCGTGAAATAAACATGGTTAAGGGAGGGGGGAGTTAAGGACCTGAACTGCTAAGCAGGATAATTTAGTGGGCACTGTGTGAGTCCTGGTACAGCGCTAGCTTGAAAGCGCACAGCCACTTCATTAGGAGCTGGGAGAATCAGCAGAAATTAAACACAAAACCACGGGAGATGGCCTTCCTGAAAAGAAAAAGTGCTAGACAGAGCAGCCTAAGCCTAGAATGTGCAGAATTAACGCATCCTTTTGTGTGCGAGTTCAAACCCATAGATACTGATCAAAAAAAAAAAAAAAAAAAAAATACAGGCATCAGGAAGACACCTTTTAAAAACGAAATATTCATCTGCACTGTTCACGGTTATGGAATTTGGAAATACTATTACGCTACGGGGTTTTATCTTTGTTGAAACATTGGTGTTTTTATGAGAATGTTCGCAGGAACGGTGCAGAAATTCAGCTGCATCATTTTCACATAAAGGATGCTTTTATGTAGACGGCCTTGATCGTGAATCGGCACTGTACATCAACCTGGGAATGTTTCAGCTAAATGTTTTTACTCTCACAACGTTCTTAATGATCGACTCTGGACAGTGTTTGATTCAGTTCGATTCAATTTACATTCGGATAAGAAGTTTACAGTGTCACGAGTGATCGCCGATTCCTAACTCATGCGGCAAAGTCCATTAAAGGTTCCATATTTTACTGTTTCTTTAACTTTCTTTAATATTTTAAGTTACCAAGAGCCTCGGAGCCTAAATTGTGCGCGTGTTAACGATCCAGCCAAAATTCCCCCTCGTGCGTCAAAATCCCTTCATTTTAAGCGCACAATTTCAGTGTTTACGTACATAAGCTCGCTCCCTTCAGAGCTGGAGCAAGAACCCTGAGAAGATGATGATCTTATATGAGGTCACATTAGGGAGGAAATCAAATTGGCTTGGTGGGGAAAGGGCGAAAAAAAAAAAGTTCACAGAAGTTACACACACACACACACACACACACACACACACACACACACACACACACACACACACACACACACACGCCACTATAACATACTATTGACCCTCGAGAGATGGTATTCAGGATAACCAGTTCAGAAACACCTGAACGCAAAACCGAAAGTGCGCTCGGCCTCGCCGCGAATGAGGGCGGAAAAAGGACAAACTTTCTCCTCCTGAGAAGGTTAAAAAGACTGATATTTTGATTTGGCTTGAGCTGATGGCAGAAAGATCCTTGAACATTTTGAAAACCTAAAAAGGGACAGCAAATTTAACACTAGAGAAATATTTAATAAAAAGCCTGATCATTTGAAAGAAATTTCGTCCTAAAATGTCATTTAGAAAAGGAGAAATGTTAGTTGGAGCAGCGGCCCGTGTGTGTGAGGCGAAAATTTTTTTTGTTGTTGTTAATTCGTACTTCAAACTGCGTCTCTCTCTTTCTTTCTTTGCCTCCCTCTACCTTTATCTACCTCTCGGAGTCTGTATGTTCCTCCCTCTCGCTCTCTCGCACTTCCTTTCTCTATGATGCCGCCTGTGTCTGTCTCTGACCGTCTCTCCGTTTTTTTCTGTCTCTTTTTTCTGAATCTTTGTCTCTTTATCCATCTCCCTCTCTCTGGATTGCCGTCTCTCTTCCCTCTCTGAAAGTGTCTACCTCTGATCATCTCCCTCCACTCTTCTCCTTGTCCCACTCTCCAGTTTGCCATGTGTCTCCCTTTCTTTCTTTTTCTCCCTCTCTTTCTGAGTCAGTCTTGTCTCCTTCTCTCTCTTTCTGCCCATGTCTTTCTCTGTCTCTCCATTACTTGTATGTTGCTCTCTTTTTTTCAGTCTCTGCATCTCTTTTTCGCTCACTATGTGCATTCATCTTTCTATTTTTCTTTCTCCATCCGTGTCCGTGTATCCCTTTCAATTTTTTCTCCCTCCCTCCCTGTCACACACATACACACTCGGCAGTCACAAGGACACATTTCACACACAGTTCCAGCACCTTAAACGCTTAACCCGAGGCTCTGTGAAGAGGAAATGGTCTCATTTACTCCGTCACACACTACAGTCATCCATTAACTGCTCGATCTCACACTTGCGCTGTACTGTCATAACACCTTAAGCCATTAATCTCACCCTCTCCAGCAGTTACCACCACCAACCCTCTCCCTCTCTCCCCCCCTCTCTCTCTCTCAGACACACACGGACTCTTCCTGCACTACACTCATCGACTGAGTGACTATCTAACGGCAAATAAAGACGGAACAGACCCGACACCTATGACTTTTTGTCAAAGTCTGTCCGGCACTTTGAGGAAAGGACAATCTGGACCATAAATAAACCGTAAACACCTCTATGGCGCCTCACTCACACAACCAGGCGAACCAGACGTTTCTGTTACGTGAGCTGTTGCAAGTTGAGACAGCACACAGAGAGGGAAAAGTAGCTCGTGAATCGGCCTTTTGACTCCCGGCGTCATAGTGATGTGAACTTCTAATCTACAGATGATGAAGTGAAACAGCTGCGCCGCTTGCTCGACAGCGCTCTCTCTCTCTCTCTCTCTCTCACACTCCCTTTGTTCGTCTTTAAAAGCGAGCGCTTTTACATGTTCATGTTTTTCGTCTTGTTCAGGGGTCGGCAATGCGCATGTGGCTCCAGAGCAGCATGTGGCTCTTTCATCCCCCTGCTGCGGCTCCCTGAGCCTTTAGAAAATAAATCATGAGTATTTAAATTGAAACTGATTTTATTTTTGATCGTTAATTTTCAAATGTAATTCCAAATTCGAAGATTAAAATGTGTTTGTCGCTCAAAATATCCGTCACAACCCTAGCTGTGCGACACCTGCCGGCACGCGATTTATTGAGCTTTTCGAGCCCCGAGCTACGTTCCATTCCAAAGTGTACTTCACAGGGTGCTCCCTTCTCCGTTCGCACTGAATGTCAATGAAGGGAACTTCCCTTGACAAAACTCCACCATTCTGGAACGCTCTGCAAAGTCACCAGCGCTGATGTCACTTCCTCCATATTATTGATGATGATGATAATAATAATAATAATTGATTAAAGATGTAGTGAGATTATATATATATATATATATATATATATATATATATATATATAATATTATATATTTTTTTTTTTTTTTTTTTTTTTTTTACAGATTACTAGCCTGTATAATATAAAAGATTTCTTGATTTAATTAAAAGTTTAAATTATTTTGTCATATTAAAATGATGTTGTAGCTGATAATAATGATAATAAATATGTTATTCTTTTTTCAAGCTCCATTTTTATTTTTATTTTGTGGACCGCTGACTGCACTCTCCAGTACACACGATAAAAGGTGTTGAATAATAAGTGGATAATTTATGTTCCGCTTTTTATTTCATAAATACGAGGAGGACTTAAATGGACATTGAGTATTTTATTTGAAAGTAACCTTCAATCCAGCGTCTTTTTTTTTTTTCTTCCAAAGTTCAAAATCTTTTTTGTTGCATGGAGAAATAAGATTTCGTTTTTCTCTGTAGCAGTTCATTGATTTCATGAATGCAACACGCTATAGTTTCTTTTTTTTATAAACATAGCATAAAGGTAAAAATATTTACAGTATTATCTTCATTTTAGATGTCAAAAGGGTTTTGTGGCTCCCGGTGATTTCTTTTCTATGTGAAACGGCTCAAATGGATCTTAGGTGAGGAAGTGCGATGTAAAGAAACAGCTCGTCATGTCAGCAAGAATGCACAATGTTGTTCGGTCTTGACGAGACTCCCGTGTTTGACGATGCCCTGACACTGGAGACTCCGTCCCAAAAATAAAGGTTGCCGACCCCTGAGCTAGAAGGAATCTAATGACTTTGCAAGTGTTAACTGCCGTCGTTGCCATGGGAGCTGTTTCACACTCTCGCTGTTGGCGCAAACGCAAGAGCTCCGAGCGCGCAGATGCAAAATAAAACGCTCACTCTGTAGGGCCCTGATACACCTGTTACGCAGTTACATTCTAGGCAAATACGCATTTAAAAAAAAAAAAACGTCTCCCATTAATCTTCCTGCCATGTTCGATGGAATTGCACTCAATACCTTTCTCTCTCTCACACGCACACTCACACACGCGTCAGAACCATAACCGCATTAATCACTCAGTGTCAGTGGTGTTATTTCCATCCTGAGAAATTCATTTTGTGGTTTACATTTTTTTTCCTTTTCACAACACCTGTACCCGAGTGTTAAAAAGTGTGTGTGTTTGTGTGTGCGCTTCAAATCTGAACATCTAACTCAGAACAGGTGTTTAAGCGAGTCAGACTGATCAAGCACTGTTCCACAAAATCTTACAAGTCAAAACATGAGCCTTCTCTCCCAGACACACAATTTCTAAGTTTTTATTTACACAGCTTGTATTCATGCTGTGACGCGACATACAGGACACGGTCCCAGATTCGGATACGTGCGCGGTAATCGGGTCATCGTGCCAGGAAGGCGCATGAAGTGGAGCATCAGTCAAACGTTAGGATGAAAATTAAACAGAGTCGAAGAGACGCGGAGCAAGCGGCATTCCCGCAGCAAACCAGATCGTCACTGAGGTTATCCTGGATGTTTGTGTGTGTGTTTGTGTGTGTTGTGTCTTGGAGTCGAATAACAGAATATTATTTCTTGTTAAAAGACACTACAACAGACATCATTCATTCTGTAGGTTTTTTAATAATTACTGAGTCATCTTGTGAACTGATAGCTTGAGCATCAACCTCTAGCGAGGAGTGTTCGAGTCAAACCGGGACTTGTGATGACATTGCTCGTAAACCTATTGACTTTTAGAGAAGACATCAAGCACGGAACGTTGATGAGACTCTTAGCTAACGGACGCGTTTAACTTGACGCACGACTTACAGAAGAGACGCACGTGTCTGTGCCAACACCAAGACCACTTCAACAATCCGGATTTGACTTGAACACCCTTGGTAAACATTTTAGAAGATTCTCCAAAAACACACCGGAATAAATGTAAACATTTCCACATCAAGCCACATTTTGCTAAATTTTTTTATCTTCCAAAATCCGGATTTTCCCGCTTTGATCGTGTAATAAGCAAACCCATGACACAAATGCAGAAATGTTACAGAGACATTACCATAGTCACGTTAATCTCTAACCAACCTTCTCAATCATGTCGGATTATCCAGGGTAAAAAAAACAAACAAACGAAAAAAAAAAAAAAACCACGAACTGTAAATCCCATCTAGTCACAATCTACTTGATGCGGTTCGGCATTTCAGCTTGGAGAGCAAAACCCATTTAAAAAAAGGAAGAAGAAGAAGAATAAATCCTAAGCACTTTCACATAAACTTTTAGCATACAGTGTATCTGCTCATTGTCACTTCAAAGGAGGCATTATGTAAAGAATACAAGACTGTGGCATGTTCTTACAGGAAAGAAAAACACAAACAAAAAAATAACATTAGTCAGTTTGTCATGTCAGCAAGAATGCACAACGCTGTTCGGTCTTGACAAGACTCCCGTGTTTGAGGATGCCCCGACACTGGAGACTTCTTCCCAAAAATAAATAAACAAATTATTTAATGAATCTCATGGAAATCTAAACCGTATCGACGACACACCTTTTTAAATTAATATCTGTTCATGTAAAGTTGCAAATCCACATGCATGATTTGCTGTTACCATGGAAACGATAACATTCACGAATGTGCGTATGAACACAAAGATGTCATTTGTCTCGGGGAATTCTCTCATTAGGGCTCCGGGATCGTTCCCGAGAACTGACCACTCGAAGCCTGGTTCGTTTTGATCAGTTAGAACAAAGGTTAACTTCCTCATTCTGCTCCTCTTGTGTTTAGATTGCGTCTCACAAGCCAATTCGGTGCCACCTGCTGTATTGGAGAGCGTAAATACGCAAGTGTACCCGAGAACAGAGCCAAAAATAATAATAATAGCAATAATAATGGCCAACAAGGGCGTGTGGAGGGAGTGAGGGGGCGATCGCTCCTTCTAATGTGGAAACGCCCTCAGACTACCGTTAATCAGACCTGAGAATTGTACAACACACAGAGCGTGACTCGGCTGAGACAACGTGTATGACAGGAGCATCGAATCTAAACCGGCAAACGCTAACACGTAATAATAGTCTTGATAAAAACGGACACATCTCGCCACCGTGAAGCGTCTCGGAGCCTGTGATTATCCTGTTAAAGCTTGTGTGTCCTCTGAACAGCGTGGCCTCGCTCCCGGCTCCTGCTCTGTAATCACCGCAGAGTTATTTTTTTTCCCCTCTTTCCTCTAACGCCGTCCTCAAGTGCCTCCAAATGCGCCGTTCCGGACCCTTGAATATACGCACGCCCACACACGCAGGCAAAGGCTGCCAACACAAACACATGAGGAATACGCTGGCGCTGGCAGGCTGGTCTGCTTCCTTTCACACCAACAACTTCGCTCTTTTTTCTCTCCCACACACACACAAACACACACACACACACACACAAATATCACACTTGTGAGAATCTGCAGATCGGCTCTGTGATCTTTCTGGGTGTGAAAAGGCCCCAGGTCGCTGTGCTGAAGCGGTGGTGAGAACGAGACACGATTTTTTTTTACAAAGCATGGATTCGTGCACGCTGCCACGACAAGTTTACATCGTGAACGTGGTAAAATCCAATACATACCCATCACGACATAATACACAAGTACGTCACAGCTGATCTGATATCTAACAGCGATCCTGTCAGCTCTCAAACTTTAGCTTGTTCGCTCTACCTTTAATGATGATCTTTAAGATCTAGCAGCCTGGTCATAATTTTTAAGCACTCTAATTTTAAGCATTGATTATCTATTACAAAATATAGACCATAATAATATTCTAAACCTGGTAGGTGAAATGTTTTTTTTAAATGAGGCGATTAGGAGAATTTAATATAGGCACATGCCTGCGCTTTGCCCCTCTGATCTGGACAGAGTGGAGCCGGAAAGGCTGGAGACGAGAGAGAGAGAGAGAGAGAGAGAGAGAGAGAGAGAGAGAGAGAGAGAGCGCGCGCGTGTTAGCACTGCATCTGTTTTATCCCCTCTTACAGCTGCCGAGTGACGCTCTGCTCCTTTGGGGCTCCTGCTCTTAGCACAGGAATTCAAAAAGTGGGGGCCGGGCAAAAGGGTAAGAGTGGTGGTGGTGGTTTACAGGAAAAAGAACCAGCAGTCCCACATGGACCTTCTTCACCCTGTCACCCGTTCACTAATCACCCCGATACTACAGACAACAGTTTGTCCACCTGGTTTGTCAGAAAAGTCGAAGCCTCCTGTCAAACAGGAAGAAGAAGGAAGTGAAAGTGCTACGTCTACGTCCAATTCGACATGGCATAACACGCCGTCCTAGACGAGGATGTTGGGAGTTTCTGTTGTTGAGGCTGAAACCTATCCTACAAAAAGTCTGGTACAAACTACACGCATGGCTTAACGCTTTCTACACATCTTATTTTGTCGCAAGCAAAGCAGAAGCACTCACTCATTACTACGGAATTCATTTCTCAGCATGATTAAAAAAAAAACAAAAAAACATTAAATAAAAAATTTGATAAAATAAGTAACAAAATATTATAATAAATTAAAACTTGCACCCGAATGAAAGTGAAGCAACAGCTTCTAGAAATCCTTCATGTCTTTGTGGCTTCTTTAATTTAGCCACCAAGCAGATTATGCTGTGCGATATCTATGATTAGAGCCATGTTTAACACTGAAAGTAAGACACACACACACAACAAGATGAGAACTCACAGGACTGGGACTAAACAGCTGTGCAGACATGAAAAAAAAAAACACGCGAAAACCTTTTGTTAGTGAGACTAATCTAGGGAGCATAAAGATTGGACTTTCGAGCAAAATGTCCAGATTGAGTCTATTCCAGAGTGATGGGCGTGTCAAGGTAAGAAATGAAGCACATGAATCGATGCACCCATCATGCACAGTGCCTACTGTACAAGCCTCTGGAGGCGTTCTTATGATCTGGGGTTTCTTAAATTGCACTAAAAAGAAGCCATCTGTTGAATGACCAGGTTATCACATCTGTGGAGTTAAAAATAAAT
Organism: Clarias magur; assembly: GCA_013621035.1. Classification (NCBI taxonomy): domain Eukaryota; kingdom Metazoa; phylum Chordata; class Actinopteri; order Siluriformes; family Clariidae; genus Clarias; species Clarias magur. The sequence goes on along the minus strand of QNUK01000189.1, from coordinate 311,905 downwards.
AAATAAATAAATTTCCTGATGCCACAGGGTTTGTTCCAGGATTCAAGATTGTGAAAGAGTGGCTCTGGGAGAATGAGGAATCATTTTCACAGACTAACTGGACACCACACTGGTGTGACGTAATAAAGGTGACTGAATGACAAGTTAGTGTGAATTGTTTTGTTTTTAGCCAGGCAGTGCAACCTTAAACCACAACAACTTTAAAAAAAAAACTTGACTTTATATTTTCTTTGAATAGACTTTGAACATTTTTCAAATTGTTACGATGAGGTCATCTGTACACCGACGATAACCCTTAGAACCTTAGGAGCTTTTCTGTGAGTGCGTGTTTTAGAGAGCTGGGATTTTCTGAGCTCTCTTAACCTTGGCATGTGCCTGAGGAAGCTCTGTGGGCTTACGTTAAAAAGAGGATGATACTTGTTGCACTAACAGCAACCCCAGCTATTTAAGGTCAAAGCAGAGGAGCTCTGCTAATCTGCGCTGAGAGAACGATCAAGCTCTCACGGCCACGTATGATCATACCGTTTCTTTCCGGATGCTCAAATCGCGTCTGTGTACTGACCTTAAGGTGTCTGAGGTTAAGCTTTATGAGACGCTGCACGTTTCTTGAAAAACTTTCACCTCGTCTTACATATCCTTTGTAAAAACACACACACATACATACATACATGCAATACATACAACATATGCATGCATTCGCACTCTGAGGCAGGATCCAAATATACAAGTAAGTAAACAAATACAATGCAATGTGCAATACAATACAATAAAAGCACATGTTCCCGTGTGTCCTGTAAACATCTCTCTTCTGTAAATCGGCTTCTTCTGTCACTATCTAATCCCGTCCTCTCTCTCTCTCTCTCTCTCTCTATCAGAAGAGTGAAAGTGTAATTAACCTTGTTCTGGGCATCGCTCCAACTCCACAGATACGACGACACACATGTCTTTCTCTTTGTCTCTCTCACACTCGCACACACTCTGGGAGGGCTGGACGAACAACACGCTGCACACCCTGAGAGTAAAAACGCACTGGAGCGTTATCAACGCCGTGTTTGAGATCAACCTGTTGACCCCGGAAACAAGTTTCCTTATCATCAGATGTAACACAGCATACGCAAGCCTTACTCACGATCAGGTTTTAAAAGCTTGCAATTTAAAGCACGATAAGCATTTATACATTTTTTTTTTAAGCATCAGGAGTCGATTGATCTCCTTATTTAGATCTCCTAGATTTATTGATCTCCTTATTTCCTCATTATTAACATATTCGGCTTGGTCTTGAACATCTAGACTTCTGTATCTCTGGTAAAATGTTTTTGATCTGTTTGTGAAGTAACAGCTTCCAGGGATGTTAGGGATCCAGATGTTGGCCTCACACACACACACACACACACACACACACACACACACACACTCTCGCACGCACACACAAGTCACAATTTTACGGTAACACAAACCATTATGAGCTACTGTTATTAAAGGCAAATACAAAAATCAAACTGAGACGAATCATTACACAAGACGAGTGCACAAGTGAAGAAGGGAAATTTGGATGAAAAGGGGAACTTGTCTACACCCCTAGCCCTGCGAAGACAAAACCCTAGACTACAGATCCCACAAACTTCCAACACGTCCCTGGCACAGTGCGAGTCCCGAAGCGAGAACGCTTTATTGACGCACATAAGTGTTGGTGGCAATTGAGATCAAGAACCAAGACACGTGTTCGCGGTGACATGAATGATACAGGCAAATTTAACAGAGGAGCGTGTGCAACATTACAGATGAACAGAAATCGGTAGGAATGGTAGGGGCAGGGGAAGCTCAGTCGTTAAGGCATTGGCCTACCGATCAGAACGTCCCAGGTTCAAAACCCACCACCAACTCTAATCTGCCACTTTTGGACCCTCGAGCCGAGGCCCTTAACAATGTATGTGTATAACGAGATAAAAATGTAAAATGTCTGCCCAATGCTGTTATGCAAATGTGGTTGTGATTGATGTATAAGCACAATGACTACAGCATTGGCGATGTTACACATCATAGTAGCGCATTAACACTCACTCACCTTAATTAAACACTGAAATTAGAAACCTCCTTAATAGTTACCACTCATGGTCCATTACACTGAGCTTTTTTTATGTGCATCAGGTTTTACATAGCGGCCATGAAATCACACGCGTAGACATTTTTAATGCTAACTAGAAAAGATATTAATCAGTTAATTGTCGTTAAGAATTTAACTGATTAAAAATGAATTCATTGATAAGGTTTGTGGTGTAACCATGACAGCCCAGCTGTAATCGAGCGTTAGCTTAGCTAGCCTTATTAACTTGACTGTCCTGCTTACAATCCACTTCTTCTTCCCCCATGTTTATTTTTCCAGAGGGCTCCGGCACAAAACTGCATAAACTGTTGCATGTTCGAGAACGTTCATGTGCACAGGCAGTGTGTGTGCATGAAGGGTCTGACAGATGTGTGTGTTCATGCGTTAGAGAGGGTCAGGGTTGACACGGTGGCGTGCACTACAAATAAATCAGTATATGGAGATTGTATTTAAATGAAACTTAAACTGTGCAGGATATGTGAGCTGGTAATCATTAATTATTAAGGATTAATCGATTATTGATTGTTAAATGTCAATGTTTTTCTTATAGGTTGAAAAACAAAGAGAGAAATTTGCAACGCTATTAGCAAGACTTTAAATTAAATAAAGTGCATTAGCTTTCTGCAGCAGTAATCCACCCAGGAACAAAAATGTGTGTTTTATACATTATATATAGTTATAACCATTTCCTCACATTTTTCGAACTTCTTTGCATCGATTTTTGATTCTGTTGTCTTTTAGACAAATCATTATTGTTAAAAGTGCCATACAAATAAATATTTATTCAACTGAATAAAAAAACTATTTTTTGTTTCATTTTCATTAAATATGTACATATCGCACATTTCTTGGTCATAACTGATACAGAATCTTTTGGGGTCAATCAGCAATTGTAGATTGTTGTGGCTCAATGTGATACTTTTACATCATCATTAGTTTTGAAATGCGATGCAGTTTTGTGTCATATCAAAGTTTCCAGAAAAGTCTGAATAAAAATGACACGTTTGAGTGTTAAGTTTTTTATTATCCAAACGACAGATGTGGATATTTCCACGCATTTTCTTGCATCTCCCCGCCCCATCATGCATAACATCTTGAAAACCACTGCATTTTAATCTGACAGAACAACATCGCTAACTGTTCCCTTTTCCGACGAAACATAAGGTGGTCGGTGATTGGTCAGAGTGGATCATGAGGTGTGAGTATTTTACGCCAGCAGGTCGTCCTTAGTTGTGCCATGCGTCAGTAATGTACTTAATGGGACTTCGATCTAAAATAAGTGCATTGTCTTGCTTAACTTTGCATTGGTATGTTCCTAGACATATGAAAGCGGGCGCAAAACCGACAAAACAGGGAAATCTTCGAAACATTACCAAAAATAAGTAGTATTGGAATGCAGGTGTTTTGTGAACATTTAACAGACTGAACATATAAAATGACTGATGTACTCAGAATTGCAATTAAATGATGCCAAGTTGGTAGAGGTGAATATTTTTCAGACAGACAACAGGTGTCTGTCTGAACATCTTATCAAAATCGTTATAGTTTTTCTGGAAAGTCGAACAGGCTCACGTAATATGGTGCGATATCAGATACTGGTATGTGAATAAGAGTAGGTGAGCCCGAACACATGCACTGGGTTATTACTGGGCCAAGCACCAGGTGTAAAGTTGGAGCCCTTTTATTCTTCTCCTTATGTCCAAAGCAGTCCACAAAGGTTAAACATACCTTCATGACTTATGCAAAACTGCAGGGTTTTTTAAATATATTTTTTTATATAGTACAGATCCATGTTAATGATGTCAACGTGCTGCTGGTGATCAGTACAAAAGCGATGCCACCTTAAGACAGAAAAGGTTGGTTTTATGCCAACGAATGCATTTATCATCAAGAAGAAATCTCTCGTTGTTATAATAATAAAGGTCGAAATATTCTAGCAGTGTAGGATTCAAGAAGTGTGAAATGTGCTGCTTAAAATTCGACTGATCGTGGACTTTGTGTCGCGTGCACACTGCAGTCCATGAGATATTCCATCCTGAAAATATATTCTATACTTTTTTTTATTTACATGTTATTGATTTATACACCCACCTGATGAGCAGGAGATGAGGAAAACGGCGAATGCAAGTTTGGTCGCAGATCCCATCTTCAGGCTGATGGTCTAGTCCTCAGTTCAGGATTAAATCCGAAACAAATCATGCACCGATGATGCTGCTGCTGCTGCTTACGATAACGATGAAGATGGACCTGTCTCTTTCTCTGTTTTGAGTATTTTCTTCCAAATGTTCATGAAGCGCCAGTGATGTCAAGGATCTTCACGAAAGCATCTTCAGCTTCACTGATCCAATGTGAGATATAATACAGTCCACACAGCAAATAAAAAAACATCCTTATTTGGGTCGTTTTCTTCAGTTCAGGATTAATCTCAGACTTTATAGTAACTTTATAAGTAATGTAAAAATAATAATAAATGTGTGTTTGTTTTAAAAGTGGTGACTAGACTTGAACATGAATGAGTCTGTCCCATCCATTTCTCAAAGAGAAACGTTTCCACCTGACTAAATTCATGATACTTAACAACATCCTATTATTAACAACATAATAAAACATCTATTTCATTCGTTTCTTCTTTTTCTTAAATGATAGTTTGAAGTCAGATTTTTTTGTCCTCTTTCTTGCTGTCTGTCTTTCTTCTCAAGTTACAAGTTCATAAATAAATGTTTGCGATGATATCCAGTTTCAGAGTTAATCCTAAAAATTAATATAGTCCATAATATCGGGTTATATAGAAAAAAAAATATATATAATAAAAATGTTTAGTCTGAAGGTGTCCACTGGGGTAAATCATCCATAGCAACCCGGTCCATAAGAAGGGAAAGGGGGGGGAAACAGCGAGGAGACAGGATTTATCTTCCAAACCGCATTTAGACATCCAAAAACTGCGTTTTGTCGTCGATGGTAAACCAAGCCTTCGGAAAAATAGATATTTGACGATTTTTCCAGTCTGTAAAATCCAACTTTTCAGCGTTTACGTTAAAACCCCGAGTCTCGACTAGCTCGCTAGCTAACAACCCTCAATAAAAGTGTCTCGCGCCCCGACCAAAAGCACGAGCTGCCATGTCCAAATATTTCCCCACCCCCCAAAAAAAGAAACCCCGCACACTAACACAACAAAATTCCTCTCAAAACCCCCTCAGAGAACTCCTCAAGCGTCTCCCCGCACGTCCCTCGGTATGACTTTCAACGCGACTTGCTTCACAAAAAAGAACAAAAATTCCCGCATCAAAGTCTCTCCACTAAACCATCTTCGCTCTCCTCAGTCAGGGAATACGTGCACCCGTATTCCATAGAAACCCCGCCTCCTGATCTGCGATTGGCCAAGACTAATCACCGACGCGCTTCCGGATTGGTCCAAGCCTTCCACTGCAAAAGGAGGAGGAGGAGGGATGCGGAGGAATACGGGTGGGAGAACGGAAACAACACAAGTCTACGTGCATACAGGATTCAAAATGGCGTCTGTGTTAGGTTTTTTTTTTTTTCCTTATCGAAACGTCAGCCCCGCCCCCTACACATGGAATGCGAATGTTAAAGGGGTTTGATTGACACCTGAAAGCGACCAATCGAGAGGAAGGAAAACCACACGAGCTTATACATGGGTCCAATCGTATAACAGAATGTATGTAACTGTAACAGTGGGAGCAGGGAAACGTGTGGGCTGAAGGTTTCATGCATGATACCCAGATTTTGTCTTTCCTCAGGCCTCACCAATAAACACTAAGCTATTCGTAAACAAAAAAAAACTACAAACATGCATGGCATCATTATGAGTGTCACACAGTTGTTATTGTTTTTACTTAGCATGCTTTATTTTTTATTTCTGCAATATTTGTCCATTTTCTCTGCTATTTGTAAGTTGAAACTTTTTGATTTAAAAGTTTTTGTAAATCAATATTTGCTACAATGTAGATTTTTTCAAACTTGGGGACAGTATAGCATAGTATAGTAAAGTGCGGTATGTTGTGGTATAGTGTGTGGTTCAGTGCAGTACTGTAGTATAGTATAGTGCAGTATAGTATAGTATAGCATAGTAGAGTATATCATGGAGTGGTATACTGTAATGTGGTATATTATCGTGTGGTCTGGTATAGAATAATATAGTGTAATGTAAAATAATTTAATGTAGTGTAGGTTAGTGTTTTATATACAGTACGGACCAAAAGTTTGGACACACCTTTTCATTCAAAGAGGTTGAATTTGTATTATGGCAAGAAAAAAGCAGCTAAGTGAAGAAAAAAACGAGCGGCCATCATTACTTTAAGAAATGAAGGTCAGTCAGTCCGAAAAATTGGAAAAACTTTGAAAGTGTCCTCAAGTGCAGTTACAAAAACCATCAAGCGCTACAAAGAAACTGGCTGACATGCGGACCGCCCCAGGAAAGGAAGACCGAGAGTCGCCTCTGCTGCGGAGGAGAAGTTCATCCGAGTCACCAGCCTCAGAAATCGCAGGTTAACAGCAGCTCAGATCAGAGAGCAGGTCAATGCCACACAGAGTTCTAGCAGCAGACACGTCTCTAGAACAACTGTTAAGAGGAGACTGTGTGAATCAGGCCTTCATGCTAGAATATCTGCTAGGAAACCACTGCTAAGGACAGGCAACAAGCAGAAGAGACGCGTTTGGGATAAAGAACACAAGAAAGAACACAAGAAAGAAAACTCTTTGAATGAGAAGGTGTGTCCAAACTTTTGATCTGTACTGTATATATACTGTATAGTACAGTATAATGTATATGATGCACCATAGCCATGTGATGCAGTATAGTATAGAATAGTATCGAATGGTAAAGTACAGTATAGTATAGATTAGTATAAAGTAGTGTAATGTCAGATAATGTTGTGTGGATTAGCATGGCACATGTGTGGAATGGTATAGTGTAGTATAGCATAGTATAGCATGGTGTAGTATACTATGGTGTACCATAGCATAGAGTAGTATAGTGCAATGTGGTATAGAATAGTGTAAGACAGTGTGATAAAGTATGGTATAACATGATTGGGTATGGGTATATGGTATAGAATGGTATAGTCCAATGCAGTGCAATGCAATGCAATATAGTATTGAATAGTTCAGTACAGTATGGTAAATTGTAGGATAGGATAGACTAGTATATGATAATAATTACATTATAATTATATAAGTATAGCAGAAGAGTATAGTATATTATTGTTTAGTGCATTGTAGTGTAGTATAGTGAAACACAGGATAGAATTGTGAAGTATGGTATAATGTAGTATAATTTCAATGTAGTATAAAATAGTGAAGTAGTATAGAATAGTAAAAGTACAGTATAATGTAGAATATAATAGAATACTATAGTATTGCATAGTATTGTGTAATGTAGCATTGAATACTGCAGTACAGCATAGTATACTATTTTTTTCATGTAGTGTATTGAAGTATAGTCTAAACACTAAGCTTACACAGTATAGAATAGTGTTGTGTAGTACAGAACAGTGTAGTATGGAATAGTGCATTATAAAGTAGTATACTGCAGTATAGTTTAATGCACTATAGTATGCAATAGTGCAGTGTAGTAATTGTGTGAAATAGAAATAGGTAGAAAAAATATTTGCCGAAACAAAAGTGGTGAGCAATGATATTAAAACTTTAATATATATTTTTTTATTCATATTAAAATGTGGTGCTGATGAGGATACCCTCAGATCGGCACCACCTACAGTACGTACATTCATTAAACACTTTATGAGGAAAGCCTTTACACATTCTCCTTCATGCATTTAATTAGTCAACTGTGTCGTAGGTATTGTTCCTGACCATGTGCATCCCTTTCAGGACGGAAATGCATCTCGTCACAAAGCAAACGTCATCTCACACTCTTTTCATACACATGGCCATAAGTTCAGTGTTCTTCAGTCGTCAGATCAGCGCACCTTTGGGATGTGTTAGAACAGGAGACTGTGAGCATGAAAGTGCGACTGAAAATTCCGCAGGAGCTGCATGATGCAATCATGTCAACACGGGGTAGAAACTCAACACGGGGCTTTTTTTGCCCCCCAACAGCTTATGGAATCCGTGTCATGGAGAATTGATGAATTCAATTGTTTTGAGAGCAAAGGAGGCCCTACCTATAAAAGTGCAATAAAGTTTACGGTGAGCGCAGACTCATTTCACAGCTGTGCTGCAGACAGTCCGAACGCTATCTGCTTGGTGATCCTGTCGTGGGCCCTTTGCAGCGATGCGGACTAACGCGTAGATAAGATGAGCCAGAGCCAGTAAAATGGTAGTTATATTGTAGGTGTATCTCATAAAAAGGACCAGGAAAGGCCAGGCGTATCTATTAAAGTGGTCATTGAGTGCAGAGCTCTACTGCGAGATCTCAATCTCACAGCTCTTATTCCCTGTACAATTAAATCTCTGTCCCTTTCATTCTTTCTTGCCTTCTGTCTGCTGTCCACTAAGGTCTCATTGTTACCCACAGTGCACCATCATGTCCTCCTGTCTGTGGCCTCTCTGAAGCAATGTTAAATTCCTCCCCTCCTAACAGCCTGCTTATTTGGTACACAGCTATATCGCTCAGTGATACCACACATATTCATGCAGTGTGTGTGTGTGTGTGTGTGTGTGTGTGTGTGTGTATGTGTGTGTGTGTGTGTGTGTGTGTGTATGTGTGTGTGTGTGTTCGAGTGCATATTTGTTATCACTTCTGCATAAATGATGGGAAGGGGGTTGTGTAATGCTGTGATATTGTGCAACGTTGCCTTCAGCGCCTTCAGCTGTTACCGTGTGAAGAAACACTTTGCATCTCACATCCTGCGAGATTCTGCGATTTCTTTTCTTTTTCAGCCTTAGAGCTGTAAGCTTCGACACATTATTGTGGCACACAGGAACAAATAAGCACTTGCAAAATCCTGCATCCGCCAGCATATACAGACTGTCAGAGGCTTTAGTATGAATCCCGTACATACAGTAGATTTCTGAAGGGACACCAGTAGCATGCGGCACGTGCACGCCTTTTTTCTTTTTCTTTTTCTTTTTACAGACAGTTTCGGGCATGCAATGTGACTGCTGTCCTTTCAAATCATCATGGATACGCATTGATCATTTCTAATTGAATATTCTGCCTTATGGAGACAAGCTGACAAGCTGTTTACTTAATAGCACTTTCATTTAGCTCGAAATCTCCTGGACGGGATGAATACCAGGCCGCGTGACTTCATGTAACTTTAAAATCACCGTGTATTAACAGGGAAGGGCTGTTATAGAAAAACCTTGTGATTTATTTTTAAGGCTCGGGTCGTGCACAGTCCTCTTTATGGAATGGTCTATATTTATACTTGGCTTGGAAACGTCATAACAAAGCCATACGATTGAATTACTCTATGTTTATGTCTACATTAGTGAAAATATAGAAAACAGTCCTGGATGACAGTAATACTGTATGCACATACTGTATAAATATATATATATATAATATTTTTCTGTAATCACATTTCTTTGGACTGGAATGTAGCCGTACACCAGACCATCCACCAAGTGCGCATGTGTGTAAGTAGGTCACAGTGTCCTCGTCTACATGCAGGCATCATACATCATTGAGATCGGTACCATCGCACTGATTCAATCATACCACAGAGAGAGAGCGAGAGAGAGAGAGAGAAGAAAGAAGGAAGGAGCTATACACCAGGCATGTATTTTTCAAGATTCTCCTGAGCAAGACGAGACACTTTCGGGCATCTGGACAATGATGTCAGAGGCATATAGATTTCACTCTATATCTCCTCGGGATGCAAAGAAAACCACAGTCTTTGTTACGGCTGTTTGAATGGCTGCGTGGCTCGTTTTTTTTACATCTGCAATGTAAACCGAAACCTTTATACCTACATGACCTTGATTTTCATTCTTTTCAGTGTATCAGGTTTCATTTTTAGGGTTTTAAAAGGTGCTAGTTTCCTAGCAGTTTATTTCAGAAACCATTGATGCATTCATTTATTTTCTATACAACCGATGCTGTAGAGGGGAGGCGGGGGGTGGGGGGGGGGGGGGGCTGGAGGCACAAGACGGGGTACACCTTGGACAGGGTGCCAATCCATCACAGGGCACACAGACACACAGCCACACACACACACACACACACACACACACACACACACTCATTCACACACTACGAGGAATCTGAGAAGGCCAATTAGCCTAAAAGATTGCGTGTCTTTGGACTGTGGGAGGAAACCAGAATTCTCTGAGGAAACCCACCAAGCACAGGGAGATCAATCATAAAAACACCGCGCTCACAGATCCGAGGCAGGAATCGGACTCTCGAACCTCGACCGTCGAGGCCACGGTGCGGCTACCAGAAAACTTTGAACATTGAACATAGAAAGAAATATGGAGCAACAAACTCAGGTCCACCATGAAGAAAATATCTTAGCAAGTGAATATTATTTTTCGTCAAATTTACTCACTCTCACTCACCCATCATCTATACCGCTTAATCCTGTATTGCGGGTCACAGGGAGCCTATCCCAGGAGACTTCGGCACAAGGCGTGGTACACCCTGGACAGGGTGCCAATCTATCACAGGGAACACACATCCACACACTCATTCACACACTACGGCCAATTTGGGAAATAACCTAACTTACATGTCTTTGCACTGTGGGAGGAAACCGGAGGAAACCCACCAAGCACAGGGAGAACATGCAAACTCCGTGCGCACAGAGACGGGAATCGAACCTGGCCGGGAATTGAACCCGCAACCTGGAGGTGCAAGGCTGCAAAAATTTTTTGCAGTGCATAAACCCAGCTACTGACAAAATGTGCTAATGATGTGCAAACAGGATTTTTAAAAAAGTGTATCTTTCAGATAAGTTTTGACAGGAGTGATATGTTGGGCTCATCATTGGACGAAGAGTAATGATACCGAAAATGAATTTTTCACACCCTGATCTAAATGCTCCAGAAGAAGGTTTCCCTGACGAGTTCCCCTCCAATGCAAATCATGTGACCACGTGAAGTCTGAGTAATGTTATGTAGGTCCCCCTTGTGCTGATCGTTTCTATCAGTCAGACATAAAGACAGGAGATTTGCCCCTCGCGGGAGTCCTATTTACAATCCGCTCACAGCGCCCCATTAGAAATGTTACCATGATGTGTAGTACAGTTTTTGCTGGTATACGGTGCTATCATGGTACATACTTTGGTACATGTAGTATAGTATGGTATCTTCTACAATGTACTATAGGCTGGTACTATGGAATATGTGCGAGGATACGTTCGAAAGTATATATTATATTGTACTGCCTGAACTATACCATACCATACCATACCATACCATACCATACCATACCATACCAGTACTATCTAATAACTACCATCATATTATATTATATACCTCTTGAACTTTGGTAGCCACTGTAATGTCCCATAAGTACCAAGCAAGGTTATTGTGGTATACACCAGTTCCCAATTAGGTGACATAGTACCTACCCTGATATTCGCCAGGGTATGGTGGTACATACAGTACCATAATACTACTATAGTACTCACTGAAGTGCCATAGTACCTTTCATGGTATTCACCAAAGTATTAGGGTACATGCCATAGTACCAGTGCCTACAGTACAGTGCCCACTGAAGTACCATAGTACGTATTCACCACAGTATGATGGTATATACCATAGTACTACTACAGTACCAACTGACATGACATAGTACCTTCCACAGTATTCACCAAAGGTTATTGTGAAACACACCGTAGTACTAACACAGTGCCCACTGAAGTGCCACAGTATGTACTGTACCTTGGAATTCACCAAAGTATGGCGGTACAAACTATAGTACTACTACAGTACCCACTGATGTGCCATAATACCTTTCAGGGTATTCACCAAAGTATTGTGAAAAGTACACGCCATAGTACTACGATGGTACACACATAGTACCACCACAGTGAATACCCTGATATTCACCAAAGTACGGTGGTATATACAGTACTATAGTACTACTGCAGTACCCATTGAAGTGCCATAGTACCTTCCAAAGTATTGTGATACATAACATAGTATTACTGTGGTATCTGCAGAAGTACGCGCTACAGTACCTTCCCTCATACTCTATGTAATAGGTAATGTCTGAAGTACTACAGTAATACTATGGTATATTACATATTATATAGTAAACTATAGTACTTACCGTAGTTAAAATACTTATGGGTGAACATCTTTCTTGAAGCATGATATTTAGTACTATACTATACAGTACATATACACTCAAATGGGAATAGATATAATGTTCACCAATGGCCTCCATGATGCCCAGAGGTTCCTAGATGGATGGATGGATGCATGTACAGTGCAATGATGTTTCTGTAAATGCACATGTTTTTTTGAGCACATCGAAAATTAGGATTTGTTGTTTGAGTATAAGGATAATAAAATGCAAAACTTCTGTTTCAATGACAGACACAGATTTATACATGAATATCAATTTTCAGTCTCATCCTTACATTAGCACCTACTAGACTTTCCCCCTAAATCCCTCATGTCTTCGTTTCCCTGTTATCGCTTTAGGTGGATATTCTGTATATGATTACTACTAGAATAAAAACATAGTTTGTAGTACTTGTAACTCTCCAAACGACATTAGAGTATTTTGGTTGGACCTGATTGTAATGGTGGAAAATGCCCCTAAGCTCGTCCCTGCTTCTCCTTCTGCGGTCCCCATCCACTAGTGAAAGACAGTATTGACCAGAAGGATAGAATGGCCACTCTGTAAAGAAGTTAAACTCTAATGTTACACACAGACACACCTCCCCATGCAGAGCTCGAAACCTTCGAAGACACAAAGCTGTCAAAAGGCCAATGTGACCTTCTTCTTGCTTGTACGTCCATGTTTTTTTTTTCTTCTTTCTACGCTGCAACAGGTTGGCAGATCAGTGTGTCAGGGCCTGAGCGATGGGGGTGCGTGTGCATGGCGCCACAGGGTATTGACTGGGGCAGAGGTTGTAGTGCGAGAGATGAACATTCCCATGTGAACTCTAAAATTAGAATAAGAATTCTTATTCAGATTGGTCAGAACAGCAGCTTGGATAGTAGGTTTGACTGTAAAATAAATCTCAGGTATACAATATAATAATGTATTAATTTTAATATGTTCCCGTTTCTCTAGCAACAACCATAGCTGAAATTAGGCCAGCCTGGTCCGGTACTGCGTAGGATTAAAAGATTCAGTCGTGATACTTAGAATCGGAAACAGGGGAGAGCAGCTGCCTGCCAGAACCCTTGGTTTTTGTTCGGAGGTTGTTCTGGATTAGCTCTGAATCGTATGTTTTGTGTTTCAGTTATTTATTGCTAGCTAACGTGAATGTGGGCTTCCGCCAATGCTCGGACAGATTCATGTCTCATGTCATTGCTTTGTTCACGGCTAATGTGATTTGCGATGTATAGCTAATGCGATGTATAGCTTCTAACATAAGGCTAAAACCCAAATCCCTCTCTAACCCCTGATCAAGTGCAGGGTTGGGGTTGAATTCCCGCCTCGGGTCTTGTACCTGGGGTTGGGGTTCGATTAGGTCTTGCACCTGCAGGGTTGGGGTTCAATTCCCACCTCAGGTCTTATACCTCCAGGGTTGGGGTTCAATTAGGTCTTGCACCTCCAGGGTTGGGGTTCGATTCCCACCTCGAATCTTGCACCTGCAGGGTTGGGGTTCAATTCCGACCTCAGGTCTTATACCTCCAGGGTTGGGGTTCAATTCCTCGGGTCTGGCACCTTCAGGGTCAGGGTTTGATTAGGTGTTTCATCTCCAGGGTTGGGGTTTGATTCCCACCTCAAATCTTGTACCTCCAGGGTTGGGATTCAATTCCCACCTCAGGTCTTATACTTCTAGGGTTGGGGTTCAATTTCCACCTCGGGTCTTGCACCTTCAGGGTCAGGGTTCGATTAGGTCTTGCTCCTCCAGGGCCGGGGTTTGATTCCTGTTCCGGGTCTTGCACTTCCAGGGTTGCGGTTGAATTCCCGCCTCGGGTCTTGTACCTGGGGTTGGGGTTCGATTAGGTCTTGCACCTCCAGGGTTGGGGTTCAATTCCCACCTCAGGTCTTATACCTCCAGGGTTGGGGTTCAATTAGGTCTTGCACCTCCAGGGTTGGGGTTCGATTCCCACCTCGAATCTTGCACTTCCAGGGTTGGGGTTCAATTCCCACCTCAGGTCTTATACCTCCAGGGTTGGGGTTCAATTCCTCGGGTCTGGCACCTTCAGGGTCGGGGTTCGATTAGGTGTTGCATCTTCATGGTTGGGGTTCGATTCCCACCTCAGGTCTTATACTTCCAGGGTTGGGGTTCAATTTCCACCTCGGGTCTTGCACCTTCAGGGTTCGATTAGGTCTTGCTCCTCCAGGGCCGGGGTTTGATTCCTGTTCCGGGTCTTGCACCTCAAGGGTCGGGGTTCAATTCCCAACTCAGGTGTTGCAGCTCAAAGCTCGGGGTTCGACTTCCACCACGGGTCTGTGTGAGTATGCAATATCATGACCGTGGTGGGTTTCCTCTGCGTTTTCCTCTTACAGTCCAAAGACATATAAGTAAGGCTAATTGGCGTTCAAAATTGCCCAAAGTGTATGAATAACAATCAGGAGTCAAATTGGCAACCCGACCCCTTAAGGAAGTGCTAGATAACACGTGGATGGACCTAAAGATAAAGACATAAAGAGAAACGTATGAGATTTACAGGACTGTCCACCACCTCCACGTCCTCTAACAAATTTTTAGAAGGAGTCACCATTTACAGAACTTAGTCTTATGTACTTCAAGTCTTAGCAATACGTAATAACAAGAGTAAAACGTTTCATAGAGTGTACCAGATAAGCATTTTTAATGTAACTGTATTGCAACTTTTGGCAAACTGCCGTGATATAGAAGTGTAATCTCTTTTGCTGTAACAGCACATGCTGTTGCTTTTTATTCCTTTTACAACATTTTTGCAGGATATTTCTATCCAGCGTGGACACATGCGAAAAGTGAAAAGGGTAAATCACAGATGAAAAGGGCGCATGAGTTGAATCCGGTGAATCACCTGGTGTGAGGATATGAGACAAACCCAGCCAGAGCCAGCTAGCGCCAGTTACTCTTCCATCACACTTACACCATTAACACTAGCGTGGCAAGACTGAATGACGATGTAGCAGCAAAGTGTCCAAGCTCGAGGGTCCATTTTTTCCCAGTTCTATCTCTCTCTCTCTCTCTCTCTCTCTCTCTCACACACACCCACACACACACACTAAGAATCTGTAATTGTGGCAAATCACATCTAATAAATCATGACTACAAAACTGAAGTCTATTCATATAATTTTAGAGTTCCAGCCTACATTATTTTATAGCCATTTGTCCAAGACCAGCGCTGTTCAATCCTCTAAAACATGAACATGAGTTAAAATGCCTATAAGCTGACTTCATGGTTATTCTTTGAAACAGGAAGTCAGGGTGGGCCGTGTCTGGGAGCTTGACTTTCAGCCAGTAGGTTTTAAGATAAGACACATCCTTGCCAAATTGGTTTAAATCTGTCAAATGGGAGGGACTTATACATTATGAGACGCACGTCATTGGATGGAAGGTTAGTACTGTAAATGCCCCCTGAGTGCAGAACGAGCCATCGATAACAGTTTTAGAACATTTTCCGAGAAACGATAAAGAAAATAAAGAAATTTTTCATTATCCTACACGATATTCAAAAGTCTGAAAATATCAAACTTTTAAAGCACAATTTCTGTTTTTTTGTGTCTACTATTAACTCAATGAGTTATATATTTATTGTTTAAGTAATGACAAAATGAATAGGAAAAAACAAACAATGGGGTTTCAAACATTTTTTTAAAATTTAATATTCATCCTAAACATTTCCACATACTGGAAAAAGACGCCGCAAAAACACAAATGATTCTGCATATGTGTTGCAGCTGTTCAATTTGTACATACTAAGGATGTACCTGAATACAAATACATTATTTATATCGCACACATAATGTGTTTTTAATGGATATGTTTTCAAAGACAAAAAGAAAGCTTGCCATTAAGGTTCACGGGGCATCTGGGTGAGATTAGATGTGACTGGAGTGCGTCTGGACTGGGCTCCTGTGGGACAAGAACAAGGAAATTTTACGAGCAGGAAGTTAGATACAGATACAAAGACTGCACTTAATGACATGAATGTGCACATGTCATTGGTTAAGACCAATATAAAACTCGAGCCATGTAGCTGAGGCTAAGGAACGCTTAGTGCTTTCTAGTCAGAAGGCTTGTGTATTATTGATTTTATTTGATTGTTGGACATTTGCGCTGTCAATATTAATAATATCATGTGAACGCATGTGATTAATCTAGAAATTTCGACGCAAATGAATCATGGGACCAATTTTGACGCCAATGGCTTTCCATAATCGCAGCGCGGTTACCGTTTGTGTGATAATGGCACGTTAACCGTGGATTATAAGATGAATTGGAAAAACATCACCAGGTGTCCTGAACCGCACCGTTTTATTGTAAAAAAGCTTCTAGATGGAAGTTTGGATAGAAATTTGATCTAGAAATTAGATTAATCTAGAAATTTTAAAAGATTAAAAAAAAAAATTTATTACAGGATTACATTAACTGTAAGCTGTGTGAGAGATGGCTCAGGCGGGTAAAGCCCTGGGTTGATTGTTTTTGCATCTGAGGATCCAGGTTCGGGCACTGCTGTCGGTGGTAGTATGGGCAACCCACCGACAGCACGGCTCGAACCTGGATCCTCAGTGCCGGTCCCATGTGAGAGATCTTAATTTAACATTTTATATATATATATATATATATATATATATATATATATATATATATATATATATATATGAGAGACTTTCTCTCTCTCTGTGTGTCAGCCTGCACTTTGTGTGTGTGTGCATGCACGTCATTGGACAGCACAACACACACTCTCTCAACGGAGACACTGCTTTGTCATGATTCTTTTCAAAGATAAAGTTCAGGTTAATTTGTTTTATTTATTTTTACTTTATATTTTGTGTTAAGTATTTTTATGTATTTATTTTTTGGGCTGTGGAACGAATAATCTGAGTTTCCATTATTTCTTATGGGGAAATCCGCTTTTATTTATGAGTGTTTTGAAATACGAGCCTGCATCTGGAACGAATTATGCTCGTAATCCAAGGTTCCACTGTATATAATACAAGTAAATCTGAGTATTTAAAAATGTTTTTGATTCATTGTGATTGATCACTGTCTATGACTATGATGCTTAAATTTTTTTATGAACTGACAGCACTACTTTTACACAGCATTTTTTTTTACTATTTAATAATTATAATAAAAAAAATAACAATTACACATGAAATTATAATGAATGATGATTACATTTTATTTTTTTACTGCCAATCATGTACTCCACGCTCCAGTGCAGTAGGCTGCATTATTGCGCTAACCAGCCATAAATTCAAAAGAAGAAGCAGCAACACTCCCGTAAAACGAGAGTATTTTGCAAGTACTTTGTGTAAAATGCGTGTGGTTTGTATTGTCTAAAAAAAAAAAAGTGGTGGTATTATTATTATTGTTATTTTTTACTTTAAATGTGAATTTTAGAACATTTAATTGTTTCAAGTTTACCTAAATACGACGGCGAGTCAAAAACGATCCGCACTCTGGCTGTACAATTTAGATAAAAACACAAATACAGTACATCTCCTTGCTTTTCAATACATTTTGTCCCTCTGTCAACCAACTTCTGTGTACCCTGTTTGAGGCTGAGCTGCGAGCCATGAATGCGCCGCTGTCTTCGTGCATTCAGGGAACCACGCATGTGAAGGTCCGATGAAGTGAGATCAGAAGTATAGTAAGGACGCTTTAATGAAGTGTGAGCAGAAGCGTGTGGACGTTTGTCATCAGCCATGGACGTGCACATGCGCCCGGATAACAGACGTTTTGATATAAGCGGAGTGCGGATAATTTTTGACTCACCCCTGCAAATGTAAAAGTGTGAAGGGATTCTGAATAAAAAAAATAAATTAAAAAAAAGTAAATTGCAAAAGCTTAAAAAAAAAAAAAAAACGTAACAAACAAATGTTTGTGTTTAGGCCACACCCACTAAGGTGTTTAGGCCACACCCACTAAGTTAACCATCTTAACTTAACCTTAAGTTTAAGTTTAATAAAAACCTTAAGTATCTGAATACTGACACAGATAGGGATATTCGGAGCACTAAACAGACACAGGTTGTGTTTTCCTCGTACAGTACTACGTGTGCGTTGTTACTGTAGACTTGAAAAGTGAGCAAACCAGCATGTGTGTGTGATTGTTTCTAAATAAGCCTCGTTATCCGTTCATTACGTAAACACACAGAACGCGCCATACGTTATCTTCACCTGCTATCATCTGAGTTTGGCGTGTAAACACTCGCACGTCTAATCCTTTTTCATTGCCAATGTGCCGAGCAGCAGATGACAGCTCAAGTCAGACTCGACGTGTTTGCTGATCCACTTTCTCTTCAGTTGCAGATGGCATTAGTAGTGAACTGCATGTCTGATTAGAATTCCACAGAGAGAGAGAGAGAGAAAGAAAGAGAGAGAAGCATAAGAGAGACGGGCATGAAGAAGAGTTCTTTCAGACTGTGTGAGCGGACTGAAAAGTCTGGCCACCTTGCTCCCTGTAAACCTCAGCTCCGGGTATGAGACGTGAAAGGGAATAAATTCTGTCTCAACACACGCCGCAGACGGGTCTGGACCTCGGGGAGCGGCTGCACCGGCACCAGGTCTTAACTTTAAAACCGATCGTAGCTCGGAGTGAGCAAACTCATCCCAGTGGAGAAGAGATTGGAGAGGTTTTACATTCAACATCTTGTGTTTAATGTTCATGTAGGGAAGAAAGCACCATCGTTAATTGTCAATAATTGATACACAGGTGGCGTTCAGATCCAAGCAGGACCTTCTGGTTAATAAAGGCGTCGATATTTTTTACACAAGACTTCAAGCACAGAACGGTGACGCGACGCTTAGCAGCAGTAAAACATTTAAATGGTGCAATGGTTTTAAAGAAGGCCGTACGTCTGTGAATGACAATTCAGGCCAAGGCGGAACACCTGATCCCTGAAAAGTGACGAATAATTGGCGCAAACTTGCTGAACAGAAGAATCTGTCTGTTGGAACCGTACACACAATCATTCACCAACACCAGTCGCACATTTCAGGTGCTCTGCTGGGAGTTATTGTCACATCGCCAGTACAGTCCTGACCTCACTCCAAGCCATTTCCACATTGAAGGAGTTCCTGGGAGGCCAGCGTTTCAGACATGAAGCGAGAAGTTGAACTGAGAAAACTTTCTACCTTGATGGTACCCAAGCACTGTTGAAACACTGGGGTAAATGCATTAGTGTCGCAGGGGATTACATAGAGAAATAAGGTTATAAAGTTTTTCAGGACAATCGGAAGTCCCGGTTTGACTTGAACGCCCATTTCTTAAAGTAGTTTTAACAATAACTTTCTTCATCTCTCTCTATCTCTCTCTTGTAGCTAATATGTAGAAACAAATCCGACTTCTCATGTAACAAAAAAAAAACGCAAAGTGCAATTTCGATGAATTTCCCCGCGGCCGAAGATTTCTCCAAACCCTGATACTGACCGAATTTGTCTTTTATAAATCTTAAATAAGTGATGCCTTATATAAATAAATGATAGAATTATTAATAAATGATAGAAGCCTTCACTGGATCAGTGTTTTTTTTTTTTCTATTGTAATTCTTTATTCATTTTTTTTTTTGTGTTATGCAACTCCTTATGAGTGAATTGTTACTACAGAAACTGATATAAATATACTGTGTATATATATATATATATATATATATACACGGTTAAGTGTCTGGGTTACTGGGAAGGTCGGGGGGTTCGAGCCCCAGCACCGCCAAGCTGCCGCTGTTGATCCCTCGAGCGAGGCCCCTTAACTCTGTCTGCTCCAGGGGCGCTGTGTCCTGTCTGACCTCGTGTCCTGACCCCAGCTTCCTGTGGGTCACTCTGCTGTGGGGTACATGTCACAAACAATAGAACCTTAAATCAAGATGTCATGCAGCAGACAGAATCAACAAGATTTACGAATTCCAAAACAGCTGTAGTAGAATTTTTCTGTAATGTTTTCCAATTCCTCATAACTTTACATGTCACCCTTAAAATTTAAGAGCTTATAACCAGTGTGTGTTTGCACAACCTTCCCCCGGGCCTCTGGACGACGAGGCCGAGCTTTGAGTTTCGAGCTCCAGTAGGTGCCCAGCCTGCCTGTTTACTGGTTCGTTCAGTTTAAGGGAAATATTTGACATTTTTGGAGCATGGCCAGCTTGATGGGGACTGGAAAGGTGGAGCGAGTTTAAGTGTGTGTGTGTGTGTGTGTGAGAGAGAGAGAGAGAGAAATGGGCCACAGCCAGAGATGGTGAGATCACTGCTGGCGCCACTTATCAAGCCTGAATCTCAAACTGGCCAGGAGCTTCCTGCAGCCGACTCAGGGAACACACCCACACATTCAATCACAGCGCCGAACCAGGCCTGAAACAAGAGCAGTGTGTGTGTGTGTGTGTGTGTGTGTATGTGTGTGTGTGTGTGTGTGTGTGTGTGTGTATGTGTGTGTGTGTGCGTTTTGCATACGCGATAGCGATGGAGTATTAATGCAAAGTGCATGGAAATCAGGCTAGGTCAAAGGTCGTCCTTTGAAGTGTTTGTGGGCGAGAGAGAGAGAACTCTTAAAGAATGTGCCGAGTTAAGATCGCCTCCGAGATAAACACACGTTCTCATTATTCAAAGTGACAATTAGTGCACTGTACACAACCCACTCCTTCCCAGCACCGAGGCTTTTCTGATTCTATCTCTTTCAATAGATAAGAATCTGGACGCCTTGACCAATTTTCTTTTCTCAGAAGCGGGCTTTACGATTTCATCTGTGGCTCACCAAAACAACAATAGCAAAAAAAAAAAAAAAAAACGAGGTTCGGGTTTGCCGCCTGCACTTTTGCCTTTGACACTTGGAGTCATTCGCTGAATAGAAGACCACCCATGGACTCGGGCGATACAGCGCACCGCAGTGTTAAACCCTTTCCCCTTTCCTTTCCCTGCAGTGCTGCATGGTGCTGCTGGTGCTGGCATCATGCTGAGAGTTACTCTAGGCCTCACTTGACTCGCACTCTTGATGGTGTTTGTTGTACGTTCTTCCAGGAACAGGTGTATTTCTGCTGAGATCACAGGACACTAAAACAACTGCACTCGGTTCAGCTTGTAAAATGTATTTAGGGGTCTTATTCAGAGTATAGACGGTGGATACTTCAACCGTTTTCGGCTGCTACACTCTTATGCGCATTCATGACCTAGGGTAACCAGAAGTCCAACACAAGGAGGACATGTCCTCCATCTGGCATGCATTGACCTGAAATGTGAAAATGTCTGGCTTTCACTGACTTGGACTTGATCTCTATGTTTTAATCGTAAAGAGCAAATTAGAGGCTCGACCACAGTACGGTAATCAGTATGACCCTGTTTTGATAAATAAACACGGCGACATTCAAGTCGCCATTTTTGTGCTCCGTTTTTTGTTTATCTAGTGATGGACGCACCCAAAGTGAAGCAAAGTGTTTTGTGAGTTCTGTATATCCGTACCTGTCCGTCGCAAACAAAGGTACCACCAATTAAGAACGGCATGTTAAAAGCGAAAAAACCAAAAACATGGTGAGAGCATCTGCCTCGTCTGCGAAAGTCATTGCATTTTTTTCAACCGGAAAAGTGTTCTTTGACACACTGTGTTTCTTTGTCCTCCTTTGTATGGCTTTGTCCTCCTTTTTGACCTCCGGTGTCGAAAAATGTGTGTGAGTGTGTTTGTTTGTGTGTGTGTTTGGGGGGGCGTGAATACTTTTGCAAGGCATCGTTCTGGCAAAGCCAGTTCACATACAAACACCACTTCCCTAGCGTTGTTTGTGTAAGCTTGCATGTGTTTTGGGATAAGCACGATGTCTTGCATGTCAAGGCACTTAAGACCAGACAGGGCTTCACAGGCTTGTTTTTCTACCCGGCCCCTTTATGACAACATGGACGAAGCATTTCAGTGCAACACCCCCCCCCCCCCCCCCCCCCCCCCAAAATAAGCCAGGGGATTTGTCGAGCGCACCTATCCACGTGTCGCTTATGTAAACTTGTGACCCGGTGCCGAGTTCATACCTTACCATGCATCAGAAGCGGCGGTGTTATTTAAAGGGTGCTGACACCATGATTCACCCGCTGCTTCCTAAATATGAGGCCCTACTGTAACGTCTCATAAATACCCCGGTGTTTATCAAAGTCTGAACCCGCAACGGGAGGTCACTCAGACCCGGCAACAGGACAGGCGAGAAAATACCTAATGCATGATGCTAAAGAACCCGGTGACCGTCTCGGTTTCTGTCTGTCTGTCTCGCTTCCAGCTTTCTTTTCCCCCGTCTGGAGTGACAGGAAGCGTGGAAATAAACATAATACAATACGTAACATTATGAGGCATTAAAAATAATCACTAAGGCATGACGCTAACATCATTCGGCCTGCATTAATAAAGCAGAAGAGATGCATGTTTTTAAAGTCTGACCTTTAACCACAGGCTGTGCTTCTAAGCTATTAAAGTTCAATTTTAAGGTTAAAAGTTCAAGCTTACTTACTGTATCCAGTGCTTCTAAATTTGAAACTTAGCATGTGTTTCTGAGGTTTGATACTTAACCAACGCTTCAACGGTTTAAGCTTTGATCTTAGACTGTGTTTTTAAGGTTTAAAAACACAGTCATAACCTGTGTTTCTATGTCTTGAAGTTCAAATTTAGTCTACGTTTCTAAGGTGTGAAGATCAAATGTAGTCTATGTTGTTAAGCTTTAATGTTCAGACATAGCATGAGCTTCTAACCTATACATTTCACCTTGTGCTTCTGAGGTTTCATTCGTAATCTATTATTCTAAGGATTAAGGTTTAATTTTAGACTGTATTTCTATAAGGTTTAAAGTTCAAACATACTGTAGCATGAGCTTCTAGGCTATAAAGTTCAACTTTAGCATGTGCTCCACTGCTTCTAAGATTTTACGTTTGATATTAGATTGTGTTTGTAAGGTTTAAAGTTAAAGCATAGCCTGAGTTCAAATGAAATTTAGAGTTTAAGTTAAGATTTAAAGTTCAAATGTAGTCGATATTTGTAAGCTTCAAAGCTTAAACTGAAAATGAGCTTCCAACCTATAAAATTCAATTTTAGCATGTGCTCCTGAGGTATAAAGTTCAACCTTAGCCTGTGCTAAAAATTGGAATTTTTGCAAGTACTTCTTAGCTTCAGTGCTAAAACCATGGTTCTAAGATGTAAATTTCAAGCGAGTGTTTCTTGAGAGTTCCCCATCGTAAAGTTCAAATGTAGGCTATGTTTAAGGTTTAAAGTTCAACTTTACCATGTGCTTCTAAGGTTTAAGGTTCAAGCTTAACATGTGCTTCTAAAGTTGAAACATGTCATATGTAGCATGTTATCCTGCGTTTTTAAAGTTAAATTTAGTCCGTCTTAGCTTCTGCTTCTAGGGTTTAAAGTTCAAACTTGGCCTGGTATTCTGGGGTTTAAATTCAAACATACAGTAGCATGGGCTTCTAAGCTACTGTATAAAGTTCAACTTTAGCTTTTTAAAGTTTGCATGGTTTAATACTTAACCTATGTTTCTACGATTTTAGGATCTTAGACTGTGATTCTAAATTTGGAACTTAACACCTGTTTCAAAATGTTTGAGGCTGAGATGTAGCATGTAAATTTAATTGAACGTTACTATTTGATATTTGCTTTTAAGAGGTGAACAATCTTAAAGTTAGAATAAAGTCCAAGGCTTAAGCTTCTGAATTGTACAGTTCAGATGTAGCCTTTGTTTTAAAGTTATTTCTAAATAAATTTCTAAATTTCTTATTTCTAAATTTCAACAAGTGCTTGTAAAAATCTAGGATTCATTATAGCATGGACTAAAAGGTTTAAAGTTCAAGATTAGCCAGGCATCTAAGGTTTAAAGGTCATCTTACAGGTCAAAAGATACAAATCAAAGTTCAAATTAAATTATGTTTCTAAGGGCTGAACTTGTTAAAGTTCTATGTGCCTCTGTGGACCTTAGATCCACCTCGGCATGTGTGATGGTGGGGGGAAAAAAACCCCCAAAAACTTGAAAACAACCACAAAAGTGTACCTTTTGTTCTTCTGTTCTGTCAGAACAATAAGAGCTCAATTAAAAAAGCGTCCTTAATTGCATTTTTACAGTTACAGCCTCGAGTAGTCCTCGACTTTACTATAGTGGACTTTTCATGTCTTGAATTTCGCAACAGACAAGCTAACTGGCTAATGTTAGCGATAACGTAAATGTTGATGATTGTTTGATGTGTTCAAGTCAAACCAGGACTTTTGATTGCGCAGAATAACAGGACACAGTTACGAGAGTAAAACACTACCTTCAGGAACCATTTTTCCGTCCTCTCGGACACTCGCGCTCATTAAAATGTCCTCATCCACCCCTCCGATCTTACCTTTTCAGACTGGGATCTAAAAGAGACCAGCTTGTGTCCATGCTAAGGCATGGAGAAGTCTGCGTCTTAATGAAGGTCTCAAGAACAGAATGAACTTTCCCCACAACATGAACATTTTATTCCACTCTCACTGATGGACTGCAGAAACGTGTCTAGACTACAAAGAGCGTATCCGAGCACGCTCAGTGGCCCTGCGCCAAATTTCCCTGTTCCTCTTCACATTGCATCATCCATCACTGAGCTCAGGTGCTTCTACATGTACACGCCTAATCAAATATTACACACACACACACACACACACACACACACACACACACACACACACACACACACGCCTCATGTATCATATTCTTACACACAAGTTTTTTCTGCATTAAAGGTTACAGTAAGCTAATAAAGGCGACATGGTGCTTCACAATGATACAGTGACACGTTTTACTCTCTCTCTCTCTCTCTCTCTCTCACACACACACACACATTCTCATTGCTTTATGATCTGTAAGTAAAAACATTTTTAGATGGTAAATGTAAATGAAATTAGATCCTACGGAATGCGCTTTCTTCAGCCACACGGCATGGTGATTGGTGCGTTTTTAACTCGTGTGTTAAATGCTATGTGTGTGTGTGTGTGTGTGTGTGTGTGTGTGTGTGTGTGTGCGCGCGCGTGTGTGTGTGGTATGTGTATACAGCCGGCCGTGTGAAATACTGAGGAAGAGTTCGATTTCAGCGGGAAAGATCTAGTGTCTCTGCAGTCTCGAGTTCAAGCAAGGATAAACCGGCACTGAGCCTGATTGGGTCGGTGAGCTTGATGAACTTCCCACCTGGTTGAGAGATGCTCCTCGGTAGCAACGTAGCATAACGATCTTCAGAAATGGGTTTAAAGTCATACCCGCACCAGTGAAATTTCGCTCATCACTGTGTGTGTGTGTGTGTGTGTGTGTGTGTGTGTGTGTGTGTGTGTGTGTGTGTGTGTGAAAGCGCTGTGAAAGTAGATTGACGTCATCAGGCCTGGTTAAACGGAAAAGTCTCGACAGAGTGACAACACGGTTTGCGCAAGACATAGTCAGACACTTTGGTGCTGATGTCTCTGATTGGTAACAAGGTGTTATTCAGGGCTGGAACTGTACGAGTGTGTTTAAAATAGCTTTTTTATGAGCTTTATGTGCAAAAACCTGACATGATTTTCTCATGGTGTTCCATGTTTTTTTTAACACCCTGCATGTCGAACTTGGTGAGATGAGAAATCACTCACTAACTAACTCATCGTCTATACTGCTTTATCTGTGTACAGGGTCGCGGGGGTGGGGGGTTGGGGGGGGGGCATGGGGCCTATCCCAAGAGATTTAGGGCATGAGGTGGAGTACACCCTGGACAGGATGCCAAACTACTGCAGAACACACAAACCACTACGGGAAATTAGAGAACACCAATTAGCATAATCTGCATGTCTTTGCACTGTGGGAGGAAACCGGAGAACCCGAAGAAAACCCATCAAGAACGGGGAGAACATGCAAACTCCAGGAGACTGTATAAAAAGATGTGGACAAACCCTCCATGACGTCACCAAGAGCTATTTTGAAGCTCAACCGTAGGAACTCTGGTTGTCGCCATTCTGACTCCACCCCCGGTTTATCCATAAAATGGGCAAACAGAGCCTGGCTGTTGGATGGAACCCACCTACTTACCCCAGTTACCACAACCTAGCTAGCCGAGCTTTAGTCTTTAAACGTTCATTTATATGCAAACGTTCTACGTATAGGTGGTAGTATACTGTATAGCATTTATTTATATGCTAATGCATTTGGTTGAACGCCGGATATCTAAAGTGACACGGTTTGACATCAGCAATGCAGCTGTCACTCAACCTGGCCACACCCCTAGTCATGCATCATTTTATCACTCTTTTACTCATCATCTATACCGCTTAATCCTTTATCTCAGGAGACTTACAGTAGGGTACAGGGCAGGGTACACCCTGGACAGGGTGCACACTCACACACTCATTCACACAACTTGGGAAGGCCAATTAACTTAACCAACATGTCTTTGGACTGTGGGAGGAAACCGGAGTACCCAGAGGGAATCGAACCCGAACCCTGGAGGTGCTAGGCGACAGTGCTAACCACTAAACCACCGTGCCGCCGCATCAATTTATGGCTTAATGTAATTTTAACTGATGACTTACATTAAAAAAATGTATACCTGTACAGTTGTCCAATCCTGTTTATTTTTTTGGACCAGGTTTGTTTCTGTTGTAAGAAATGTTGAACATTTTAGCATGGGGTCCTCTGGGGATTGACTCACCTTCTGAGCCACTTTTTGGTACTCAGAATCAGAGGTTCCCCTTTGGGGACAAAAAAAAAAAAAAAAAAAAAAAAATTCCCACTGCTTTGTTGTCTTTTGCCTGTTTTTGCACCTTGAATCTATCCTTATTCCATCGATCCAGCATCTATATGGCTTATCCTGAGAATAGCCATGCGGGGCACCATCACAACGTGGGGATGGAGTGCTGACCAACTGCACGGCACAAACACACTCCAGATCACGCTTCACAGGCAATTTGGAAATTACCCTACACTACTTGGCCTTTCGTCCTCCCAGTGCTTGGAAACTGGGCTTCCTTCAACAGTCCAAAGACATGCAGATTAGGCGTTCCCAAATTGCCCGTAGTGTGTGAACGTGTGTGTGAATGTTGACCTGAGGTCCTACCACGGTTGTAAAAATACAACGGTCACCATTGGCCTACACGCTCCAGAGTTGGACTACAGAGGTTCTTAGATGGATGGATGGATGGATGGATGAACGGACATGTCTTTGGACATTGGAATACCCAGAGGAAAGGAAACCCATTAAATGTGTCACAGTCTGGAGGCGAAATTCAAACCCTGGACCATGAACGTGAGATCTGACAGTGCTAACCACTAAGCCTCTCTCCCGCCCCTTTGTTGATACCTATAATTCTGGTAACACATCCAAGTGATTCAAGATCTTATATCATGTCCAAAAATGAACCTGATAAACAACAACAACAACAACAACAACAACAAAAACTTATACTGCATATAATGAAACCTAATAGTCGAACTTATTTGTTGTGACTTGTATAGAATTACTGAAAGACAACTTTATTTGTTGGGGGTAGAAGTGTGTGTGTGTGTGTGTGTGTGTGTGTAAGTGTGTGTTCACATTCTAACATCCGTCACGAACCTGTAATGTCACAGCAGGCTCCCCTTTAGAATAAAGCTGCCGTTTATAGGCCTGCTGTTTCTTGTGTGAATTTGATCCTAGTCATTTGTCTCTGCTTGAAAGGCTTGATATTCCTCAATCCCTCCCCCCCCCCACCCCAACCCCCCCCAAACAACCCCACCTTCTCCTGCTTAAGCTGTGATGCCTGACGACATCTTATAATCCGTGACTGATGGACGTTAGCGGGCGGGTTTGTCTTTCCAGTCAGAAACACAGGATGGTTAAAGTCACAGTGAAGCGAGAGCCTAAGCTGTTATTTGGATGTGTTTGGAAGAAGGTCAGCTTCACAGAAAAACAGGTTCAGTCTTGAGAGGATCCTCCGAGCTGCTGCTACCTGGCAGTTCTTTCTTTTCTCGCTTTGCCTTTTTTTTTTTTTTTGCTCATATTTTTCCGTCTTTTTTTTTTTTCTCTCTTTCTTCTCCTCACTCTCATAAAACATGAGGCAGAGTTCAGCGAGTTTATTAGTTCAGCCATAGCCTAGCGCTTTCAGACGTCAACAGTATCTCTGCAGCTCCCACTCACACTCAGAGACTCACACAGAGACCTTGCAAGCTCTACCTGCATAAAAGACGGCTTTAAAAGAGACTGAAAAGACTCGAAATGCGCTGCTTTATCATAACAGTTACCCAAGCATGAGTGTACAAGTTAAAGGTTCGATAAGCAGCGACTTTCGTGACCTCACTCGAGTTATAGATGGACTATAGTCACATGGTACACATAATTCGCTGCTTGTTTTCTACAGGTAACAGTTGAGAACACTCATAGAAAAGAAAAGAAAGAAGAAAAAAAACACACACACACTCGAAAACATCAAGAAAACTTTTACCTAGAAACAAGCCGGAGCGCACCCTGAAAGCTTTTCTCGGAAAAACTAAAACGGTCAATTCCTACGCTTGAAAAATGATTTGTTTTTACCTTTTCATCATCAAAAGGACACTTTTTCAACATTTGCTTAAAGAAAAAATGACATATAAAAGTAGAGTTTAGTTCTGTTTTTAATAAAAACAAACAAAACCATTTTATTGGCATTGGGCCAGCTTAATTGATTAACTGAATAGTTGTATTTATAAATAGAAATTTAAAAAAATCATAATCCTCTTTCACATGAGCAAAATCACTTTCACATGAGTATCTAATTTCTCTCATCTAAACTTGCGAAATGCAAATCCCCGAACAAAAGAAAACATGAAATAAACTGTTTCTGCCATTAGAGGACAAAATAAAATGACGTACGTTATTTATTTTCTATTCTATTTATTTCTCCAGGGTCCGGGTTCGATTCCCACCTCCAGGGTCAGTGTCGTGCGTGGAGTTTGCATGTTCTCCTTGTGCTCGGTGTTTCCTCTGGGTACTCCGGTTTTCTCCCACAGTCCAAAGACATTCGCTTAACTGTTAAGGTTAAGCTAACTGGTGTTCCCAACTTTCCCAAAGATTGTGTGTGTGTGTGTGTGTGTGTGTGTGTGTGTGTGTGTGTGTGTGCCCCATGATGGATTGGCATCCTGTCCAGTGTGTACCTGGGAGAGGCTCCGGGCCTCCCGCGACTCTGTATACAGGATAAAGCGATACAGAAGATGAGTGAGTGCCTATACATACTGTATATACAGTACCAGTCAAAGGTTTGGACACACTCTCGGAGTGGCGCAGTGGTAAAAAGCGCTCGCCCTATCATCCGGAGATCGCTAGTTCGAATCCCGGGTGGTGCTGTAACCTCTCGCAGCCGGAGGTCTAGAGAGAGCTGATTGGCCGAGCTCTCTCAGAGGGGAGGGATGAGAGGTACATAGTGCTCCGACATTAATCACGGCTCTACAGCCAGTCAGGGGCGTCTGTGAGCTCGCGCAGCGGAGGGAGCGGATAGCGCTGTCCTCCGAGTGTGTTACGCCGCCCCCAACGGTGCGCGAGCGAGCAGTTCGAAAAGATGCGGTCGGCTGGCGACTCACGTGGTTCGGAGGAAACACATGATAGTTTTCGGCCCTCCCTTAAGTAGCCTTAATGTGGGAGCGCCCCCTAGTGACGGGGAGGAATTGGACACGACTAAATTAGGGAGAAAATCCGGGAAAAATCCAAAAAAAAAAAAAGTTTGGACACACTGTCTAACTCCAGGGTCGTTCCTGATTTTTCTACACTGTTAAACAATACTGAAGGTGTTTATCCAAAATACACAATAATCTCCTTTGAACAGTTGATATTGAGATATATCTGCTGCTTATGATCTGTAAATCTCTAATCTGAGGTGCTGGTTGAGGTTAATTGGTGATTTCTGAGGCTGGTGACTCTAAATGAACGTCTCCCCTGCAGCAGAGGTAACGTTTTGGTCTTGCTTTACTGGGAAGGTCTTCATGAGAGACAGTTTCATCATGGAGCTTGATGATGGGTTTTGCAAACGCACTTGACACGACACCGTTCTTGCACGAACACTTAAAATAACAGCTGACTACAGTATTAATGTTGGTTCTTATTTACAAAATTCCATACGTGTTATTTTGGAATCTCCAGTATTGATCTAGAATGTAGAAAATAAATGTTGACTTCCAGCATGGTAATACAGCGTTAATGCAGAATCACATTATAATTATTCTTTATTATATTAGCTTGACCTTTATAAATTGGTAAAAAAAAAAAAAATTTATAAAAGCACGTCAAATATATCTAAAGTGTGTAAAGTCAATTTATTAATTTGCAGGAAAACAGTGAACAGACGGGTCAGGAGACATAATCAGGACATAATCTTAGGAAGTATTACAAGAATCGTAGGACAGGAAACATGGGAAACTGGAAAGTCTCCGGCTGCATTCCGATCGGCTGGTGGTTCCCTGCGGAGTGGACTGCACGGGATATTTATCTATGTTAAGTACGATTCCAAACTGTCGGGAGCGAAAGTGCTCGGGTCAAAGGAAATTGCGAACAGTGCATGGGACAAATGAGCGATGGCTCATCACTTCACCGGAAGTCGTTGTGTCTCGCTGGAGTGAAAAAAACAAAACAGGACAGATCACGGAGCCAAATCAATGAGCACGAGACCTCGCATTCATTTCACGCGACATTCGTTACTATTAGGAACGATATTATAGAATATACCTGAGTGGTGTTCAAGTCAATCCAGGACTTTCTGGCGTATGAAGACGTGAAATGGATTGACTAAAAAAAAAAAAAAAAGGCTGTACTTCCATGAAATGTGATCCTGAACGAGGTGGCTCGGAGCCCAATGCAGTCGTTCCTGTAAATATTCAGCGAGTGGAGTGACCGATACTTGAAAATCAACATGGCCAGCTTGCAGAAGAAGACATTTTCACATATTTGTGCCGTTAAAGGAGTTCCCGGGAGGCCAGTGTTTCAGACATGAAGTAGGGATTATATGGAGAAATAAAGGGAGTTTTTAACTGTGATCTGTTAATCCGCTCAATCAAAAGTCCTGGTTCGAGTTGAACGCCAATCGTATCACTCTCTACAGGAATGACAGGAGCAAGCTTGCAAATGAATGCAATCATATTTATTCTGATACAAATCGCAAAAGAGTACAGTACATTGTAAGGAGGAAGTGATGTGGAGAAAAGTTTGAAGAACGCTGTGGAACGGAACGCGGCAAGGACCCAGGGTTAAATCCCCAGTACAACAAAGGCCCTTAACCCTCAACTTCTCATGTGTAAGTAAGTAAGTCTCTGATAGTACAAAGACAAATACAGGAACGACAGCATAACGGCACGGTGGTGTAGTGGTTCGCACTGTCGCCTTGCACCTCCAGGGTCTGGGTTCGATTCCAGGCCAAGGTCGATTCCCGTGGAGTTTGTATGTTCTTCCCGTGCTTGGCGGGTTTCCTCCAGATACTTCAGTTTCCTCCCACAGTCCAAAGACATGCAGATTAGGCTAATTGCCGTTCCCAAATTGCCCATAGTGTGTGTGCCCTGCAATGGATTGGCGCCCTGTCCAGGGTGTACACCCTGCCACAAGTCTCCTGGGATAGACTCCAGGCCCCCGCCACCCTGAATACGGGATAAAGCGGTACAGACGATGAGCGAGAGAATCATTTCTCATTTCATGACTTGGTGTTCTTCACACACTGCACCAGTCATGTTGGCAACCACGAAAAAATCATGTGACCAGCAATCCACATTGCAGTCCGTCCATACCAAAGACCATCTAATGTCAATCATGCAGCCACACACATCACAAGCTCCCACCCACCCAACACACTAGTGCTCTCAGCCCGTGGAGCATGCTCGATTTGTTTGTGGTTGGAGGTGTTTATGGTTGCAAAGCCCCGAACCACCGGAGCTGGATTGCAGCAGTAAGTGCGCCACTATGGGAGGTCTCAGTGTATATGTGTGTGTCTCTGAGTGCCTGAGTGTGTCTTTGTACTCTGCTGGTGCTGGTGTTGGCGGGTGTCCCAGCTTGCAGAGTGCTGCTTCATTACTCTGGACAGAAAAACTAATTACGGATTCGTAGCAGACCTCCCAAACAGAAGCCCCTGCAGCGCAGCCAGACCAAACACAGCCGAAAAAAAAGAAGAAGAAGAAAAAATCGTTTCATCTGGACCTCCAGAACCGGTGCACCGGCCACGCCCTGCCCTCAATCCTTTCACTAAATTCAATCTAATGACCAAACAGGACATCCAGAAATTTCTATTCCAGACCGTCATCTTAAGCTCTGCCATTAGCTTGCTAACGAAGAAAGAGAATCAGGTTAAGCTTCTGCGTCTTGCCGTCCTGCTACAACTGCAGACGCATGGCTTTACTATGGACCTACGTGTTCCTATGGCAACTAAAGACATGTCATGACCCTAACAGATGGCAAGAAATCATGGTTTGCGGATGAGAGAACGTCCTCTGCTTCGTGGAAAATCTTCTATTTACAACAGTAACATGAGTCTAGAAGTGTCGTATCAGATGTCTAACAGCTAATATATTTTTTTTAATAATAATGGTTTTAAAATGTAAATATATTGTTCTTATGCACCAAAAGCAGTAGGTGTCTTACTGCTTTTAGGAGGTATACAGTGGCTTAGTGGTTAGCAAGCTTCAGGTACAACCTTGTAACCATGAACCTCCAGGTTCCATGTCTGTTTCCCGCCTCGTGGTCTGTGTGTATGGAGTTTACATGTTCTTCCCATGTAATGCTTGTTGGGTTTCCCCAGGTTTCTCCTCTGGTTTCCTCCCACAGGCATGCAGATTAGGCTAATTGACGTTCCCAGATTGCCTGTAGTGTGTGAGTGTGCATACTGTGTATATATACTGTATATACAGTATATATGTGTGTGCAATGGACTGGCACTCTGCCTTGTGCCCTAAGTGTCCTGGGATACACTCCAGGCTCCTCACGACTCTGTACACAGGATTAAGCGGTATAGATGATGAGTGAGTGATCCATAAATTATTTTGTAATAACACCTTGACCGACTGGTGGGAACGAAGAGTACATTCTGGATGAGGTACCAGCCCACAAACACAAACACACACACACACACACACACACACACACACACACACACACACACACACACACACACACACACACACACACACACACACACACACACACACACACACACACACAGACACACACACAAACACACACACACACCACACACAGACACACACAGACAACACACACAGACACACACACACACACACACACACACACACACACACACAGACACACACACACACACACACACACACACACACACACACACACCAACAGGCATTTTGAAAACGCAAATCACTGCAAGTTTATGGACTGACGGAGGAAACCGGATTACTCAAAGGAAACCCAAGGAAAAAACACAGACCGGAGGGAAGATTCAAACCCCCAACCCTGGAGGTATGAGGTGACTGTGCTAACTGCTAAGCCACCATGGTGCCAGGGTCCAGAGCATCACAGATGCCGAATAATTGACACCAAAGTCAAGCCTTGGAGAAAACATATTGGTTTGTCTTACGACTCTCTCTTGGACCGGATATTCGTTCATGTCCTGAAGGGCACGGAGACAGCGAGACGGCTCAGGAAGCAGACGAGCCCACCTGCGGGACAAGCAGGTAACATACACGCACATCTAGCAATCTTAATAATCGCCTCTCCTCGTGAATATAGGGAGTTAATGACTTGAAGTAGACGCAGATGTTGTACCTGCCGGTCGTTTCCTGTGCGCTGTGGAATTAAGGATAAGACAAAAGGATTGAGAGAGAGAGAGAGAGAGAGACAGAGAGAGAGAGGGAGAGAGAGAGGGTTGCTCATTGGAAAATGTGCTGCTTTATAATGAAGAGCAGCACAGGTGTTTTGGAGGAAAGAGACGGATGGGTACGTCCAGCACCGGACCGCCAGGGGAATGAAACAGGTGTTCTGAAAGTCCCAGATGTTAATCCTGAAGATAAGAGTCAAGGTTAAGATGAGGAATCAGCATTTCATTGAGTAATTGCACTTCAACTTGAGTAAAGAATTTCAGTAGATACACCTCCATGGAGACTGGAAGGGACAAGAGGACTTCAGTGTGTACATTAGATAGATTTGAATTATACACTTGAATTGTACATCTGGGGAATTATCTACTCAGCCAATAATATGGCAGCAGAGCCACTAAGCCCGCTTTGCTATCATTGTCTAATAATGATGACTATACCCGAGAACTTTCACCGGTCCACTCGGTATCTGTTCCATGTGATGTATTAGGACGCGCTGGAAGTGAGAAAAAAACGTCCTAGCTGTGTCACGCGCATCAGGATGAGTTTGAAGGCTTCCCAGATTAATAAAGGGAAAAAACGAAAGA
The DNA here is from genome assembly GCA_013621035.1 of Clarias magur. Lineage (NCBI taxonomy): Eukaryota > Metazoa > Chordata > Actinopteri > Siluriformes > Clariidae > Clarias > Clarias magur. The sequence goes on along the minus strand of QNUK01000189.1, from coordinate 277,235 downwards.
CCTAACACCATTAATAAATTTAACACTGCCAAATGAAATGTTGAATTTAACGAGCAAACAAGGACCTTGACTACGGACAGCGTACGAGGGCACAGCTGCGCACGTGATAGCACGACGGGGCTGCGTTCTAATAACAAGAAGGCTTCGCAAGATGTTCACAAACCGACGCCAGTTGAACAGTGTGATGAAGTGACATGTGATGTTGAGTGCTCTTGTTAGTTACGCAGCTCTTCTGTACTAGCATGTGCAGGGAGAGTCTATCAAAGGATTAAGCTATTAAAGATGATATATAAAAATGGCTTTTTATTTTTCATTTCTTCGTCATTTTCTTCTTTTTTTGGGCGGCACAGTGGTTAGCACCTCCAGGGTCCAGGTATGATCCCCACCTCGGGTCTGTGTGCGCGGAGTTTGCATGTTCTCCCCGTGCTTGGTGGGTTTCCTCAGGGCACTCCGGTTTCCTCCCACATTCTAAATACAGTACAGACCAAAAGTTTGGACACACCTTCTCATTCAGCGAGTTTTCTTTCTTGTGTTCTTTCTTGTGTTCTTTAGCCCAAACGCGTCTCTTCTGCTTGTTGCCTGTCCTTAGCAGTGGTTTCCTAGCAGATCTTCTAGCATGAAGGCCTGATTCACACAGTCTCCTCTTAACAGTTGTTCTAGAGACGTGTCTGCTGCTAGAACTCTGTGTGGCATTGACCTGCTCTCTGATCTGAGCTGCTGTTAACCTGCGATTTCTGAGGCTGGTGACTCGGATGAACTTCTCCTCCGCAGCAGACGTGACTCTCGGTCTTCCTGTCCTGGGGCGGTTCCGCATGTGAGCCAGTTTCTTTGCAGCGCTTGATGGTTTTTGTGACTCTGCACTTGGGGACACTTTCAAAGTTTTCCCAGTTTTTCGGACCGACTGACCTTCATTTCTTAAAGTAATGATGGCCGCTCGTTTTTTTTTTTCTTCACTTAGCTGCTTTTTTCTGGCCATAATACAAATTCAACCTCTTTGAATGAGAAGGTGCGTCCCAACTTTTGCTCTGTACTGTACATACCACCAACCCCCAAATAAATGATTGACAGGACGCTGTAGTATACTATGGAATTTCATATAGTAATTACTAAAAGCTGTAGTATCTATTACAGTCAGTACTATATGCTGTTTTAAGCCGTAGTATTTATTAATGTAGTAAATTGCAGTATTTACTACATGCTGTAATAACCTGTAGTAGTTACTGTACTATAGCAATTACTCCGCCCTGGGGTCAGGGGTAGCTCAGTGATTAAGGTATTGGACTAAGGGTCGGGAAGGCCCAGGTTCAAATCCTACGACCACCAAGTTGTCCCCATTGGTCCCTTGAGCAAGGCCCTTCAACTGCTTAGATGTGTAATGAGATATAAATGTCAGTCGCTCTGGATACGGGTGTATGCCTAAATGTAATTACTGCATTTACTCTAGTAATTAATAAATGCTGTCATAAACCATAGATGTTACTATATTAAGTACTACACGCCGTAGTAAACTGAAGTATTTTCTATAGTAAGTTATGACACGCCATGGCATCCTGAAGCAGTTACAGTATTTCTACTACAGTATTTACTGTATAGTTTACTACAATAATGTTCAAAAATACTATAGTATTTTTTGTACAGTTTAGTACAAAGTCTTATATTCTGCGCTGAAATGAATGGCAACTCATAGGAAAATGACAACTGGTTTAATATTAATGATGTCAAGGTTCAATATTTTGATTTGTGAATTTTCTGTAACGTCCACTCATAAAGTATGAGAGGAATTTACTGCTGCTGACAAAGCCGGCTTGCAAAGTGTTTTATTGTCTATTTAAAGAACAGCCGTTAGTCTACCAGTCTGACATATGAAATAAAGACGAGGCTGTTCCTAGTGGAACTTTTAAAAGACAACGACGAAATAAAACACTGCTGCTGTAGTAATAATTCACTTTGGTGAAACATCGCCAGAACAATGACTTGAAAACGACTCCAGTGATACAACTTGACACAACTAATCCGAAAACGTCGTACTGTATGTCGGCAGAACTTTAACTTAGCAAGTGAGCCGTCATCATCAGTATATATAAAAGGCTTAGCTGAATCAGTAGCATGCTAGATTAACTAGCGCGTATTCATTTTAATAGGCAAAACAAAAACTTAAAAAAAAAAAACTAAAAATAGCAAAAATAAAAAGGAAGATTTACTACAGGCTGGAGCACTATGTGTACATGAATGTAACATTAACATCGCAGTGCCAGCTAAGACATGGAATGCTCTCGCTAGCTAGCTAATGCTGTAGTAGTTAGCTTGCTGTCTAAGATACGGCAGGAAATGGGATTACAGTGGATTTGTTAGGTCTATTAGGCTTGTTTTAACTCCTTAATGTTGATCAACAATAATTGTAGAATTAAAAAAAAGATCTTTTTTTTTTTCTTTGTTTCTCAAGTAAAAGTGCTATGATTTAGTTTTACTTCGACACGCACACACTCGGATAGTGTACCAAGAGTAAGTCCGGTTTATCGCTTTTCTCCCTTGGCTGTGACAGCTGCCAAGGTCATGAACCCTCCCTGACATTAGAATTTATTTTTATATTCAGTGCAATGCGTTAAATACGAGTTTTGCGTTTAACCAAAGTTCAGCTATGGTTCATATGATTGTCGTTAAACGGAATGATTTCTGTCCCGTCAGCGCCTCATTGTCTAAATCTAAATTATGCGTCCGAACAATGCTCAATCATCCATTCCATATATCTCCAGGTCATATTTCACTCATATGGAAATTCTTGAGTGGCAGGGTGTCGCATGATAGGATTAACCTTACCTAACCTTTATTTTTAACCCGCGCAAGCGTTAGAATTCCGCAGCGGCCCAGGGCGTTAGCTGTCACTCAGCGTGTACCAGGGAAATGTTTGCATGTGACGCATTTATTCTGTTTTTATTAGAACGTCCAGAACTCTCCAGCTCACCTCTTGCTTGCCCCCATACCCCAAGCCCCCCCCCCCCCCCCCCCCCGGCCCTCTCCGGTGTGGGTGCTACAGTGCCTGAATTGTTGCATACTGTAATCCATCACACACGTGTTTGCCAAGTTACCAGATTTACTGCTGAACGGCAAACACTAACCCACATCGACATCTTTAGGCTTGCGTTTCAGCTCATAACTCACTTCACATGCTCTTGACATCTTAAACCCTCGATGCAGGCGGTTTTTGCCCGGCAACCCGATTTATTATAGCGCGCCTCTCTGCCGTGTCCCGACCTGCATCAGGATTTCATGACTGAACTTCTCTCGGCGTGACGACGTCATACCTTCGTCGAGTTTATAACGAAATATATCCAATGACATATAGCTGTTGACAACAAAGCTTTTCGGGAGATTTAGCCTGGTCGGGTAAATGTGGAATACAAATGTTGTGCGTTCGTGATTCACTGCCGAACGGGGTGTGTACCTCATCGCAACCTCATCTATCATCTAACAGGAGGAATTTAACCTCGTGGACCTTTGGGAGCGAGATTTCACTTCAGACCCATAGAGATCTGCTTCCTTGAAATAACCACATCGAACTTTCACTCATATCACCAATAACCATGCTCTCTCTTTTACTGTATCGCTCTCTCTCTCTCTTTGTCTTTCTCTTTGTCTTTCTCTCTCTCTCACACACACACACACAAACCACATCAGTCACCTAACATGATTTCCATTGTCCGGACATGATAGTCTCATACACATAACGCAGAGGTGCAGAAGTTTGCATCGCTCAATGGATTCAACAAAAATGAATTTGGCATTTTTTCATCCTGTGATAGGAAAATAATCAAGAACATGACGGTGTGGTGAACCTGAGGTGCTGGTATTACCTCACCGTCAATTATTTTCCTATAAGACCACATTCAAAATGTTTTTTTTTTTATGCCTCATAGTAATAATATTATATGTAAAGGGGTTGGACAATGAAACTGAAACACTGGCCACTTTAGTGTTGGAGGCTTCATGGCCAAATTCGACCAGCCTGGTGGCCAGTCTTCATTGATTGCTAAGTTAAACCTTCACACTCTGCTCTTACTAGTGTAATGTTCACAGTTTGGCTTAAAATATTGCAATGCACACGACATTATGGGTGACATATCAGAGTTCAAAAGAGGACAAATTGGTCCACGCCTCGCTGGCGCATATGTGACCAAGACAGCAAGTCTTTGTGCTGTAATGTCAGCAACACCACCAAGAAGGACGAACCACATCCAACAGGAGTAAGTGTGGACGCAAGAGGAAGCTGTCTGAAAGGGATGTCCGGGTGCTAACCCGCATTATATCCAAAAAAACACAAAAGCACAGCTGCCCAACTCACTGCAGAATTAAATGTGCACCTCAACTCTCCCGTTTTCCACCAAAACCGTTCCACAGGGTCAATGCACACGGCCGAGCTGCTATAGCCAGGCCATGTACTGTATATATATATTTTTTTAAATTTTATTGATAAATAAGATAAGAAAATTTATCTTTAAAAATATACGAAGGTCGTTCAAATCAAACCGGGACATTTGACTGTAAAATATAGAGTTTTTCTACTTCACTTTTGATAGACGGGCCTCCCTGGAACTCTTAATGGCCCAACCATGTGATAATGGCTCGGAGCGAGGTCAGGGCTGTATGTGAGACTGTATGTAACTCCCAGCCGAGTTCTTATAACATACACGTGGTGTTAGTGAATGATGGTGTGCACAGTTCCCACAGACAGATGCGTCTCTTCTGCAACTTGACGCCAAATTTCAAGGAATCAGGTGATGCACTTGCTGAACGTTCATATTGGCTCCGAGCCACCTCACCCTGGGATCCTCATTCACAGACATACAGCCGTCTTTAAAACGTTTGCATCATTCAAATGTTTCACTGCGATCAGTTTTACACCTTCATTCACGAGAACTTTCATCACAAGTCCCGGTTTGCCTCGAACGCCTCTCGTATATAGTAAACCAAAACCCGTTGTTGTCTGTGGGACTCTGCGCCTCTCGTGCTAATATCTTCCTCTTAAACTAGCACCACCTGTCGAGCCCCAGTGTAACCGAATAGTCCATAAGCAGACTATTATGTGAGAAATACAACTGCTGCGAGTGTTTTTAATGGTTCTTTTACTCCCGGGCAGTGTTGGGATTTGCCGTCAGCCTTATGAAAATGAACCGCTCGAAAGGAAACCACGGGTTGCCCGCCGTGCCGTTTTTTTTCACCACTACTGTGGTCATTATCTTGTCGTTCTAGTAAACTGTGATGAGAAAATACGATAAAATTGAGCACAGCATCTCATCTCCATGTTGAAAATTTGATTCATTTTCATCAAGGGTGCCAATAATTTTGCCACAAAGGACAGATTTCCTGTGTGTGTGCACATATTGCTACCGAAGCGTGGTTTTTAATGCAGACTCTGAGGCGTCATGAAGTGACCTATGCATATGTGTGTGTGTGTGTGTGTGTGTGTGTGTGTGTGTGTGTGCGAGAGTGTATGTGGCCTATTAACCAGAGCCTGCACAGCTTCCAGTCGTTTAATTATGGCTCTGAAAATCCGAACCATAAGGACAGAGCGATAATTCCCCATAAAACTTGATTTGTTTAGTGCTTTCAAATGGTGTGTGGAAAATAATTACGCTCGTTCGTCAGCGTCACTTAATTGAGTTGTCTTTAACTAATAATAATAATTAAAAAAAACAAGTGCAAAGCCATTTTAAAAAAGTGTTTATTTATTAAAAGAAAGAGAAAGAAAAAAAAATTGGTTTTGACAGCTTTTCGAATCAGAAAATATGTTTGCAGTTTGGATTCGCGTATCGAGCCAAAAGTCAAAGTGTTACAGCTGACTTTGAGTTTGTGCCAATAAACCAGGCTCTACAGCAACACGAATTCTAGCCTGGAGGGGAAAATCTGGAAAACTGGTTCAGTCTGCTTCACCCATGTTACACAAAGAACACACGAACAAAGAATAAGAGCTGCAGGAAAGAAGAATGTGTGATATAAACCCCTCTCTCTCTCTCTCTCACACACACACACACACACACACACACACACACACATATACAGTACACGCTCTCACACAAGTCTCAAGCTATTACAGCTCAACAGCTGCCACGGCAGCCAGATGTGTGAAGACGAGCAGCGACAGATGTTACACGGGGAGAACAACGGGAAGAATTCTCGTCCTTCCTGCTTTCGCTGAAATAAGTGAGAAACCAGGAGCGTGTTTTTTTTATAAAAAGAAGAAGATCCAGAATAAAGAACAAAGATTATACCACTCCTGTTACATTAAAGCCGGACACTCCTACAGTAAAGACTCCAAATCATTTTGTTTTTCCTTCTGTTTTTCTTACCTTGTCAAACACACTAATTAAACCCGGGCTGTGTTTCAGGACTTCTTGGAAAATATCCTTCTCTCTCTTTTTAAGAGCCTATATATATATATATATATACCTGTATACAGTATGTTTAATTTTTATTGATCCTCTTGGAGCGACTTTTCATATTCCTGCTTAATCCCAAGTTTCATTAAGTGAATGTACAGCCCATAAGAAATTGTCCTATGATATGTACTATACTTTTTTACTATGGTAAACTATAATACATATAGTCTATAGCCTATTATGGTACTCTAGTACCATAATAGACCATACTGTAGTGTTGCCATAGTGGTACTTTAGATATTACCATGGGAGGCATTGCAGGACGTTATCGAGTGCCAGCGTAGGTACTGTGGCACTTCACTGGGTAGCATTACGGTATGTACCACCACACTTTGGTAAATACCATCATACTTATTTGGGTACCACAGTTCAGCAGGTATCTAATATGAAATGTACTGTACCGTAGCATATTATATATGTTAGTACAGTACATACTACTGGTATGGTATAGTACAACTTTACTGTAAAATAAAACTCTATACTAGAAGGTACCTACGTGCACGGCACCACCTGCGCACAGATCCTGATGCCTGTGTGCTACCCTTTCCTGCGAATGGAGAGTGTGGTCAACTCGCTGCTGCTCCTCACATATGCTGACTGGTGGTTTCCATAACCAGGATGTGGTTTGTTCCTTTTATAGCAAAGCAAATTGCTAATGATTTTCATTCATTTCATTCATCTTCTGCACTGCTTATACTGAGACTCGGGGCATAAGGTGGGGTACACCCTGGACGGGGCGCCAATCCTTCTCAGAACGCACACACACACACACACACACACACACACGCACACACACACAAACACACACACAGTGGGCAATTTGGGGAAACACCAATTAGCACCAAGCACGGGGAGAACATGCAAACTCCATGCACACAGACCTGAGGCAGGAATGAAACCGTCGACGCCGGAGGTGCTAACCCCTATGCCATCGTGCCGCCTCGTGTGTTTCCAATTTAAATTCATTAAAACAACAATAATGGTTAAATATATTGCGGAATGCCTTCAAGAGAAACACGTCTGAGCTAACCTGAGTTGTCCCGAGAGTGGGTCGAGCTGCAATGCAAATCACAGGTTTATTAACTTGTTTACGGAGCGAACGCCGGTCTGCCCGTGGTGGAAATGGCTAATTTAGTGTTCCTAGATTTTCAGCAAACCATGAAAGGCAGTGCAGGGTAACACGTTGGCGCGCACCAACTGTTTTGCAGTCTCAGTGAAATCCAATACGTGACTCCATGAAGGGGAAAAAAAAAGACGGAGAAAGCACCTGTTTCTAATGAACATTAGGCATGGCTGTAGGAAAAAAAAAAAAAAAAGAGTCTAAGATATTGTTTTTTTCAAAGTCGACCGGGCAGAAAGATGGGTTAAGAAATCTGAGACCAATTCCTTATGAAAAGTTGTAGTAATATAAAGTTAGCGAAATTGTAGCATGTTTCTTATGTGTTCAAATAAGTACACGTGTTTAGATTAGATTAGACTTAGATTGCTTTAGATTTTGTTAAAAAAAAAAACTGAGTAAATCAACTTCAGTACACGTTGGCGAACCCTTGTAAAAAGCAAGTTGCATATTATCCTTCTAGACAACTTAAAAAAATGTTTTTTTTCTAGACAGTTTTTTACTTTAAAGCATGGCGTCCATTGTTGCTCGCGCCGCCATTACAAACGAACCGATGTCACGCGTTCTCACCTGCGCAGCATTGTTTCCTGGAGAAACAATGCTAACTAGTAATATAGCACAAGGACGTAATATAATCAAACCAGAGATCGCGGGATGAGGATGCCCACTCAGGAGCTGTGAATACTTATCATTACTAGGTACTAAAAAAAATTATGTCTGACTGTTAACGTGTTACTATATTGGAAAGTAACGCATTATATTACTAGTTCCTGTTAACTTAGTTCGTCCTTCCGAAACCCCTCCACTTCCACCAACTTCACTCTGCACGAAATATGTACCTTCAACTTATCCGTTGTAAGACTATGAGTCTACTGTAGCTAGCTGCTCTCTCTCTCTCTCTCTCTCTCTTTCAATCACTCTCTCTCTCTTTCTCTCTTTCACTGAGTTGGCAGCGATCTCAACCCCTTCTGCTGTCTGTACCCTTCTGCCACGTCCTGATGCCCCGCTTCTGCCTGGACTTGGTTGGAGCCTGTGCCTCGCCTCGCTGCTGATGAGGCCCCGTGTGGTCTGCTTGGGATGACTGAGGACGGTTCCACTCAATGACCATGGTCTTGGACTCGGCTGATGCAGGCAGTTTCTCTCTGATGGCTCATGATCTGCAGTCGCTCAATAGTTTAGGACAAATAGTTTTTTGTACCTCAGCCTCCTACAACGCGAACAGTCTCATAGCACACAGTGTGACCACAAAGCCATCACTGCTATGTCTATGTGAGCTGATATAAATGAGGACGGGTTCCCTGTCTCATGGTTACTTCCTACTGTCCTCTCAGGGAGTTTTTCCTTGCCACTGTTGCCCTCTTCAGAGACAAACTGATAATTAGAGTTGATACATATTTCCTCACATTTTTCAAACTTATTCCCAGAAATTATTTTGAGGTTGTAAAGATGCTTTACAACAATCACCACTAACCTCATCTTTTCCACGGAGACAGTCCTGGCCTGTGTCTGGTCTGAGGATTCGTGACTGCGGTCACTCAACAGTTCAGGACTGGAGTTTCCAACAGTCTACCTGAGCCTCCAATAACAAACTGGACTTAAACACATCTCCTGTTATACTGAACTTCCAGCCTCCTAACACACAGTAGGAATGCAGATCAATCCCTGCCGTCCGTTATCACCCAAATGAGAATGGGTTCCCTGTAGAGTCCGGTTCCTCTCAAGGTTTCTTCCTACTACCATCTCACTGTCGCCGTCGTCCTCGGCTCGCTCATCAGGGACAATCTGATCATTGTGACTCATACGCTTGCACTTTTGATTCTGTAAAGCTGCTTTGCGACAATGTCAATTGTTAAAAGCGCTATACAAATAAAATTGAGTTGAATTTTCGAACCGCTTGCTCATGCACCATTGGGAGCGGTGTAACGCACTCGGAGGTCATCGCTATTCACCGCTTCTTCTCCTTGCGTGAGCTCACAGACGCCCGTGACTGGCTGTAGTTCGAACTTGTCAAACTTGTGATCTCCGGATAATAGGGTCTACTTGTTTCTTTTTTACGATGCAGCTTCACCAAGGTAGTGGTTAGCGCTGTCGCCTTTCACCTACAGGGTGAGAGTGAGTGAGTGAGAGGAGTTTAAGTGATCTCCAGTCATGATTTTCCTACTGACCACATTGTCTTCCAAATAGCTGACAGGTTTTAATAAAGTGTCAAACCCAAGTCCAGTCACCTTAGTTGTTTCCCTTGCTTCATTACCTTCTAAAACAGTAATTGTATTTTTTTTGTTGTTGCTCAGTCAGTGTATATTATAGTAATTAACACTCGTGCCAAACACAGTGCTTACTCTGGAAATCCAAATTTTCCAACCTTATCCTGCTTTCACACTGCAACCCTAACTTTTCACAAGTTCTATTCTAACTCTGTTTTGTGATGTACAGGAGATTGGTATAGGCAGCACGGTGGCTTAGTGGTAAGTGCTGTCGCCTTGCACCTCAAGGGTCTGGGTTCGATTCCCACCCCTGTGTCGATGCCGCTTGCACGTTCCCCCCGTGCTTGATGGGTTTCATCTGGGTACTTCGGTCTCCACCCCTGGAGATTTGGTTAATTGGCTTTCCCGTAGTGTGTGAATGAGAGGATGTATTGGCACCCTGTCCAGGATGTACCCCGCCTCGTGCCTTACTCCAGGATTGGCTCCAGGATCCCCTGAATACAGTACAAAGCGGAGAGTGCGAGAGTAGATTGGTGCTGTATAAGTCTAGTAATGTGGAAATGCTCTGCTTTTACTGCATCTGTGTCCGCTGTCAGAAAATCACGAGGATCCGAGCCGCTTGTGCGAATTTAAATTGCGACATCACATCACGCCAAGACACGCATCACCAAAATTACACGTGGTGGTATTTTTACTCACGTACGCAACACAAAAATGAGATCCTAGTTGTCATGATCTCAGTATTAGGTTGTGGTTTAACTGATTAGCTTCAAGGAGAAAGAGAATGCAATAAAGTATGATCACGCTCATAATAATAAACAGTATTTCGATCTGTGACAAATCTCCCAAGTCATTTCTAATGTGCTTTCCTTCTGACATGATGAATTAATGCTGTTATGCTCTGTAATGCATTTTTACCTCACACAATGTAACCAGATACTTATCTTTTTATATTGATGAGCCTCGATGTGTGTGTGTGTGTGTGTGTGTGTGTGTGTGTGTGTGTGTGTGTGTGCATGTGTTGTACAAGTAATCATTAGGCTATGCTAGCTTGGACACACAGGATAGACCAAGTTATTTTGCGTGCTGAAATCATTGTCTCGTCTCTCTCTCTCTCTCTCTCTCTCTCTCTCTCTCTCTCACACACACACACACACACACACACACACACACACACACACACACACACACACATCTTATTTGCGGCATCTAAATTATCACTTTTCTCAGAGACACCTCAAGGGCAGCTTGAAGGAAGTACTTCAGTGCCTGCACACACACACACACACACACACACACACACACACACACACACACACACACACACACACACACACACTTTGAATTCAGAATCAGTCTAGACATGTTTGGTATCTAAATGTCCAATGTCCACGTCTTCACACTCCTGAGTTTGTCCTGTACACACGCTAATAATTACTGTAACTACCCGTTTAGTTTTTCTTGTTCTGTTGTTGTTCTGTTGTATGGTTCTTGTTTATCCGGTCTTGGTTGCGCATAAATTAAGATACATGTGTAAAAGTACAGTATGAGTTTTTTCTTTTTTCTTTTTTAATCTTGCTGCGCTGTTTGCTTTGGCAATAATCTGCTAGCAGTCTTGCCAATAAAGCATTGTTGTACTGAACTGAGAGCGAGCGAGAGAGAGAGAGAGAGAGAGAGACGGGTAGAGAGAAATTCGCTGAGGTGTTGATCTGGGTGTGATTGTTATTTGACAGTTTTCGGGCATTTGCCAGAAGCTGAAACAAAAGCAAGATAAAGCAAGTAGCTGGAATGCTTCTGTAACTTACTGGAAAATGACTGGGAAAACTGATTTTAGCGGCTGATATTGTGGGAAAATAACAAAACATGTTAGACTGTTCGAAAATATAATCATGGGAATAATGTTTACCGGACCAAATGTTGGAGAGAGAGAGAGAAAAAAAAAGAAAGACACAAAGGGGCAAAGTAGACAAAAATATTACTCAAGTAAAAGTACAAGTTCTTCAGTTACAGTTGTACTTGAGTAAAAGTCCAAAAGTACTTAAGTATCAAAAAAAATAGGCTTGTATCAGGTTTGCAGTCGCCTTTAGGTCATAGTAAATCTCTGGTTATACAAACTAAGTAGGAGTACAGATATTTATAGTGGAGTAAAAGTAAAAAGTATCCACTAATAAAACTACTTTAAAATTAAACTATAAAAAATAAATAAATAAATAAAACTATATATACAGTACAGACCAAAGGTTTGGACACACCTTCTCATTCAAAGAGTTTGAATTTGTTTTATGGCAAGAAAAAAGCAGCTAAGTGAAGAAAAACGAGCGGCCATCATTACTTTAAGTAATGAAGGTCAGTCAGTCTGAAAAATTGGGAAAACTTTGAAAGTGTCCCCAAGTGCAGTCACAAAAACCATCAAGCGCTACAAAGAAACCGGCTCACATGTGGACCGCCCCAGGAAAGGAAGACCGAGAGTCGCCTCTGCTGCGGAGGAGAAGTTCATCCGAGTCACCAGCCTCAGAAATTGCAGATTAACAGCAGCTCAGATCAGAGAGCAGGTCAATGCCACACAGAGTATATAAGAATATCTGCTAGGAAACCACTGCTAAGAACAGGCAACAAGCAGAAGAGACGCGTTTGGGCTAAAGAACACAAGAAAGAACACAAGAAAGAAAACTCGCTGAATGAGAAGGTGTGTCCAAATTTTTGGTCTGTATATATAATTTTTTTATTATGGTTTACTATGGAAATCTATACTACGTACCATGGTACTTCAGACATTACCATGGAGAAAACAAAGGACTTTATAGAATATCAAGGCAGCTACTATGGCACTTTCGCTTCATTGGGTACCATGGTGGTACTATGTTGTGTACCACAATACTGAATACAATATTGAATATTATGGTCCCGAAGTTCATCAGGTCTCTACTATGGTATGTTTTACATACTGTATCATATTAGACATATTATTACATTCTACTTGTATGCTATAGTGCAGGCAGTACCAGTATTAAATCCCTGCTGAACTTTGGTATCCACTGTGTTACAAAGTAAGTACCATGGTACTGTATTTACCAAAGTATTGTGTATCTATAGAGAGTACCATACTGAGGAAAGCGGCACTGCCGTTACTATAGAAATATTACCATTATGGTATATACTGTCAATATGTATCAAATATTTTGACTATCTTGGTACATGCTGTATAGTAGCATACTAAGACCATGTTCCATATTGTTCCATCAGCAAATAAACATGTCAAAGTATCTACCATGGTACAGGTACAGGTACTGTCAGACTATCATGGAACATATATTGAAGGAAAAGTTCTTATAGGTATGAACAAAATGATGAACTCCTTATCAGATATGAATGTTAATGTAAACTCATCTCTGAAAAGAATGACCTCATTATAAATAGATTTTTTATTCATTTACAGTTACATTGATTGTGTTAGATTATCCCGTATCTATCTATCTATCTATCTATCTATCTATCTATCTATCTATCTATCTATCTATCTGTCTGTCTGTCTATCTATCTATCTATCTATCTCTCTGTCTGTCTGTCTGTCTGTCTGTCTATCTATCTATCTATCTATCTATCTATCTCTCTCTCTCTCTCTCTCTCTCTCTATCTATCTGTCCGTCCGTCCGTCCGTCCGTCCGTCCGTCCGTCCATCTCTCTCTCTCTCTCTCTCTCTATCTATCTATCTATCTATCTATCTATCTGTCCGTCCGTCCGTCCGTCCGTCCGTCCGTCCGTCCGTCCGTCCGTCCGTCCGTCCATCCATCTATCTCTCTCTCTCTCTCTCTATCTATCTATCTATCTCTCTCTCTCTCTCTCTCTCTATCTATCTATCTATCTATCTATCTATCTATCTATCTATCTATCTATCTGTCTCTCTATCTATCTATCTATCTATCTATCTATCTGTCTGTCTGTCTGTCTGTCTGTCTGTCTGTCTATCTGTCTGTCTGTCTGTCTGTCTATCTATCTATCTGTCTGTCTGTCTGTCTGTCTATCTATCTATCTATCTCTCTCTATCTCTATCTATCTATCTATCTATCTATCTATCTGTCTGTCTGTCTGTCTGTCTGTCTATCTCTCTCTCTCTATCTCTCTCTATCTATCTATCTATCTATCTATCTATCTATCTATCTATCTATCTATCTATCTATCAGGACATTTTTTTTTCTTGTCCAAGAAAGCATACACTCACCTTTTATTGCTTTTGCTGCTAGAATAACATAAAGGGGCTATTAATTATGACTTGCACTAGATTAGAGGAAATGAGTGTTATAAACTGAGTAAAAGTATATTACATATCCCATTTAAAGGTTTACTTCAAACTATGTTGAGCTCCACCTGCTGGTGCATATGATATTCTTGTCCTGTGCTGGAGAAAATGACTGAAATCTCTGGATGGTTAAGAGATTAAAGAGATTAAATGATGTTTTATGGGATGTATAAAGTTTCTTTCATTTTTTTTTTTTTGTTCAGAAAATAAACAAACCTTGATTGCAGAAATTTGTTCCAGACTTTTGTTTTGGCAGGAATGAGTGAGATCATATGACACTTGCAATAGTGTAATTGCTGTCCATTCAGCTAATAAAGTGACCTCATATGGCGGTGAGATAAATGAAGGGGTTTCCACATGAAAGGGGCGAACACTTATGTAATCACAGCAATGTTTCAAACTATTGATTTTTCAGCCATCATGTCCAAATAAAGGCGAAATTCTGTGTAGATGTATGAAATATAATCTCAATTAAGCTCATTTCAGTTCGTGGAAAAGTTCAAGGGGGGGTGAATACTTACGCAGGGTGCAGTGCGCAATCCCTTCTGATTAATTCTTGCGTGATTAAATCCCACATGCTTCACACAGAGAAGGTCGTTTTATACAGGATTTCTTTTTCCTGATAGTTTTGTACAGCTACAGTACAGTAGGTGCGTCACATGTACGCGCATGGGGATCGTTCAAGTCAAACCGGGACTTTTGATTGTGCAGAAGAACAGAAGACAGTTATGAGAGTAAAAAACTCTCTTTATTTCTCTATATAATCCCCTGCTACACTAATACACTTATTCCAGTGATTCACTAGTGTCTGAAAACCATCAAGGTAGAACATCTTCTTTTACTCACCATCAAGTCTTCAGTGAAGAGTTAATACGGTGTTATAAAACTTTCTATTTCTAACCGCAGTACCACAATCTTTTCTTGTCTTCTTGCTCTAACTGTTGATTCAGCTCATTGGCTAATGATCGAGCCCTCGTGGAGCTGACAGAGCAAGAAAGAATGCTAGAACGAGGGGGAAAAAAAGTTTTATTTACTTTATATAAGTGCTCTATGAGACATTGCTGTACAATGGTAGTGAATTGTGCTGGGCTTTGCATGCAAAATGCATTTGAGCTCTAAGGAAAAGATGAGGATTGTGTGTGTGTGTGTGTGTGTGTGTGTGTGTGTGTGTGTGTGTGTGTGTGTGTGTGTGAAAATAGTAGAGGTTTAAAACACTACAAGTGCAGATGAGTTTCCCCCTACATACAGTACACCATCTCACCTTATTGTTGCCATAGTAACAAGGAGCAATGCTGCCACCGATGCCATGAATGTTGCTTCCTTTGCTGAAGTCACACAGAAATCATGAATTTTTATCGTACTGGATTTTATTTCAAACAACAGTTAGTTCTGACCAGAGCAATCTGATTTTGATGAGAACCAAAGCACAGCACACCATTTCACAAGTGCTGATAATAAACGATAACAGCACTGGGATGTACAGCCATTTAAGGATCCCTTAATTCTGACACCCGTCCATCTGTCCATTCATCCTTCTATCCATCCTTTTCTACATGTTTTCCGGCGAGGCCAGCGTTTCAGACATGAAGCAGTTTTCCCGAGAAAAACTTTCTACCTTGATGGTGTCCAAGCACTGGTGAAACACTGGGATAAGTGCATTCGTGTAGCAGGGGATCATATAGAGAAATAAACGAAGCTCTTACTCTCATAACTGTGTTCTGTTATTCTGTACGATCAAAACACCCCTTGTAGTTTCACTGTTATTTGTTTAGTCATTAAATGTGTATTCTAAGACATTAATCATGATGAAATTCAAATGATCTTAGCTAGCATCATGTTTGACTGGTGGAGCTTCATGAATGTGAAAAGAGATATCTTTCTGTATAGGGGTGCAAACTTTTGCACCTAATACTAGATTCACTGAATCCCAGTTTTATTCATGAGGCTACATGTTTTCATGATCGCTTTTTTAATTCTCTTTACAGCAGCTCCTAAATCCCGAGTTTTAACCCAGCGCGCGGCCAGACGGCTTTACGATGGAGGGAGGAATGGAACAAGAGGAGAGTTCAGCATCTGCAAGCTTCTCATCCCCACTCATCTGTTCCTCTGCTCCTCTTTAGAAGTCTCTCTTCTTCATCACACCATCCCCTCTCGTCTCTGACGCCCTGCTCTGACAGAGGAACAGCTGATTTAATATCAAATACTTAAGTCATAGATATACTGTATTACAAACAGGGCTTCGTGTGAAATGCTGGTAGGAGACTTTGATTACTAATGTCTCTCTGATTATAGCCATTAATTATTATTAAGATTTCCACATACAGTAGGCAGGGACTATTTACCCTGGAGCAGCTGGAGTTCCTGAGCTTAGCGTGTTAAACTCATCAAACAAGACGTCCTGGTTCAAAGCCAACTTCTTGGAATGATAAGGTACGACCGCTGCTATTGCTAATAGCATTATCCTGGTGAAGCACATTGCACACTGACCTGACTTTGAACTCTCTCTCATTGCCTCGCATCGGAAACACTGACCAGTCAGCTCATGAACACAACCAGATGCCGGATTACGAGCTGCACAGGATGGACGAGTGGATGAATGGAAGTGGATACATGACGCATCAGAGTGGGTAAATGGATGAAAATGTAGATGACTGTAGATTAATCGATGGATAGGGTGGATAAATAAACACATTTATTGATGTATGTGCGGATGGACGGATGCTTTAACGCACCACCTGGCCAAAAGAAGTTACGATTTCCTTCAGTCTCCTTTAGCGTGATGGTCAGTTCATATATGAAAATGATTCCTCAGGCTCCCAGAATCACTCTGTCACAATCTGAGTGCTGGAATAAACCTGTGGGAGCAGGGAAGAAAAACTCCATGGATGTGATAACCTGGTCATTCAGTACGTCCAGGTCGTCAGCTGACTTCATTTTTTCCCCCATAACGTAGCTGAGTCTCGACCTGAGCAACTGAAGCAACTCCAGATCGTAACACCGTCTCCAGAGGCTTGTATTGTACAGTGGACACTTCTGGAATATAATCAATCTGATCTCATCAGACCACATGACCTTTTTCCATTACTCCAATCTTTTTGCTCTCTAGCGAATTGAACCCTTTATTATTATTATATTATTATTATTATTATTATTTATTTATTTTTATTATTATTATTATATATTATTTATTATTTATTTTTTTTATTTTTATTTTTTAAAATTTATTTATTATTATTATTATTATTATTATTATTTATTTTTATTTTTTATCTCTGATGAGTTACACTAACAAGTGGCCTCACAGCGGTTTAGCGGTTTAGTGTGAGTTCTCATCACATTTTCTTTTCATTATATCATAAAAATGTGTCTATTAAAAACATACTGCAGTAATGAATCATACCATTCATTCAATGGAAGATGAAGATCTTTATCATTTGAAAAACAAAAAAACAAACAAACAAAAAAGTGACTATAAATAAATAAATAAATAAATAAATAAATAAAAATAAGCCAGTAATCATCATTAAAAATCATGTGGATATACTGTACAGAAAATGTACATAATTTTTTTTTTTTTTAATGTTTTATTTTTATTTTTTATCTTTAATGCAAAACCTCTCAGGTGCTTTAACGAGATCCCGCTGATCATTTCCGTGCTGCTGATTATCTGATTGATTGGTTGATCATTTAGGTATTTGGGGGATAAATTAGTAAACATCTTAATGAGAATCTCTTAATATATTAAATTGCCACTAAATGACTGACGCAATCCACATCAAATTGTAATTAAAATAATCAGACTGCTCATTAAGATGGTAGCTTAATGACATTGAACAGGTTCGTTAATTGGGTAAACTTGCATAAATTAGCCGAACAGCTGATTTATTCGCCTGCTTGCTGCCCGGGGGAGAAAGCATGGCGAGCTTCATTTAACGGCCTAATGATGATACTGAACAGTGCTTGTCTTGATGGAAACACCTTCATCAGTAGAATCGCAAGCTCTCGCTGAACATTGGACGAAATGATTCTTCTCTAATGATCCTTCGCTGGGGCACCAAAACTTTCACAGTTTTATTTATTTTTTTATTTTTTAAAATAGTGTGAAAAATAAAAACAAACAAACAAGATTTTAGCATTGGATCATCTGGAAGTAATGCCATGAGTACCAAACGTTGTGGGTTGCATGCTGTGCTCATATATTTCTAGCCTAGACGTTAGTCCACCAATTAACCACTTGAAAATAAAATCACCTACATAATATTGTGTAGTTTCCACTTGCGTCACTAAAATGACCCTGAATCATGATGGCTTGGAGTCCTACGGTGTGCTGTGGTATCTGACGCCAAGGTGTTAGCACAAACAGGCAAACCTTTGCATTCCATGGGGATTAATGAACCTTGCCCAGTGTTCCCTCACCAGTCCAGTGGTTGTCCTTTCCTGTGTTGCCAGACTTTGAGGTCCTCCATGGATCAGACCTGTTAGTTCAGCAAAACCCACGGACGTGCAATAAGATTAGAGATCCGGCGACTTTGGAAGCCCGGGGGCAACACCTTGAACTCTTTGTCGTCTTCCTCAATGGTTTCACTGTGTGTCAGCATGCATTATCCTGCTGAAGGAGGGCACTGCAATCAGGGAATACTTGGGCTGCAATGATTTTTGGTAGGCATTAGGCATCAAAGAAACATCCATATGTAAGCCAGGACTCAGGGTTTTTCCAGCATAACATTGCCCAGAGCAACACACTGTCTTCACTGATTCACCTCTTTCACATAGTGCATCCTGGACTCATTTATTTCCCAAGGTATGTGAGGCACACACACACCCAAACATCCACACGATGAAAAAGAAAATGCGATCCATCAAACCAGACAAGCTTCTTCCGTTGTTCTGTGGTCCGGCTCTGACGTTCATGTTCCCGTTGGAGACTCTGACCAGAGTGTGATGCGCAGGGTGTTCTGACACTTTACTGCTACAGTAGCTCTTCTGTGGGATTGGCACAAACAGGCAAACCTTTGCTTTCCATGTGGATGAACGAACCTTGGCTGCCCATGGCTCTGTCACCAGTCCAGTGGTTGTCCTTATGCTTGCCCATAAGGCTTAACGTGGCTGTTATGGAAAATGTATCAACGCCAATCAGAACGGAGACTTCAACATCACCTTGCGATAATTTGCTGCACTAGGTGGATGAATTAATGTGAAGGTAATAATTATAACTATTCTAATAATATAACCAGGAAAGAATGATCACAAGTCAACTTGGAAATTGTAAATAGCACTGGCGTTCCCGAATCGCCCATAGTGTGTGAATGAGTGTGTATAGTGTGTGCAGGTGTGTGCCCTGCGATGGACTGACATCCTGGCTCGGATAAAGTGCTCTAGCAGATTGAGGATTTACTATTAATCAAAAGAAGCACTATCGTCATACATTGCTTAATATATAAACTTTTTTTTATATCCTTCTATTCATTTTTATATCCTTCTATTCGAATTGTTCAATTTTTTTTATACACCGTTAGGAGTTCATTTCATTCTCCTCTGTCTGTAATACTAAATAATACTAAATAATACTAAATATTAGAAAATGACACACAAAAAAAAACTCACTCACTCACCCACTCACTCATATTATTGATGCTAAATTGCCTCCTTATACGGTATAACCACACTGATTTATCCGTTGTGACAAACCTGTGGAGGTGGACTTATAGCTTTTTGAAAGAAAAAAAAAATAAAATAAAATAATTCCGACCAGTCAAAAGTGTGGACACGCCTTCTAATTTCTTTATTTTAGGACAATACTGGAGATTTCAAAACTATGAAATAACACTTTTGGCAAGAGGTAATTAAGTATCAAAACCAAACAACAACAACAACAACAACAACAACAATCATCTCAGATTAGAGCCGTTATGAAGGATTTACAGATCATAAGTACAAATCTCAATATCATCTGTTCAAAGGAGATCATTGTGTATTTTAGATAAACACCTTCAGTATTGTTTTACAGTGTAGAAAGGAATGAAAATCAGGAGCGACCCTGGAGTTAGAATATACTGTATGTCCATACTGGGTGTAAAACATTTTTTTTTTTACGTCTGTGCTTTTTATATGCTCACGACTCAAAGAAAACATACACGCAAAATATTGTGTAAAAAAACAAACAAACAAAAAACAACTTTTTTTCCCCTCCAAACTGCAAAAACTGTTCACTCTTGTTTAGAAAAATCCTTTAAAATCAATAAGTCCTGAAGATGCTCTAGTCTAGAAGCTCTTCGCGTTGCTTTAGCAGTCAGCAGGAACCATAAAGATGACAGAGATTATTATAAAATGTGTTTGTTTTTAACTTCAAATTTGTCGGCTGCACAATCCGCTAATCTTCCAGGGATGTGTAGACTTTTATATCCACTGTAAGTAAGATGTGTGTACATGTGTGTGTGTGTGTGTGTGTGTGTGTGTGTGTGTGTGTGTGTGCGTGTTCAGTGTTCAGAGGGGTATTTTTCGAGGGGCGTTCACCCTATCTGACCCCGGCACCTCGAGCCAAAAGTCACTCAGGCGCCACATCACATGAGGCATTCGGCGGCCAGATGCCAGCTTAGATCAGTGTGGATCTGCCGCTAATGCGTGTTCGGGTTAGCTCTACTCTCATCGCCTCCTGAAATCTCTTTTCTCCTCCCCGTCCTCTTTACAGATCTCTCGTGTCCTCGCCCGTCCTCGGCCCTTCTATTCTTTCCTCCTCTTTGTGCTGCGCTTCTTTTTTCCTCTTTCCCCCGGCTGAAAGCAAGCAGTACGTACTGAAAGCATTTGCAGCACGGACGGAAAGGAATCGCAAATATCCAGGGCAGCACGGGGACAGAATAGAGCACGATTTGATAGGATATTAGTGTCTGTGTGTGAATGTGTAGTTTTATGGATGGTTGTCACCTTTCGGGGCCGTCGTGGGATTGGAGACCCATCCTCCCCCTTCTCTCTCTTTCAGGGCAGCACCAGGGATTTCTTTTACCGCTGCTACGGGGCTGCTTGACTTGTCGGCAGAGGTGCTCTGAAGTTTAACCTAACAGGACGTGAACGTAAAGTCAAAGGTTTCGATACGCGCTGCTGAATTGTCTGATCACCTTCGTTGGCTTTATCCTTACCGAAAAATAATGCTTCCAATAGAAATGTTCCATTAATGTTTCATCACTCTTTCAAATTGTTAGTTATGGGATTTTATTATAAAATTATCATAAATAAATGATAAATTATGGCATTAAAACCCCAAACTCTAAATAAAGCGATTTTTTTTTGTGTTATCCTAGAGGTAGTTTCAGCACCCCAAAGCCCCTCCCTGGCACTGCCCATGCGCTCTCTCTCTCTCTCTCTCTCTCTCTCTGTAATGAACCAGACAGCTCATAAGTCACTACCGAGATGCTGCCTGCTCCCACGTGGGGCCCCGACATGCAGCTCTGTGTCCTCAGATACCCCTTTCTGCTCATAGGGATGAAGAACAGCTCGGCTATGGAACGAGGGACGAAATTGAGTCGGTGTTTTACTGTCCAATATATCAGCACGAAAATCCTGTCAAGCACATCCTTCTGTTCCATGCCGCCATTTTGTGTGAACACAAGCAAGATTTGGGATAAAAAAAAAAAAAGAAAAAAAAAAAAGCACAAGTCATGTCTAGACATGGTGCATGCACAGTATACGGACAAAAATATTTGGCCAAACCTGTTAATGATTGAAATCAGGTGTTTCTAAGCATGTTTTTAATGCTTCAGCATACCAAGACGTCCTGGACAATGCTGCGCCTCCAACTTTGTGGCAACAGTTTGGTGAAGGCCCTTTTCTATTCCAACATGTCTATCTCCAGTGCACAAAGCAAGGACTATAAGGACACGAGTCCACAGTGGAAGAACTTGACCGGGCCTAACACAGAGCCATGATCTCAACCGCATCGAACACCTTTGGGATGAACTGGAACGGAGATTGCGAGCCGGGCCTTCTCGTCCAACATCAGAATCTGACCTCATAAATGCTGTACAGAAGGAACGGGCAGTAATTCCCACAGAAACACACCAAAATCTTGTGGACGGCCTTCCAAGAAGAGTGGAAGCTGTTATAGCTGTGAAACGGGGACCAACGCCATAGTGAAGTGTATGTGCAGTATTTGGATACGATGGCATTGAGGATTTGACCAAATATTGTAGTGTATGTACTATCAAAATGGCAAACTGTAAAAAGACACACGGTGTTTTCTCAATTCTGCTGGATCGAATGTCTTAAATTCAGGTTCTGTAACTTTTGTCATTTCACTATGTTCAGTGGTGGGAATAGTACACGACTTAACGTAAAACATAAAAAAAAAAGAAAGACTTAGCTGTTTCTTCAGTACTTGGGCTAATCCCCCTACAACGCCCCAAAAATAAAAATCCCCTTCCCAACTGTGTTTGACTGACACTTACTGTACATAGTTAGTAAACTAGTAACCCAGTGTACTGTATGTATCTGTCCAATGATGATAACATCAAAGCAATTCTTCTCTGGATAAGAACGTCTGCAAAATGCCTAAATGTAAATGTAAATGTACACAAATCATGCACTTCAGTCAAAACAGTGATACCCTAAAGAAAACATTACTCAAGTCGAAGTCCTCCGTTTACAATTCTACTTGAAATTTGGGTACATTAAATTAGCTTAATCTGCATGTCTTCAGACTGTGGGAGGAAACCCACCAAGCACAGGGAGAACCTGCAAACTCCATGCACACAGACCGGAGACGGGACGCGAACCCGGACCCTGGAGGTGCAAGGCGACAGCGCTAACCATGTGTGATAGGAATAAATCGCTTTCAGACCCGCTCTTATGAAAATCATTGATTAGTTTCCTACAACAGGAAACTCCGTAAAATGTAAGCGGCGCAAATACGTGCCTGCAAGTCAAACTGTGTATTTGGGTTTTCCGGGTATGTCAGGTCGAGCAAAAGTTATCAATAATTTTATAAAGCGCGTAAAAATGACCAGAATACGGGAATGAAATTGCAAAAATGTAGAACTCATAAAATTTGCATATTATTATTATTATTTTTTTTGGTCAAAGGAAAAAAACTCAAAACAACCATAGACACTCGTGACTGTGTGTACTTGTGATATTTCTTTGCCTTTGGCAACCAGATTAAAATTTTCTCTCAGTTGGTTAAACTGCACAAAAATTCAGTTCATCATGTTGCCTATTTTGTGCTGAAAAAAAAAAAAAAAGGATATGGCACTCTATACTGCACAATCCTCCATTATAAGCAACATCACAGAGCGAGTACACACGCGCACACAAACACACACATACTTGACACACACTGCACATCACATGATATTCCTCAGTATATAAGATGCTATTTCCATTGCATAATGGTATGCCGGTGTACATGTACTAATGATATCATGGTAACCCGAGAAATCGAAGGAAGCCGTGTTATCGTTTGTCCACCGCTTTAAATTCACCCAGAGTAAAAAACCCAGCATGATAGCTGAGACTCCGTGACCTCATGGGATGCACACTGTTTGTGCCGAAGACGCTTTAGTGCCTCGGGATCATCAGCCATTCCTGTTTCTATTAATACCGAGGGCCTTATTTTGGAGACGTTCCAAAGAAGTGCTTCAGAGAGACGGAGGTACTTGAGGCAGGAGGGGGATATGATGTGGGGGGGAGGGGAGGGGACTGCTTGTTGCCAGAGTGTATTGGGTGAATCGGGTGGTGTGGGGTAGGATGGGGGTCTATAAATTAGCCAGCTGAGAGAAAACAGGATTGGCTGGAGATGATGTAATGCACCCGATAAATTATTGCATCCCCACGCCCCATCCCCCCCCCCCCCCCCCTTCCATGCATGAGCTCATTGCCCTTCATCTGAAGCCTCGTATCCCTGGATTCATTTCAGCCCGTTAGGTGCAAAAGTTGGCTTTGGTTACTGAAAAATATGTCTGGCATGTTTACAGTCAGAAAGTCTGTTGCTTTTTCTATTTTTACATTTACACAAACGTTTTTGGGTTCCTTGCTCGTGTGCTCCCCAAAGTGCCAATCTTTTACGATTATTGCCTTCAAGATCTTGATAAAATCTTGGCTGTAGTCTGTAATAAATGGGCTATAGACCTGTGATTAAAGAAGATGACTATGTTCATCAATCAGCACAATGCACAAAAAAGGGCTTTTAAAAACAGAAACATTCTTCAAAGTCATTAGAGTTAAAATTGATTATTTTTTGGTCCATTACCGTGTTATGTTTATGTTTTGGCATCACCGTTATTATATTTTTAGCTGTTAGAAATGTTAATCCGGGCCTCCGAGTGGCGCAGTGGTTAAAGCGCTCGCCCTATCATCCGGAGATCGCTAGTTCGAATCCCGGGTGGTGCTGTAACCTCTCGCAGCCGGAGGTCTAGAGAGAGCTGATTGGCCGAGCTCTCTCAGAGGGGAGGGATGAGAGGTACATAGTGCTCCCACATTAATCACGGCTCTACAGCCAGTGAGGGGCGTCTGAAACGGAAGGAGCGCATAGCGCTGTCCTCCGAGTGTGTTACGCCCTCCCGGCTGAGTGGTAGTAGTAGCCTTAATGTGGGAGCGCCCCCTAGTGACGGGGAGGAATTGGACACGACTAAATCGGGGGGGAAAAAAAAAAGAAGAAATGTTAATCCATCTTTAATCAACCATATAATTTAAATTATACTGATAAAAAGATTATTAACCATTTTTTGTTTGTTTTATGCAATATTTCTCCGGAGCTTACATATCTGTTCACTTTTACACCACAAGAGGGCGCATATGCAGTTCAGGCCATGCACAATATTATGCAATTGTGTTAATCTTGTATCTTTTATTATTAATCGATTAATCGATTATTGATTCTTAATGTGCAAATCTGTTGGTTAAAAATATTGGAAATTTGCAGCCTTTGTATCTGTATTTGCCAGTACTGGATTTTAGACTAGGATCATGGCACACTGAGATTTTAATCAACAATGTTGGACATTCATATCGCCAAAGCTCAAAATCGACTCACAAAGAAACAGAAAGAAACTGAATATATCTCTGAAAATATATAAAAAAAGAATATAAAACAAATTATTAAAGAAATAAACAAATGAAAAAAATTACAAACATATTTTAATGTCACTATAAATTACATATATGTACAGATATACAGTATGTACAGAACACAGGATTTCTCTCTCTCTCTATCAATATATATACTGTATACACACACACACACACACACACACACACACACACACACACACACATTTTATATATACTGTATATGGTCTAATGTTTAAAGGTGAACACACAGTAGAAGTGATCCGATTTGTCTGCTATTTCACAAGCTTTGACTGTCTGATTGGTGTTACTGAGTCAAATGATGTGTCGGATGATTTAGGCGTTATTGCCTCCCCAGAGCTCTTGGTGTCTAATCTCAGTTCTGGGCAAAATCTCAGATTGGAAAAGGAAATAATACTGTGGTGCTTCTACCAGATTTTCATCACCATCCAGATTAGCTTCTGTTCATCTCTGAGACTTCTCTCTCTCTCTCTCTCTCTTACTTTGTGTGTGAATCATAGTTGAAGTGTTACTTCCCTCTAGTGGACAGAGTTATGTTAGGAGGATGAGAAGTGAAACTCTCTCTCTCTCTCACTCTCTCTCTCTCTGTATTTACAGTACTTGTGCCCCCTAGTGGACACTGAACAACAACAACAACAACAACAACAACAACAACAACAACAAAAGATCAAGAATGCTTTTAAACCTATAATAGTTTGTAACAAATATAGCTAAAAATATCAAAAATACAACACAATTTCTATTGAGTTACTTATACAGTATTTCACAAAAGTAAGTACACCCCTCACATTTCAGCAACCATTTTATTATATGTTCTCAAGGGAAAATACTACGGAAATGAAAATGGGATATATTCTATTTGCAAAAAGTCCCAAAGTGCTGGGATCCTCTTCCACTCCAACATAATGATATCACTGAACTGCTGGATGTTAGACACACGGCGCTTCGCCATCTTCCGCTTGAGGACGCTCCACAGGTGCTCAATAGGGTTCAGGGCTGGGGATATACAGTACTCGGTCACTGACAAACAAATGAACATGATGAATAGGACATGTGACTTTGCATAGTTAAAGATGTACAACTTAGGGCATACTCACTTTTGTTGCCAGCTATTTTGACAATCAAACCAATTAAAAATGCTTAGAAAAGGGCGGAGTGGTGGCTCAGTGTGTTAAGTCGCTGTGCTGCTGATCGGAGTGTAGGTGGTTCGAGCCCCAGCTCCGCCAGGTTGCCGCTGTTGGGCCCTTGAGCCTGGCCCCTTAACCCTGTCTGAGCCAGGGGTGCTGTATAATGGCTGACCCTGCGCTGTAACCCCCAGCCTACTAACACAAAAACAAACCATAGGATAGATGAAGAATAGATAATTACACTGTGCAGTAATAGATGAAGATGTGATGAATGAAGACTGAACTTAAAAATCACGGTTAGTTTAGTTGCTCCATGAGTTCAGTTTGGTTAAAATGGGCTTCAATGGCATCATCATCATAAACAGTATTGCCAAAGTGTGAAGGTTGATAAAACACACCTGCAGCAACAGTAGATTTAACAATATAGAGATAAGAAAAAAAGAATGAAAGCATCCTTATACAGAGAGAAAAAGAGAAAGGACACATCCAGGTTAGTCCTGCTCATACTGCAGTGGGTAAACTGTGCCACATTGGCATAAGCAGAGATGCAAGTGCAACCTCTCTCTCTCTCTCTCTCTCTCTCTCTCTCTTCTCTCGGTGGCCAAACATATTAAGACAACATATGCCATTTATTCTAGTTCTCCCTGTGCACAAAACAGGTGATGTCATTAATTAGTTTGAGTTTATTTGGCTGGAGTCTTGTGCTAATTAGAAGCAGCTGGTTCACTTAATGGATGGAACAAATATGTGGGAGGACTTCTATTTTCTAGTGAATTAAAAGTAAATTGTGAACTTTTGGGGGCAAATTTCTGTACATTCTGTACTTCAGGAAGTAATCAAGCAGACATAGGGTGTGGGAGTGACACCAGGTAGTGAACAACTTCATACTAAATCAATAGTCGTAGAGCAATTTCATTGCATGAAGTAGAACATTGATCTTATTATCTTGAATTTACTATTTTGAGAAAGTCCCTGAACAACACTGAATTTCACTTTTGTCTCAATACTTTGGGCAAAAACTCAGTCACTCACTAATCATCTAAACCGCTTAATCCTGTATTCAGGGACACGTGGGGCCTGGAGCCCTGATCCCAGGAGACTTAAGGCACAAGGTGGGGTACACCCTGGACAAGGTGCCAATCCATTGCAGGGCACACAGACTGTGGCCAAATTTGGGACGCCAATTAACCTAACCTGCATGTCTTTGGACTGTGGGAGGAAACCGGAGTACCCAGAGGAAACTCACCAGCCACCTTGCAACATGCAAACTCAATGCACACTGAGACGGGACTCTAACCAGGCCAGGAATCGAACCCGGACCCTGGAGGTGCAAGGCAACAGTGCTAACCACTACACCATCATGCCACCTGGGCAAAAACTCTATTATTTTTTTATTATTATAAAGGTAGCCATAAGCTCTCCCACCTACTGATGCTAAACTTACTGGAAAAATGTGAAGAAAAAAAATATGCCCCAGACAGAGTGGACTGGATCTGCTGATCTTCTCAACAGCTTGAAATTCAAATCACAAAAGGCTACACCCAACAGTGGTGGCCCAGCGGTGGTGCCACTCGAACCCCTGACCTTCTGATCAGCAACCCAAAGCCTCACCCGTCTGAGCCGCCATTGCTCCCTGAGTGTATAGATTAGTATATATTCTAACACAAAGATAGCAATTTGTTTTTAAAACAGCAGAATTACGAAAATAAAAGACATGCAAGGACACAAAGACAAACAGAGCAACCGAAACACAACGGAGTAAAAACTAGCAGCTCGAGGATGTTTAGCGTGTTTTAGCCTAATAACAATAACAGATGAGGTTTGTAGCTCAGTAAAAAAAAAAGAAAAAGAGTAAACTTGTGTTGGGCTCTGAAACCATGTGCACATGCTTTATGGACAACTCTAATGCATGAGCGATGACACAGCAGCTTAGCTAAGTTGTAGCAAACTGCTAGATACAGTTGCTGGTGCAAAGCTAACATGCGGCTACGTTACTCAGAACTCTCCTGTTAGTTTAGCTAGCATCACAAAAACAGCAGATCAGCAGACTAGAAAGTGCGCTGAATGTGAGTGTGAAGAAGGTACTGTACTGGTGTCTTGCTAGAATATCATCATCTCTAGGACGCCAGTGCCTTTAATTTGGTCAGTTTTTACATTGAAATTTGATGGGACCTCCAAACTGCTGGAGGTTTGAATCTACCCTTCTGTCTATTTTGGTCGAATTTACATCTTCTCCCTGTGCTTGGTGGGCTTTTTCCTGGGAACCTTGATTTCACCGGTCTAAAGACATGCCATGTGGGCTGATTAACATTTCCAGTGTAAGATTGTGTATGTGTGTGTGTGTGTGTGTGTTAGAGAGAGAGTGTGAGACCCAACAACTACTCAGGTTTTTAATAATTCTTGTAATGACTATATTATTCCTAAAACGTTTATATTTCCCCAGTAACTTCACCTATCACCTTTCACCTTTCAGTTGTTAGCTGTCAATGAGATAATCGGCTTACAAGCAAAATCAATTCGAATTGATATTAATATAAACAAAGTGCCTATTTGTAATATTAATGCATACTGTAAGCTGACATTTAAACCGGTTACTGGGTAAAGTTGGCCAGGCGGCACGTTGACTTAGTGGTTAGCACTGTCGCCTTGTACCTCCAGGCTTCGATTCCTACCTTGGGTCTGTGTGCATGGAGTTTGCCTGTTCTCCCCAGGCTTGGTGAGGTTCCTCCAGGTACTCCGGTTTCCTCCCACAATCCAAAGACAGGAAGATTAGGCTAGTTGCTGTTCCCAAATTTCCCGTAGTGTGTGTACCCGGGGTGTACCCTGCCTCGTTCCCTAAATCGTCTGGGATAGGCTATACAGGATAAAGTGGTATACAGTAGATGATGAGTGAGTACCATTGAGCAATTTATTTTGGAGTCTAAGGTATTGACTCCCTTTGAGCCAGCTAGTGGTGATTTGAGGAACTGCATGTTCTGTGACTTCGGCCTTGTCTTTGTTCTTCAGAATTGTCCCTTGTGTTACATACACTATAATTATAATACACTCGACACAGCTAGAAAGTGTCAAATAACAGTTCGCTTGGGCAACCAGGCAATCGATTTCCCGAACGCTGCTTGTCTATGGCAGGGAATTTGTTTAAGTCCTGAGA
This sequence comes from Clarias magur, assembly GCA_013621035.1. Taxonomy (NCBI): domain Eukaryota; kingdom Metazoa; phylum Chordata; class Actinopteri; order Siluriformes; family Clariidae; genus Clarias; species Clarias magur. The sequence goes on along the minus strand of QNUK01000189.1, from coordinate 247,829 downwards.
ATCTTTGTAAGAAAAAAAAAAAAAATTTTTTTTTGTTGAGATGAGACAAAAGAACAGTTAGCGCCTCTCTTGAAACAATTAACCCACAATAATTATCCTGGTACGATCACAGAGTGGCGAATCCCATCCCTGTCCTCCTGCTCACCATCTCATTAAAGGTGCTGCTTCAATTACAAGTTCTCCGCCTCATGGTATTAATTAGAAACTCTTAATTAGAATAAGGAAGAGCTTCAATAATGTTTTTTTTTTTTATATTTAAAGTGGAAAGGTGCTGCACGGAATGTGCTTCTGGCTATGATAAAGAAGCAGCGTTAAGGAAATGTAGGTTTCAGGAATGTGAATGATCATCCAGCCGGCTAAAAGAATGTTATTTGATATTTTCTTGATATTTTCTAGTTGCATTGCGTTTAAATGGTTTTTAGGGTTTAACGTTAAATGAGGATGAAAGTAATTCCTTTTCACAATTTTTTTGTTTTGTGATTGATATGAACTGCCACTGGACCATGTCTCTGCAAATACTCCTCTATTCATCAATCCACCAAAGCCATTGGTACGGTAAATCTAAACATGATGCTACCAGCACCATGCTTCACACTGGGGATGATGTTGTCAAACCAATATAAAGTCCAAGCAGCATGCTGAGTCTCCAGAATTATTATTATTACATGATCTGTAACGAGCTGTATAATATATGCACTTTTTTTTTGTTTGTCAACAATGCAATGCAGTAGTCCCAGAAGTTTTTTATTCACTGTGCTTTATTCATCACAGTTGCTAATTACCACCTGGTTTTGGGAGACAAATAAACTCATGTACCATTGGGTGTCAATATTCCCTCGAAGATTAGTACATGTCCCGCATAAGCACACCGTATGTAATCCGACACAGCTCCATTTTTTTTTCTTTTTTTGTCTCAGACTAGCAACTTTTTTTTATTTTTTATGTGTGATTCAATCTCGAATCTTGATCACAAATGCGTGAAAGACAGAACGACATAAGGTCCAAATCAAGGTCATGGAATTGTAAAGGATGCAGCACATGATGTAAGACACCTTTGAGACTGTGGCCGCACATCTCCAAGGTCGAAGGTTCGAGTCTCACCTCAGGTTTGTGGGCATGGAGTTTGCATGTTCTCTCCGTGCTTGATAGGTTTCCTCTGGGTGGAAATTGGCCTTTTCCAAAGTCTGGGAGTTTGTTAATGTGCTTGCATGTCTGCGGTCTCCTCCTACAGTCCAAAGACAAATACGTCTAGGCTGATGTGTGTTTCAGATTTGTCATAGTGTATCATAGGGAGTTTGAGTGTGTATATGTTTGTGTCCTGCAATGGGTTGGCACCCCATCCTGAGGTTGTGGACTTGTGTCCCCTGGGAAACTGTAGGCTTTAGACCATGCATGATGCTACAAATCAATAAGCAATTGATCGAATATTATTGATAATAGCCTGATAACTCCAGTATAAATGTAATTATTCAAACTTCAAGAAATAGAGAGAAAAACAACAACAACAAAAAAACAAAACAAAGAGAGAAACACAAGACAGCGAGTATGTGAAAGTGAGAGAGAGAGAGACAGAGAGAGAGAAATGGAACTAGAAAAGACCAAAAAAAAAAAAAACAAGAACGAAAGATGACTGTCCTGCATGTCATTTCGAAGCGAATGCATTAAAAGTGTAATAACAGTTTAAGGATACAATCCATCATATCTGTCCTTCGCTGCAGGGGGAGAGCAAGAGAGAGAAAGAGAGAGAGAGAGAGAGAAAAAGAAAGGGAGCTGGAGAGAAAGATACATCTCACAGGTCATCATTTTCTGTTGATTAAATGACAAATAATAGCCCATTCATCAATAACATTAGATGAAAGCTGAAATGATTTATTGCCGTTTGGGTTAGTAATATGACGGAGCAGCCTGGTCACTCAAGTGCTACAACTGAAATGAGTGTGTGTCTGTGTGTGCGTGCGCGTGTGTGTGTGTGTGTGTGTGTGTTGATAGAGAAAGAAAGTGTGTGCGTCTGATTTTAAGGCCAACCGAACACAGGAAACGAGAAAAAGAATGAGCACACCTCGGACACGGTGAGGAAGCAGGTGACACCGGGAGCACGGCAGTCAGTCTGCGGTAATGAAGTTTAAGTGAGTGACTGATGGCCTTGTTCAGCAGCGTGCTCTGAGGTGGGTGTAGTTTCGATGTAACTGATAACCGTATATACTGTATACACACACACACCGTAACTACCCCGTCGCTCGCACCCCCCGGACTCATGCTTTCTGTTCAATGCCACTTCGCAGTCCCTTAAGTTCTACACAAAGCCAACGTCTTCTGTCCTCATCCTTCTGGACACGACGGTTCCCCTCATTTCAACTTTTTTTTTTAAGCTTGGACATTATGACATAAAGTCCACTCAGTATCTCATCACAGCCACCTTGATGGTATCCAGAGGTGGGTAGCGTAGTCAAAAATTTATTCAAGTAAGAGTAGCTGTACTTCAAAATAATATTACTCAAGTAGAAGTAAAAAGTAGCCATCCACAATATTACTCAAGTAAGAGTTAAAAAAGTATTCGGTGGAAAGATTACTGAGTAACTCTTTCTTCGTAATGTCCGAGATATATATATACAGTATATATATAGTGTATATTTTTAAATAATTAAATAAATGAAATAAATTGAATCAAATAAATGAATAAAACTAAATATCTTTACAAAATAGCAAATTCAGGAATAAGAGACAGAAATTTCCTAATCTGCCTTTTTCACAACGTAAATCTTTTGAAATAAATCCCTACTGTAGGTAACATATGTATGTTTGAACAGTGTCGACTATTTCCTGTGTAAGATGTGCTGTATATTCAGTCTCCCTCCAAATGACTCAGATTTGAAAATAACATTAGGATATGTGTACAAGAGTCTCACTTAACCATAAACTGTGTCCAGCAGAACAAATGTAGGAAATGTATATATACTGTAATTTTAGCCTCTAGTTTATTTGCTAATTATATTTGTTAAGATTGCAACATTAAATAAAAACCGCTAAACTAACCGCGACATGTTTGCTTCCCTGTCTACCAGGCTGAATAACGCCCCCCTTCCCCTCTATGCAGAGTTTGTGTGTGGTCATGTGACTACATGTGGTTCTGGTTATTGCGGCTGATTGGTCAAACGCAATCATGTGACTACTGTTGCTACATCTGATTGGTGAAACACATTTACGCGGTAGATCCACCGGCTGCATTTCTCTGGCAAACACAAATTTGATCTAAAGTGTCGAATAAATGGTTAGAAAAGTAACGAGTCGAGTGTAGCCGAATGTAGCGGAGTGCGAGTAGCGTTTCTTCTTCACAAATCTGCTCAAGTAAAAGTAAAAAGTATGGTGCAGTAAAACTACTACTTTTTTTTTTTCTTCAAAAAGTTACTTAAGTATATGTAACGGAGTAAATGTAATTGGTTCCTACCCACCGCTGATGGTATCCAAGTACAAGTGAAACGCTCTGATAAGTGCTTTAGTGTAGCAGAGGATTATAGAGAGAAACTAGCTGAAGCACCAGTCGTTGACGGTTAAAGAGTTTGTAGAAACAGTTAACATGTTAAAGCTAAAAATAATCAGATCGGCTTTAATGTAATCAGTGATTATTATTTCAGGTTGAAGCCCACGTACACGTCTGCCTGAAATTCGCATAAAAATTCACCTAGACCACTTCAGCGCTGTTATTTCTGCGGGTAAAATATAAACTAACTCCAGTAAAAATATTCAGTTTAGCTTTTCTAATTAATATCTATTGGTGGAGGTATTTGTTTACATTGAGCAAGTAGCTTATTTTAAAGTAGATTATTAAATCCACCATATAACTGTTCGTAACATCCCTGTTACTCAACATTTTAAACCTTAGGTCAATATCTAAGTACTTCAAAAGTTTAGTTAATGTCACGTTTCGGGGTGCGAGGCATAAACACAGAGGCGGATGTTCCACAGAAATGGATTTTATTTTATAAATGAAACTCAGGGAAAAACTACAAACAAAACACTTTTCCGTAAAATAAACCAAAACACGATTAAACAGACGAGACTTACTCTTTCAACTTAATGTAACAAATGCAAGACACTAACTAGAACTCAAACACACCTTTTATAATGAGATTAATGATCAACTCGGATCAGGTGCGCGCCCACGTCACCTGACCGAGTTGCGAACTGGGAAATGAAGTCTTGTAACTGAAACTAAAAAGAACTACACAAAATGTCTTAGGGCGCTTTGGCGCCCTCTAGGGGTTATCCCCGACAGTTAAATTCTGTCCATCCAGTTTTATGTGGATCTGGCAAATACCTGGCAAATAACTGTTCATACCTTAACTTCGGGCAAAGACCTAAGTATTGCCGATGATTTATTCAATTCTGTCCAGACAGTTTTGCCTGATCCTGTGACAAATTCTGGCTGGACAGAAATACAGAATAAAAATTCCTGGTTCGATGTCCCTCAATGTTAAAATAAATACTGAACTATTGTTGCAGCTTCAATATTGCAGTTCTTCTTATCAGCTTTAAAATTTGAGTTGAAGGGTAACATCAATGTGCAAAATGTCTATCGAATTTCTGAAAACCTGCCTCCATATTTGCAGAATTTTGAACATATCTTTTGGCTAACTTGGATTTGATATGGCTCATTAATCTTCATCATGGATCTCTCATGCTCCTGGTTGCTTCTCTGAATCCTCTTTTCTCTGTCTGAGCAGCCTTCTCTAGCCAGAGTCAAGGTTGTACCATGTGCTTTTGGTTTTTAAATGATGAGATGTTCAAAGTGTTCATCTGATGTGATGCTCCCACCACCATGTGTTGCTTAACCACGGCAATGGTGATCTCACCACTGAAAAAAGAAGAAGAAGAAGAAGCCTTTATGTGTCATGTATAAATGATAGCACTGGTGAAATTCTTTTGTCACAAATCCTAGCTTACAAGGATCAGAGTTAACAGGCTTATTCAAGTCTCCAACAGTGGTACACCCTTGACCTTCTGATCAGTAATTTCAATTCAATTCAATTCAATTCAATGAGATTTTATTTGTATAGTGCTTTTAACAATTGTCATTGTCGCAAAGCAGCTTTACACAATCATAAGAATGATGGAAGTTTGTAAATGTCGAAATGTGAACGTATATGATTTAAAATGATGAGATGATCAGTAACCCAGTAACCCATTACCACTGAGCCACCACTCTCATTCATGAGCAGTATTAGATTTTCACCAAAGAGTCTTGATTCTTTGATTTTGGTCTCAGAAAATTCTTTGTATGCTTCTATCTGGCTTCTGTTAGTTACAATAAATTGGAAAGCATTCAGCATCATAGCATTTATATCACTCACCACCTGTGACTTCCATTAAATAAGAACAATAATTCATCCACCAATGATTTGCTATCACGTGGATGTGTGTATGAAACTTTTGTCTGTTGATTAACTGACCCTGTTCACTAACAATGTAGTGTTTCTAAACAGAGTAGAGTTTCTAAATGTCAGACGTGACATTTATTTTCCAGAGAGATCTCCAATCTCTTCTCGTACCTTTCTCGCTTCGTCTTTCCCTCCATCTCTCTCTCTCTCTCGCGCCGTCCGTCGCTCCGTCCCTCTCTCACTTTCCCGAGTAATTGAAGTCATTTCCCACCTTGAGGATGATGAATGGACCGGGCGTTCTCTTTCTGCCCTTCCACTCCTCAGCGCCTAATTAAAGAAAACATTCCATGATTGCCTATTTTTCCTCATGCGTGACAACCTATTATTCTTCCTACTACCTGATTAGAGCCTTATTATGCTCAGATTTAGATTGATTTAACGGGGCAGCGCAATAAAGCACTCCTTGCCTTGGTTTCGGCGAAGTGCAGGTTCCAGTAGGCCGCAGTAATTGGTATTACAGCCGGGTGAGACGGAGGCGGGAAGAAGGAGGAGGGCGAATTAAATTATAAAATTAGAAGGTCACCGTGTTCAACAGGTGCCGATTTGGGCGCTCGGGGAAGCTGTCAGCAGCAGCCACTTACACGGCGCAGGAGTGTCTGAAACGATAAATCATATCGGTCATATCCGCTAAAGGTGACGTATTTCCATCAAGGCCAGAGTGATGTGTTCATCAAAGAGGACAGTGTTATTATAATTCTTAGTTAAAAAAAAAAAAACGAACGCAAACACAAATTGCTTTTTTTCTTCCATCTTTTTTATTTTGTGCAGCAGAGTCTGACTGATTAAATTACGAGGTAATGAATAAGGAATTGAAGGAAACAATTTTGAACAGCTTTTCTCCCAACTTGAGCTTCACTGGTAATTTTTTCTAATAAACGCCGCTCTGATGGCCCTATTTGACTTTGGGAGTGTGTGATCACTGACTTGCAATCACGGCTCAGCTTCGGCGAGCGTCATAAATCCAAATGAACCCTCTCTGATACGGCATGATGTACAACCACACTGACTCACACAGGTTTTTGACTTACAGTGTCATTTTGCAAGCAAACACACACACACACACACACACACACACACACACACACACAGTACTTGTTCTTTTTCCTTATTTGTATTTGGCATATAAACACAATTATTTTTTAAAATAAATGTTTTAATTTTATATAATCGTGAGAAACTGTAGGCGCCTTAATGGACAATTTTGCAGTACATATTCTATTTGTAGGAGATATTTATTCACGTTTATACTGTACTCTGTAGCAGAATGTTTTCACTGTAACGTTCAGAACAAAATCTGAATACAAACCATACAAAATGCATGATAGACATTTTTGATAGCCATGTTGATAGATTTTTTTTTTCATTTCTAATCATGAGTACACATCATCTGGCTATAGTAAGTAGACATTGTTTTAGGAGGAGTGTTCCAGTCAAATCTGGACGTTTAATAGAAAATGACCTCTATTTATCTTTAATCCTCTGCTGCAATGTTTCAATAGTGCTTGGTAGAAGAATTTTTTAGTACGCCAGTGCCATGATAAGCCTGTCTGATTCATGTCTGAAACGCAGGCCTCCCAGGAACTCCTTTAGTGGCTTAAACATGTGAAAATAGCTTGGAGTGAGGTCAATACTGTAAGGGGATGTGACAGTCATTCCCAGCCAAGTTCCTGCAATGTGCACATGGTGTTTGTGAATGATTGGTTTACAATCACTGCATGGAGTTTGCATGTTCAGCCTGTGCTTGATGGGTTTCCTCTGGGTACTCCAGTTTCCTCCCACAGTAAAAGACATACTGGTTACAAATTACCCATAGTGTGTGAATGACAATCAGGCATTGAGTTGGCAAACCCAACCAATAACTGCCACAGAACCGCTGGATATCTCTCCTTGGTGGGGAGTATACGCCAGGAGAACGCGACCCTGCGCGGGGTGGCTGCTCAGTCGGCTGTTGCCACGCCCCCCCCTTCTGATGTGTTTATAGCTCAACCGGATAAGTGGGATGGCACAGATGGGAAATGCAGCGTTTTTCTAACGGCATTGGATCTTGTGTTCGAGTTCAATTCCACCAGATACTCCACAGACCGACAGCGTTGCGCTTCTCGTCTCGTTGCTATCCGGGCAGGCAGCTGAGTGGGCTACGGTGGTTCTCCGATCAGATTCAGACACTGCTTATTCATATGGAGAATTCACCCGTCAACTAAAGCTAACATTTGAACATCCTGCTGCTGAGGTGGAGGCCGATATGAAATTGTACCATTTGCGGCAGGGAGGGTTGTCCGTGAGTCGCTACACCGCGGATTTCCGTACTCTCGCTGTGCAGACCACCTGGGGAGACGCCGCCCTCCGGACGGCCTACTACGAGGGACTGGCTTCATGCATAAAAGATGAACTCGCCGGACGGGAGCTTCCGACCAGCCCCCGGACCCTGCCGCCCATCACGGCATCTTTTTCACACGCCACATCCCGACCACCAGCCTTCATCACCACCGCTATGGCACCCACCGGATCTCCACCTCCTGCGGTGGTTGACACTGGAGCCGAGGAACCCATGCAATTGGGACGCGACTCCTTGAATGCTGCTGAGCAAGAACGACGCTTCAGGGAGGGACTTTGTGCCTATTGTGGGTCAGGAGCGCACCATAGAGCCATCTGCCCTCTTCGCCCAGGAAACGCCCAGGCCCAGTGAACCATGGAAGCAGTTCACCAGGCTCCCTCCATCTCTCTGCCACCACGCCCAGCGTGTCTCGTCTCACGGTTCAGGTACACCTCCAATTTGGCCACAAACGAGTCAAAAGTTCTCCGTTCATCGACTCCGGTGCCCCGGGAAACTTTATTGACTCTTCATATGCCAAAAGATTGGGGTTGGAGACTGAAGCATTATCCCAGCCAGTTCGGATTACATCTGTCGACGGTCGGCCCCTTTTCTCCAGCCCCATCATCGCCCAGACTCGACCCATAACCCTCATCATCGACCAACACCAGGAAACTTCACCTCACCTCCATCTCCTCTCCACCCATCATCCTCGGACACCCCTGGCTTCTGCAGCATGATCCTCTCATCTCATGGTCTCAGAACTGGATCCTCGAAATGGGGGCCGACCTGTCTCAAACTCTGCCTGCGGGCACCGGCTGGAATGTGCTCTAGGGAGTCCGAGGCCCCTGATGTCGACACCAACGCCATCCCCGAGGCTTATTGGGACCTGGCTGAATTCTTCTGCAAAAGACGCGCCACCCACCTTCCTCCTCATCGCCCCTACGACCAGCCAGGTTCAGGCTGAACTTCAGCCAGGTTCTGTTCCCCTCCGCAGCCACCTTTACTCTCTCTTCACCACTGAGACACGGGCGATGGAGGGGTATGTATCCTCAGCTCTCCGCCAAGGCACCATACGACCCTCCTCCTCGCCCGCCCGCCGTAAAGAAGAAATTCGGGGAACTACGTCCTTGAGTCGACTATCGGGGGCTCAACAACATCACCATAAAAAACCCATTGCCTCTTACCAACTCTGCCCTGGACGCCATCTCTGGTGCCACCATTTTTACAAAGTTGGACCTCCGGAGTGCCTACAACTTGGTGCGTATCAGAGAGGGCGATGAGTGGAAGACGGCATTCATCACCCCCACTGGGCATTACGAGAGTTTAGTCATTCCATTTGGTCTCTGTAATGCACCAGCAGCTTTTCAACGTTTCATCAATGACGTTCTCCGGGACATGTTGGGCTGATGGGTATTCGTCTACCTGGATGATATCTTTATCTACTCTCGCTCCGTTGAAGAACATGTTCAACATGTCAGAGCGGTTCTTAAGAGACTGCTCGCTCACCAGCTGTACTGTAAGTTGGAGAAGTGCGCTTTTCACGAGCGCTCCACCACGTTCCTGGGTTTTGTCATCTCGTCCCAGGGTGTGGCCATGGACCCACAGAAGCTAGAAGTTGTGCGTCATTGGCCCCTACCCAAGACTCTCAGACAACTTCAGTGGTTTCTCGGGTTTGTGAACTTCTATTGTCGCTTTATCCGGGACTACAGTACGGTTGCAGCACCATTAACTGCTCTGACTCGGCCATCGTCTCTTCACTTCCAACTCAACTCTACCGCCATCTCCGCCTTCCACGAGCTCTGCTGTCGATTCACCACCACCCTGATTCTTCTCCATCCAGATGTAAACAAACCATTCGTTGTGGAGGTGGACGCTTCGAATGTGGGCGCCGGGGCTGTTCTCTCCCAACGAGGTCCAGACCAGAAGCTACACCCTTGTAAATTTGACCCTACTCAGCAGCAATACGGGGTAGGGGACCGCGAGCTGCTGGCCATAAAGTGGGCATTGGAGGAATGGCGACACTGGCTCCAGGGTGCCAGGGAGCCGTTTATCGTCTGGACTGACCACCAGAATCTCATCACCATCCGGAACCTCAAACAGCTCAACCCAAGGCAGGCGCGGTGGGCTCTGTTCTTTGAACATTGTGATTTCCACCTATCATACCGCTCGGGGTCGAAGAACACCAAGGCTGACGCCCTCTCCCGACAGCATGAGGAAGACGCCCCCCAGGCGGACCCCGCGCCTGTTCTTCCCCCCTCCAAGTTCATCGCCCCACTTTGCTGGGAACTGGAGACGAGGGTTTGCCAAGCACAAGCCGCAGAGAACAAACCAGCAGGTGTGCCGCCTGGACGACTCTATGTCCCCAAGAACACCCGGACTGAAGTCATTCAATGGGGACATTCCACCCCTCTATCAAGGCACCCAGGCACACAGCGCACCCTACAATACGTGCAGCGTGCCTTCTGGTGGCCATCTATGGCCAAGGACATCGGTGAGTTTGTTCAGACTTGCCCAGTGTGTGCCAGGGCCAAGGACACCAATCAACCAACACCCGGGGAACTCCAACCGCTTCCTGTTCCCCGTCGGCCCTGGACACACATTGCCATCGACTTCATCACGGGCCTGCCGGTCTCCGAAGGGAAAAATGCCATCTTGACCATTGTGGATCGGTTCTCTAAAGTTGTGCACCTGGTGGCCCTCGCCGGACTCCCGTCAGCTAAAAGGACAGCCGAGCTGATTTTAGAGCACGTAGACCGTCTGCATGGGTTAGGGTTAGCCACAGTTCACTGCACAGTTCTGGAAGGCCTTCTGCCATCTGATCAATTCCACCTGCAGTCTCTTATCATGTTACCATCCTCAGACTAATTGTCAGATGGAACAGACCAACCAACAACTGGAGCGCTACCTGAGATGCTTCATCGCCAACCATCAGCGCTCCTGGGTCCGCTACATCATCTGGGCTGAACTTTCCCATAACCTCCATGTTTCCTCCGCCACCAAGGTGAGGTATCCCTTTGAGGTATGCCAGGGTTTCCAACCTCTGATGTTCGAACATCAAGAACCAGAGGTTGAGATACCCGCGGCCCAATAGTTGGTCCACAAGTGTCGACGGTCGTGGGTCCTAGCCAAGGAAGCAATCCAACGTGCTAACACTCGTTACACCACGCAACATCGCCGTCGACACTCTCCGGGAAGATTGTACCACGTAGGTGACAAAGTGTGGCTGTCCACAAAGAACCTGCACCTCCATACAGAATCAAAGAAATTATCAATATGATGCAGAGGGTGACGCGGCCCCTACCACGTCACCCTCTGCATCAACCCTGTCACCTACCGGCTCCAGCTGCCTGCGGCGCTCCGGATTCATCTGGTATTCCATACCTCACAACTAAAACCCTTCATGACGTCACCCATGGTACAATATACTTTATAAAACAACAGCAACTGATTAACTTCATACACACGTGGACAAAATTGTTGGTACTCTTCGGTCAATGAAAGAAAAACTCAAAATGGCCACAGAAATAACTTTAATCTGACAAAAGTAATAATAAATAAGAATTCTATGAATGTTAACCAATGAAAGTCAGACATTGCTTTTCAACCATGCTTCAACGGAATTATTTTAAAAAATTAACTCATGGAACTGGCCTGGACAAAAATGATGGTACCCCTAACTTAATAGTTTGTTGCACAACCTTTTGAGGCAATCACTGCAATCAAACGATTCCTGTAACTGTCACTGAGACTTCTGCACCTCTCTGCAGGTATTTTGGCCCACTACTCATGAGCAAGCTGCTCCAGTTGTTTCCGGTTTGAAGGGCGCCTTTTCCAGACAGCATGTTTCAGCTCCTTCCAAAGATGCTCAATAGGATTGAGGTCAGGGCTCATAGAAGGCCACTTTAGAATAGTCCAATGTTTTCCTCTTAGCCATTCTTGGGTGTTTTTAGCTGTGTGTTTTGGGTCATTGTTCTGTTGCAAGACCCATGACCTGCGACTGAGACCCTGCTTTCTGACACTGGCCAGCACATTTCTCTCTAGATCCCTTGATTCAAGACACCCTGTGCCAGATGCAGCAAAGCAGCCCCAGAACATAACAGAGCCTCCTCCATGTTTCACAGTAGGGACAGTGTTCTTTTCTTGATATGCTTCATTTTTCCGTCTGTGAACATGGAGCTGATGTGCCTTGGCAAAAAGTTCCATTTTTGTCTCATCTGTCCATAGGACATTCTCCCAGAAGCTTTGTGGCTTGTCAACATGTAGTTTGGCATCTTTGTATGATTTGTTTTCAACAATGGTGTCCTCCTTGGTCGTCTCCCATGTAGTCCACTTTGGCTCCAACAACGACGTATGGTGCGATCCGACACTGATGTTCCTTGAGCATGAAGTTCACCTTGGATCTCTTTAGAAGTCTTTCTGGGCTCTTTTGTTACGATTTGGATTATCCGTCTCTTTGATTTGTCATGAATTTTCCTCGTGCGGCCACGTCCAGGGAGGTTGGCTACAGTCCCATGGATCGTAGTTTCTGAATAATATGTGCAACTGTAGTCACAGGAACATCTAGCTGCTTGGAAATGGTCTTACAGCCTTTACCTTTAACATGCTTGTCTATAATTTTCTTTCGAATCTCCTGAGACAACTCTTTCCCTCGCTTCCTCTGGTCCATGTTGAGTGTGGTACATACCATGTCACCAAACAACACAGTGACGACCTGGAGCCCTATATATAGGCCCACTGACTGATTACAAGATTGTAGACACCTGTGATGCTAATTAGTGGACACACCTTGAATTAACATGTCCCTTTGGTCACATTATTTTCAGTATTTTCTAGGGGTACCATCATTTTTGTCTAGGCCTGTTCCATGAGTTTATTTTTTTAAATAATCCTGTTGAAGCATGGTTGAAAAGCAATGTCTGACTTTCACTGGTTAACATTCATAGAATTTTTTAAAATTATTACTTTTGTCAGATTAAAGTTATTTATGTGACCATTGTGAGTTTTTCTTTCATTGACAGAAGGGTACCAACAATTTTGTCCACGTGTGTATAACAGCACAACCCCACATGCTTTATTACTTACTCACGCTAACTGCAGTTTTACACGAGACAGTCTACACGATGTCAAAAAAAAAAAAAAACTGAGGACATCCTTTCCTGCCATTATCTTTGTCCTCACTGACCCAGGGACGCCTAGCAGTCACGTTCTTTAACGTGACATATGGCACCAGTAGATGCCATGCGGCCATTTTGCTGGAAATTCAATTATTTGCTTGTACGGCTATTGACTCTTTGACCCTTAATGTACATGATTTAAACCTTAATGATGTGTGTTTCCACTTTACGCAATTTGTTACACACACACACACACACACACACACACACACACACACACACACACACACACACACACACAATCATGCCACACAACTGTGCAGATTGCATTCGGTTGTTATATCTTTATGTACTTTGTTTGTATTTGTGTGTGTGTAATAAAGAGAGAGCGAAGAAGAGACAGATCGGTGTGCATGCATGTGTGTGTTATTTCCACGCTCACTCTACTGTCCAATGATTTGTCTCACTGAAGATGAGGAATATCCCAGATAAATATTGAATGTCAAGCCTCTTAAATGAACCTATTACACCACGTGTGAGTGCCTGTGTGTTTGTGTCTGTGTGTGTGTGTCGGCGTGCGCGAGATCGTGTGTGTCGCCTCATTATAAAGAGTGTTCGGCTTGTCAGTTGTGTGAGAGGAGCTGGAATGATGCGCGGTTTGCTTGTCATCTGTGTAATCTAACGTATCAGGGGTGTGTATGGAGCGATGGAGCAAGAGCAGTACTTTTTGGTCTCGCTGTCCCTCTCTCTCTCTCTCTCTCACACACACACACACTCACACACACACACACACACATAGTAGATATAGCTTATCTTAATCCAGTGAAGCAGGAAAAATAAACCTCTTGGAAGTGGAGGAGCACACGCACACACACATAAACACACATGCACACACACACACACATACACACACACACACACACACACACACACACTCCATCTCTTGCTCTGTTTATTAATTCCTGCTAAATGAGATGTTGCAGGCGTGAGATAGAGCTAAACATTAAAAAATGATTTGGAGCAGGATGGATTAGGGAGTGACGTCTTCGATGATCACTCACTGAAGACTTCATTATGGCAATTAATGAAGCCCTCAGCTACTTGACCCCGTGCGATCAGATCAGGCCAGGATGCTTCGTGACTGATGAACAGAGACGCGTAGTGTGTGCAGAGAGAGAGAGAGAGAGAGAGAGAGTCGCATCATACACAAATGAGGAATACATACTGTATACCAGTACAAATGATCAGACATTAACATGCTGACATTTAAACATGGCTTAGATAAATCGGTATTATGCTAGTTACTATATATCACTGCGGAATGTTCCAGATCGCAAGATTAACAAATGCACAAATTGTCGGTTGCTATAAACCGACCCACTTGTAAGCATCTGCATTAAATGATGTCCAGTGTGTGTGCCTCGGATTCCACTTCTTAGCTCCTGTAGTCGATCTGCTCCAAGGTTCGAACATGCTCTCATGCTTTGAACGTTTGAATTACTGTAGCCTTTCTCAGCTCAACTCAGTCCATTCTATTCAGATCTTTCACTCATTTAGCGTTTTTTTTTTTTTCACTTTTCATTTCACACCACTCAGCATTGACACCCTGAATCATCCTCTGTTTTGATGTATGATACGATTCAGTGCTGTCAATCGATTCAAATTTTCATCTAGTTAACCAGATATTCTGTGATTAATCACGATTAATCACAATTTTAAAATACTTCTAACTATAAAACATGTAGGAATAAAGAAATGCTGGTTAGACATTATCACACGCAGCCGGGTAACCGCGTTGCGATTACGGCAAGCCATTAGGGTCAAACATGGTCATACAGGTATGATTTATTTGACTTAAAAATACAGAAATACGTTACATTTCTTGATTAATCACATGCATTAAATGTGTTAAATATTAATATTGATAGCTATAATAAAAATACAACTATAGGTGTTATGTTTTGAAGTTTTGAAGATGAATGAACGAGTTGCTTGGCCTGTCCGCTCTGCTTCGATAAGCTCTTTAAATAAGAGTTTTATTTATTTATTTATTTATTTATTTATTTGTTTATTTAATGTTTTATAGATTTGTCCAAACACCTGGTGTCATGTACATGGGTCACTTGAAAGAATATAAACCATTTTAACATGCCCTGCTGAAATCCTGGATAACATAGCGTGGAAAGCGTATAGATGCCCGTCTGGAGACGAACCAGCAAGTGTTATCTCAAGGAACGGTGAGAGAGAGAGAGAGAAGAAGAAAGAAAAGGAAAGAGAGAGAAAGAGACTGAAGAAGAGAATCAATAAGGTAATATCAGATCCAAGAGGAAACAGGAAGGTAATAGTGTGGAAGATTTAAGAGATTCGAAGAGAGAGGAAGAGAAAAGAAAAACCTCTAACAGTTTTCTGGTGTACATGTGTTTCTATTAAAGTGGCCGGTATTATTATTATTATTATTATTATTATTATTGTTATTGTTATTGTTGTTAATAATAAACATGGAAGGACTGATGTGTGGGCAGGGCTTCAGTGCATAGAATCTCTAACTGCTACAAATCAACATTCATACAAAGAAAACCCGTCATGTTTATTATTAATATAGTATATAGCATGTTGTTTTTTATGCTTTTAAACGTTTTCCTGTCTTTCTGTGGCTGATTTTCTTTCTTTTCAGTATCCTTCCTCCTAACTGAAATAAATGCACACGACTAATGTTTCATTTCATTTTAAGGCCACGACACGGAAATGATTTCTCGATGAAATAAAAGTGTTTTAAATGAATAAATCTCTGTCTATTAGCTATACTCAATTTTTATAGGATTGTTCATCATTTTAGAAGAGTTTTTTTGTGAGTATTTCCAAAAACGGTCATTTATGCTCTTAAGCAATTTACCCAGTTTTGTATTATGTTAAAACATAACAATATTATAATTAAAAACACGTCATGACTGATGTATAGTTGTAGATTTTTGCACATTGAAGCTTATTTATTTATTTATTTATTTATTTATTTATTTTACCACACAGACTGTCGTATCCAGTAGCTGCATTGTTACTGAAACACACACACACACACTAGTGGAGTAGAGGAAGTATGTATGTGTGTGTGTGTGTGTGTGTGTGTGTGTGTGTGTGTGTGTGTGTGTGTGTGCGGTCCGCTGGGTGAAATCAGTGATAGATGTATGGCACCCAGGTGACCCATCCTTCCTGAGTGAGAATATCTTTTAAAAGCACACGTGAGCTATGCTTTCTGTTCGTGCATCGATTCTGCTCTCAGCAACACTCTCTCTCTCTCTCTCTCTCTCTCTCTCTCTCTCCCACCCACACCGAAGGAAGAATAGCTGCTGTGCCACTTCCTCATGAATCAGGGTTAAATGCACAATCAGGTCTCGCACGGGCGGCTTGCTTTACTCTCCCATATCCGACTATACACCATTCTATTGTTATTTATGAACACACACAACACTTATGTGTCATGAATTCTTAACATGAAGCATTTGTGACACAACCTGCCACCAATACCACGTATCCTCAATGGATTTTACGGAGGGTGCTCAAGTCAAACCGGGACTTTAGATTGTGTGAAATAACAGAACACAGTTATGTGTTATTCCAAACAGATTCTGTAACAGTACGCCATGTCACGCCCTCCGCTCTAACCAAGCCATGATCACCTGCAACTCCTCTCCACATTCCATCCCACGGCTTCTGTTTTGCCGCCTCATTCACCGGCATGAGCACACCTGCTCTGCATCTCATTCGTCACTTTCTCCCTATTTAAACCAGCCACAAACAACCATCCAGTGCCGAATTATTGCGTGCCACAAGCCTAGTGTTTTTTGTGTCTAGTGTTTTGTGAAAATAATACCTTTTTACCTTTTTCATGTTATTGACCCTTTTTTCTCTTCTGGTTACACCCTTAGCTTTACGAGTTGGAACGGTTCACTACATTGATTGATAACCCGGCTTTGAACCTTTGCTTCTGTTTTTGACTCCAGCCCTGCCTTTATCCTCAGGATTGCTGAATCTCCAATCTCTCCCTCAAACTGCACATCGGATTTTACACGTGCACCACAGCCCTGACCTCTCCACACAGCCACGCTCACTCCTCTGCCGTGCTTGCTCAACCTGTGCATTCAGTGCTCTGTCTCTCATCCACCTCCACAACCAAGCCACGCCACAGCTCTTTTCAGACAGCACCCCAAGTACTGGTTTCTTTTGATCATCTCTCTCTCTCTGTTTCACCTCCTCATTTTGAAATAAACTCTGTTATATTGAATCCGACCTATTGTGTCTGCTTTTGGGTCCTCCAAGCCTGCCTCACACGGACCAGCCGTGACAGAATAATTCGGCCAACATGGACCCAGCGGATTTAGGTCAACTCAGGACCGCCTTGGAGGCACAGGGCACCCTTCTCGGCACCCACCAGGGGGAGATTCAGCAAGTGAATCAGAACCTAAGGTCTATGGCGGACACCCTCACTGCACTTGCTTCTCGGATTGAACAGTTCCAGGTCTCATCACCCCCAGCTCCAGTTCGTTCTCCACCTCCTCCGATCAGAGAACCCCGTCTGCCACCCCCTCAGTCCTACAATGGAGAACCCGGCACCTGCCGAGCCTACCTCTCACAGTGCTCCCTGTCTCTCGAGTTACAAACCTCTACATTTCCCACGGAACGTTCAAAAATAGCCTATGTCATCACACTTCTCTCTGGAAGAGCACGTGAGTGGGGAACGGCACTATGGGACGCCGACGACCCCTGCTGCACTAATTACAACGCATTCACCAGAGAGATGAAAAGAGTCTTTGATCGCTCACTTTCTGGCAAGGAGGCAGCTGTGCAGATGCTGAGACTCCGTCAGGGAGCACGCTCAGTCTACGATTACGCCATCGAGTTCCGCACCCTGGCGGCCTCTTGTGGATGGAATGAATGCGCAATGTGCTACGTGTTTTTTCATGGACTGAGCGAGGCCGTAAAGGATGAGTTGGTCTCTCAGGAGCTCCCTTCAGACCTGAATGGTCTCATGGATCTAGCAGGTCGCATCGATGCACGCCTCCGGCTCAGACGCCAAGAACGCACCAGACCCCTTGTAAGAATGAGACCAATCACCCATCCACAAACTACCGATCCCCCCGCTGAGCCTATGCAGATAGACCGGGCCCGGATCTCTCTTGAGGAACGCCAACGGCGGCGGGATCAAGAGGCCTGCTTCTACTGCGGCCAAGTAGGCCACTTCCGCCTTCAGTGCCCGTTAAAACAATAGGCCCTCCAATGAAACTGGGAGTCTTGGAGGACCTCTCTCAGAGAAATCTCTCAGGCCAACGCCCCTTGCTACCCGTCATGATCATCTTCCAGAACAAGGCCCAACCACTCAAAGCACTCATTGACTCTGGATCTGACCAAGACCTGATGTGCGCTGCTACTGCAAGGGAACTAAGAATACCCTTTCTGGCCTTGGACACCCCACTGTCAGTCCAGGCTCTTGATGGAAGTTCTTTACCATCCATCACTCGCCGCACCCCCCCTCTCACTCTAAGAATCTCTGGTAACCATGTTGAGACCATCTCTTTCTTCATCATGGAGGGTTCTCATGCTCCTGTTGTCCTGGGGGCTCCCTGGCTGCGCAGACATAACCCCAGCATTGACTGGGCCAAGAACACCATCTTGGATTGGAGCCCTGCCTGTCTGTCTTTATGCCTCCACTCTGCCAGAGCCCACTCGTCACACCCTGTTTCCAAGGAAGAACCCCTAGATCTCTCCAATGTTCCCTCTGAATACCAGGACCTCACACAAGTGTTCAGCAAGACACGTGCTCTGTCTCTGCCGCCCCACAGACCCTACGACTGCTCCATCGATCTCTTCCCAGGTACTACCCCCCCAAGAGGGCGCTTGTATTCCCTTTCGGCCCCGGAGAGAGAGGCCATGGATAAATACATAACTGAGTCACTGGCAGAAGGGATCATCCGACCCTCATCCTCACCGGCTGGAGCCGGTTTCTTTTTTGTGGACAAAAAGGACAAGTCCCTTCGTCCCTGTATTGACTACCGCGGTCTGAATGCCATCACCATCAAAAATCGCTATCCTCTTCCACTCATGAGCACGGCCTTCGAACTTCTGCAAGGAGCATGTGTGTTCACCAAACTGGACTGGCGGAATGCATATCATCTAGTGAGGATAAGGGAGGGGGACGAATGGAAGACTGCATTCAACACACCCACAGGCCACTATGAGTACCTAGTGGTTCCCTTCGGGCTTACCAATGCTCCTGCTGTTTTTCAAGCCTTGGTTAATGACGTGCTCAGAGACTTCCTGAATATTTTCGTTTTTGTGTACCTGGACGACATTTTAGTTTTTTCCCGTTCTCTGGAGGAGCACAGATTGCACGTTCGACAAGTCTTGCAAAGACTCCTCGAAAACAAACTTTATGTCAAAGCCGAGAAGTGTGAATTCCACCAAGAATCTGTGTCTTTCCTTGGCTTTATCATCGCCCCTTCCAGCCTTCAGATGGAGCCATCTAAGTTAACTGCTGTCACCGACTGGCCCACACCCACCACAAGACGAGACCTCCAGCGATTCTTGGGGTTTGCCAATTTTTATAGGCGCTTCATTAGAAATTACAGCTCCGTGGCGGCGCCTCTCACCTTGTTAACCTCCACCAAAGCTCCTTTTCTCTGGAACAAGCAGGCTGAGGACGCATTCACCAACCTAAAACATAGGTTCACATCTGCACCCATATTAATCATCCCGGATCCGTCCCTCCAGTTCGTGGTGGAGGTGGACGCCTCCGAGTCAGGAATTGGGGCTGTCTTGTCCCAAAGATCACTAAAGGACAACAAGTTGCACCCTTGCTCCTTCTTCTCCCGCCGTCTCTCCCCTGCTGAGAAGAATTATAACATAGGAGATCGGGAACTGTTGGCAGTTAAACTTGCTCTGGATGAGTGGAGGCACTGGCTGGAGGGAACTGCCTCTCCATTTGTGGTCTGGACCGACCATAAGAACTTGGAATATCTCAGGTCAGCCAAGAGACTTAACGCCCGTCAAGCCAGGTGGAGCCTGTTCTTTTCTCGTTTTGATTTCGTGCTCTCGTATCGCCCTGGCTCCAAAAACATAAAGCCTGATGCCCTGTCTCGACAGTTTTCCATGCCCCAAGACCCATCACCAAGTGAGACAATTCTGCCTCCTCGTTGCCTGGTGGCGGCCGCGCTCCTGGATATTGAAACGCAGGTGAAGAAGGCACTTAATCGGGAACCAGGTCCAAGCAACGTTCCTCCCGGCCTCCTCTTTGTCCCAGCGTCCGTCCGATCCCAGGTGCTGGAATGGGGACACAGCTCTCGAATTGCCTGTCACCCGGGGAGAGCCCGCACCCTATCCCTCCTTCAGCAAAGGTTCTGGTGGCCATCTATGAAGGCGGATGTTCAAGGGTTTGTGACAGCCTGTGACACCTGCATTAGGAACAAGTCGACCAACAAACCTCCCGCTGGCTTCCTAAAACCTCTCCCAGCTCCTCACCGACCTTGGTCACATCACCCTGGCCTCCCCAATTCTGATGGCAATACCTGTATACTGACCATAGTTGACCGCTTCTCCAAGTCTGCCCATTTCGTTCCATTGCCAAAGCTCCCGTCAGCCAAGGAAACGGCTGAGTTGATGATCCTCCACGTCTTCCGTCTGCATGGCCTCCCCTCCGACATTGTCTCTGACCGTGGCCCCCAGTTCTCAGCAGAGTTCTGGAAGGCATTTTGCAGGTTAATTGGAGCAACAGCAAACCTATCCTCTGGTTATCACCCTCAGTCAAACGGACAGACAGAGAGATTGAACCAGGAACTGGAAAAGGCCCTAAGGTGCATGGCCTCACGAGATGCAACTACGTGGAGTAGGACACTCCCCTGGATTGAGTATGCGCACAACTCTCTACCAACCTCTGCCACAGGCCTCTCACCCTTCCATTGCTGCTTGGGCTATCAGCCACCACTGTTCCCATCCCAAGAAGAGGAAGTAAACGTACCTTCAGCCCTGTCTTTTGTTCGCCGCTGCAAGAGAGTTTGGTCCCAGGCCAGAACCCGTCTCCTACGCACCATCTGCACCTTCAAACGGCAAGCTGACCGACGCCGCTCGGCAGCCCCCAGGTACAGAGTGGGTCAGAGGGTGATGCTGTCCACCCGAGACATTCCCATCAAAACAACCTCCCACAAATTATCTCCCAGATTCATCGGACCATTCACGATCACCAAAGTAATTAACCCTGTTTCGGTCAGGCTTTCCCTACCCCTCTCTATGCGCCGCATCAACCCGACATTTCATGTCTCGCAGCTCAGACGACTGGTTCCCAGCCCCCTATCCCTTCCCACCCGCCCTCCCCCTCCTCCTCAACTCATCGACGGGGGTGAGGTTTTTACAGTGCACAAACTGCTAAGAGCTCGACGCCGAGGGAGGGGCCTACAGTACCTCGTCGATTGGGAGGGTTATGGGCCAGAAGAAAGAAGTTGGGTCCCTGCCAGGTTCATTGTCGACCCAACTCTAATATCTGACTTCCACCGGCAACACCCAGAAGCACCAGCTAGGACGCCCGGTGGCGCCCATAGGGGGAGGGGTACTGTAACAGTACGCCATGTCACGCCCTCCGCTCTAACCAAGCCATGATCACCTGCAACTCCTCTCCACATTCCATCCCACGGCTTCTGTTTTGCCGCCTCATTCACCGGCATGAGCACACCTGCTCTGCATCTCATTCGTCACTTTCTCCCTATTTAAACCAGCCACAAACAACCATCCAGTGCCGAATTATTGCGTGCCACAAGCCTAGTGTTTTTTGTGTCTAGTGTTTTGTGAAAATAATACCTTTTTACCTTTTTCATGTTATTGACCCTTTTTTCTCTTCTGGTTACACCCTTAGCTTTACGAGTTGGAACGGTTCACTACATTGATTGATAACCCGGCTTTGAACCTTTGCTTCTGTTTTTGACTCCGGCCCTGCCTTTATCCTCAGGATTGCTGAATCTCCAATCTCTCCCTCAAACTGCACATCGGATTTTACACGTGCACCACAGCCCTGACCTCTCCACACAGCCACGCTCACTCCTCTGCCGTGCTTGCTCAACCTGTGCATTCAGTGCTCTGTCTCTCATCCACCTCCACAACCAAGCCATGCCACAGCTCTTTTCAGACAGCACCCCAAGTACTGGTTTCTTTTGATCATCTCTCTCTCTCTGTTTCACCTCCTCATTTTGAAATAAACTGTTATATTGAATCCGACCTATTGTGTCTGCTTTTGGGTCCTCCAAGCCTGCCTCACACGGACCAGCCGTGACAAGATTCATCTCTTCTGCAAGTTGGAGCTGAAGTTATTCGTCGATTTTCATGGAGCAGGTGTTCCACTCAATGAATGTTTATAGGAACGACTGCAGGGAGCTCTGAACCGCCTTGGTCTTGCAGTGTTTTACATTGCATTATAAGAACATTATAACATGTCACAAGCATTACATTTAATACATTATTTTATTAATATTTGTTAATATTGTTTATTAATGCATTCCATCTAGGAGCCAGCGGTGATTTATTGTATTTATTCCCATTTCTACAATAATCGAAGGACCTTCAGTCCACATTTACACATGCAGTTACACACTACGGGCAGTTTGGGAACGGCAATTAACTTAATCTGCATGACTTTTGACTGTGTGGAGGAAACCGGAGTACCTGGAGGAAACCCACCAAGCACGGGGGGGAACATGCAAACCACATGCACACAGACCCTAAGGTGGGAATCGAACCCGCACCCTGAAGGTGCAAGGCGACAGCGCTAACCACTAAGCCACCATGCTAGCATTAATGCAATATAAACAATGATATAATTCTCGTTTTACAGAAGTCAGCCTTCACAGAAAGTTGTACCAAACTAACTTGTTGACGCAGGTTCAATGTAAATGTAATTCACTGTATTAAGCACGTTGTGACCACGTTTGCTGATTCCGAACAGAAATATCAATAATTCTGACTCATTTGCATTAATCATCTCAGGTGGCTCGTCTCAGAGTAGCTCCTGGACTTGGTTCAAATAAAAAAAAAAAAAAGGAAAGAAAAATCCTCTATTAATTAACGTTCATGGCTTTTAATTTCTGGCAGAGCCCGAGTCTTGGACCAGGTGCTGGCTGCCGAGGCTGCGTTGAAGCCGAGCCAGAGACCCGTGCAGCTGGATCAGCTCTTATCGTTTTTTTTTTTTTTCTTCTCTCCTGCAAATGAATTCGATCGATTATCAGCAAAACTGCCTCGTCACAAATCACTCGTTTAACATCTGACCCCTTAAACAATTACTGACCCCTCAGATCTCAGATCTGCAAAATGATGTGCCAGAGTTAACACCGAACCCTGCATGAAGCAGCTGGAGAAATAAGAGGCGGCGGCGGTCTTTTCTTAGAGTTTATGCTGAATTGAAAGTACAAAGCTTGATGGTCAGCATTATCTTTCCTTAAGATATAATCCAATGATGATGGGTGAGATTACAAATATTCAGTCATCTTCTTATCCTTTTTTAAAAAAATTTTTTATAAGTCTTGGATTTTTGTTAAGCTGACAAGCTGAAATGTTCCAGCAAGCTGAAATTTTGCAAGTGCAAAAGGACGAAATGAACTTTAATATGAAATGACAAAATATCAGGTTTGTTAGGGTTCACAGATGTTATTTAACAAAAAATTGTAAAAAAAATTAATAAATAAAAAATTTCATAACAGTCAAATTATTGGCCTGAAATCAGTGGAAGCATAAAACATTTGTGGAATTAGGTATTAAAAACTGTCTAACACGCTATTTAAACCTGGTCGAACCATCAACTTCATCTAGGAAATGTGGTTGAAAAAAAAAAATCGTGAATGAGTTTAAGTGAGCAGAGATCACTTAAACGCTTGATGAATTTGCGTAGGAAAATTCTGACATTAGAAATCCGTGCTATGTTGAATAGTGAAATGATCTTTCCATATACAGTTTGTAATGAGAACTCACAGGATTGGGACTAAACAGCTTTTAGAAAACCACTTGTTAGTGAGACTCAGAAAAAAAAAATTCCTATTTAGGAATTCCTATTCCTAAAGCTCCTATTCCAGAGCGATGGGAAAGAAGAGAAGAAGGTTATCACATCTATGGGGTTTTTCTTGCATGATAGCATGACCATGTTCCTGGTCTCAATGTGTGAAAGAGTGGTTCAGTATATAGCTGCTACAGTATAATATTAGAAATGATAACAGGAACGAACTTTTTGTGCATGTTTCACATATAAAAAAAAAAAGTTTTAGCTATGTTTAATTAAGAGTTTAGAGTAAAAAAACATTTCACTGGATGAACTGTTAATGGAAAAGAAAAACTTTGAGATGGCAACTGTAACCCGAGTCTTGTTGATTATTTTCCCATAACATCATACTTTCAAGTCTTTTATTCCTTACAGTACGCAATCAATAGACTTATCTCTTTGGCTGTGTCTGTCTCTTGTTTTTCCTCTTGTCTCAGAAATTCTATAACAGCTAGAGTACTTTATGTTTAACCCTCACCATCAAATCATAATCAAGATGGCTGCATGGTCTTAGCTTACCAGCTTGATGCTAAGTTGATACGTGACCGTAGAACCTCTGATGCATTACCTACTGTACTAACCGCATTGAATAAGACACTTTGTACAATAGGCAGGCTCCATGTTTCCATTAATGACGCCTAATTTCAGGGACACTTGTGTGTTTTTAAGCAAATGTATCTAGGCGAGGTGCACTTCCGCGCTAAGTGGTGGCTAACGCAATAAGAGCGCAGTTTTCTGTGCGTCGGGGGGCTTAATGCGAGTTCGAGATGCCGGGTTCGAGTCCGTAATGCAGTGCCTCTTTGAACGCCAACGCTCCTTCATTGCACTCTTAAGACCATTTTACTGTATTCATCTGTATCACTGTCCTCAGGATTATACTGTAGCTGTCCAGGCTATGGTGAGAAGTGATAGCTAGCTGTCAGTAGATAAGGTATACATTAAAACACTGGTTTAGAACAGTGTACAGAGTACAGTGTGTTGCATAAGTATTCGCCTCTTAATCTTTTCCACATTTAACTTCAAAGCAAGCACATGTCATGGGTCGAGAAAAAAGGGCATTGTCGTGAACTGGAAGAAAAACCTATATAGTTCTTTTTTTTTTTTTTTTTTTTTTTTAAGAAAAGAAGTATCTAATTTAGTTTCTGAAAGAACTTTTTAAAAATTTATTAAAGTACCACAAACTGAACAGGGTGCTCCCGCCACCATGTTTCACTGGGGATGTTTGAAGGTGTTTGTGCGATTGTTAATAGAATTAAGGTCTGATACATTTGCAGGTCAGTTAAAATGTCCCGTTATGCTCTTGTGAAGTTGTACAGCTGTACATAATGCACTAGGTTTTAAGCTAGCTTAATACCATAACTGCCTCACTTAGCCTTCTAATAAACAATAAGGTCAGAGTTTAAGAGGTTATAATTACTGATACTTTTTGTAATAGTTTACACTACAGTACATTGCAAATAATCATTTTGTTTTAACCAGGCCACATACAGTACACTGGATATGTTTCTGATTTCCTAAAATGTTATTCATTTGTTACAGATAACAACTATACACTATACAGTAGTTCAAATATACTACTATACAGTAGCTCAAAACTTCGGTGTAGTGTGTGTATGATAAGAGAAGTCGGTACAAGTGTGTATAGATTCATCATATCATACACAGTACTGTACAAAAGTCTTGAAGTGATTTCGTAATGTTTTGCTTCCAAAGTGCCAGACTGTCTTATATATTTAATGTCTTATATATAATTCCTCAATATCCTGAGGAATAGTTCTCTTTTTTTTTTTTTTTTGCCTCTCACCTTCAGTCTACTTTCTGTACCTCTGCAGTTTCAGATGAACGTTTATTATTTGTTAAATCCACCTGGGGAAAAATAAAAACTCTAACTTAAGGCATAACCCAGTGAGAAACTGGTGCAGATGATGAGAGCTGATCAAGCCCCTCTGGTTAGTATACTGGTGATGCTGAATGCTGAGTGGTTGGAACAGACGAGAGGGGAAATGAGGCGGCTGCTGAGGTTATTGCATGAACTATACGTTTGTACAGCTTGTCATAGTAAAACATTTGTTTCCATTTCCTTATTTTATTTTCGTTATTTCCCATTTAATTTAATACATGATTTTATTTGATTTATTATGAATAAAGGGGGGGGGGGTATTATTATTGCTGAATGAGTAATAAAAATGTAAACTTTAAGTAGCAATTAAAAAAAAACATATATACTGTATAAAATTGCTTTTTGTTTGAAAATTGCTACTTATACAGTAACAGTCAAACATCTGGACACATGTTTAAGGATTTACTTTTCTATATTCTACAACAGTACTGGATAAAAAAAAAATGAAATAACACATGGCATTAGGTAATTAATTAATTAACAAAAACAGTCAGGTGTTATTTTAAGACATGAAGGTCAGCTGTTCTGGATCAGTTCTTGCAAGAACAGTATTGTGTCAAAACCCATCAAGCACGATGATGAAACTGTCTCTCATGGAGACGTTCCCAGGAAAGCAAGACCAGAACTTACATCTGATGCAGAGGAGACGTTCATTTTAGAGTCACCAGCCTCAGAAATCACCAATTAATACCAACCAGCACTTCAGATTAGAGCCGTTATGAAGGATTTACAGAGCAGAAGTAGCTCAATATCAACTGTTCACAGGAGATTATAAACAAAATAAGAACGACCATCGAGTTAGAAAGTGATCCTAAACTATCTTCTGATTGGTCATGTATACAGTACAGACCAAAAGTTTGGACACACCTTCTCATTCAAAGAGGTTGAATTTGTATTATGGCAAGAAAAAAGCAGCTAAGTGAAGAAAAAAAAACGAGCGGCCATCATTACTTTAAGAAATGAAGGTCAGTCCGTTAGAAAAACTGGGAAAACTTTGAAAGTGTCCCCAAGTGCGGTCACAAAAACCATCAAGCGCTACAAAGAAACTGGCTCACATGCGGACCGGCCCAGGAAAGGAAGACCGAGAGTCACCTCTGCTGCGGAGGAGAAGTTCATCCGAGTCACCAGCCTCAGAAATCGCAGGTTAACAGCAGCTCAGATCAGAGAGCAGGTCAATGGCACACAGAGTTCTAGCAGCAGACACGTCTCTAGAACAACTGTTAAGAGGAGACTGTGTGAATCAGGTCTTCATGCTAGAAGATCTGCTAGGAAACCACTGCTAAGGACAGGGAACAAGCAGAAGAGACGCGTTTGGGCTAAAGAACACAAGAAAGAACACAAGAAAGAAAACTCGCTGAATGAGAAGGTGTGTCCAAACTTTTGCTCTGTACTGTATACACACACACACACACACACACACACACACACACACACACACAAAAAAAAAAATCTAATACTCCATACAATATGCAAGGTCCAAAAAAAAACTTTTCTGGCTGATGAAGTTCCCGTGCGCGAGTGCGAGCTCTAAGAGGCTGCGTGTTTCGATAACGCAGCTGTCATCTCCACTCGGCCGTACGGGATGCTGAGTGAACGTGAGGCTCGGTCGCTTAAAGCAGCTAACAAATGAACACGTTTTGCCTGCACAAAGCGCTCGCGACACTGATGAATGGCTCCGCAGATGAGCTCTGAAAATCTGATGGATTTGTGATCTTATAAATGCTTAGACAAACTAATGCATGTAATTATATTTTCTATTCAAAGTCTATTGCTAGGCATCTTATTACAATGTCATTAGTCAAAATGCCCCTCCAACCCCCCCCCCCAACCCCCACCAACACACCACACCACACCACACCACCAAACCACCCATCCCCCTATCCTCATCCCTTTTTGGAAATAAAAAATTATACAGTTTGCACACTTTTTCTTTTCCTTTTCTTTTTTTTTTTTCCTCTACAGGGCAATTACGGGAAGTTGATTTCTTTGGAGTGGAATGGAAGTGAATTGAATTTGTTTGCTTTTGTGCCGAGGACGTGATTGGACATTGTGGTGTAAGTGTGTGTAATTGGGGAGAATCTTATTTACTGGGTTCGTTTGGATTAATCCGTGACTACACACACACACACACACACACACACACACACACACACACACACGCACGGCAGCTATAGACTGTGCATACTGATGGACCAATGGACGAGCAATGGCAGAAATGCGTGGTGTGCTTAGTGTGTGTGTCTTTGAGTGTGTGTAGTTAATTAAACAATGCTGAATGTGTGTGATCTGAGAACACTGAACAAGTGTGTATAGATTTATCATATCATACACAGTACTGCACAAAAGTCTTGAAGTGATTTCTTAATATTTTGCTTCCAAAGTGCCAGACTGTCTTATATATTTAATCTCTTAAATATAATTCCTCAATATCTTGAGGAATAGTTAACTTTTTTTTTTTTTTTGCCTCTCACCTTCAGTCTACTATAATTTAATAGCAGTAGTATAATGTTTTCTTTTTTTTTTTAGAAACTTAAGCTATAAGGTAGATGAAATGCATAGGATAGTTTACTTAACCCTTTACACTTTCCCAATAGATGAGTGTGTTAAGATTTGTCACCTTTTTAAACTAAAAATCATTCATCGTAAATACTAAACATTGAACATCTGTGTGCTCATGTATGAGGAAGACGGCAGACAGCGTTTTCCTCTGAGCGCGTGAAGCTGACGCAGCATGAGCCGCGGTTTGTAAGCATGCTGTTGGCTGTTGGCTGTTGGCTGCTGGCTGGCGTCGTGCGTTCCGGAAGACGCACATGTTAGCCTCGGGAGATGTGATAGGGGAAAGCTGGCTGGTGGGCGGGGCTTGCAGCCTGGCACCATGTGTGTGTGTGTGTGTGTGTGTGTGTGTGTGTGTGTGTGTGTGTGTGTGTGTGTGTGGCGTGGCACATTACCATATGAATGCTTACACCAGTAGTGAGAAAAAGATGTTTTCAGCATGAGCATGTACAATATTTGTGGTGTTAGGTTAAATGTGTGTGTGTGTGTGTGTGTGTGTGTGTGTGTGGGAGAGATCTCTTTCACGTCAGAGATTCCTTTATACTTGCACATCCTCTGTCATAACACCATCATAAATAAACTCTGATTACTAATGACAGTAAATGAACTAAAGCAAACATTTCAGATCAAGAACACACACACACACACACACACACACACACACACACACACACACACACACACACACACACACTATTTGCTATGATTATTAGCCATCCCTATGATTTCCTGTCCTTCATCTCTTTTGATTCTGTGTGTGTATATGTGTGTGTGTATATGTGTGTGTGTGTGTGTGTGTGTGTGTGTGTGTTTGGAGGCAGTGCTAGCGGTAATATTGACTTTGTGTTTAATTTGATAGACTGCTCTATTCTGTCGTGCTGCTTCAAAGAGTGCCTTCACTGCCATGATTTCTCTCTCTCTCTCTCTCTCTCTCTCTCTCTCTCTCTCTCTCTCTCACACACACACACACACACACACACACACACACACACACACACACACACACACATGAGATTAAACATACAATATAGCACAACACATTTATCTCATGGGTTAATGAAATCCATACTGTCCGTAGTCACTCTGCATGACTGCTATAATAAAAAAAAAAGAAAAAAAAAAGATAAAACATAAAAAGGTATAATTTACATAAAAAAAAATAAAATAAAAGAGAAATTCGAGTTCCAGTTATCTGCTTTTGTCATGCTCCTGATTCCGTATCCCTTCTCGAACCCTCTTTTTGATAAATGAGATGCCGGGTGAACAATTATCGCCATCGAGATGGCAAACGTGTTAACAGAATTCATCTCTGTCTCCTTGTGCATTTAAACCCGTATTAATCACCTGATTAATGGCTCTTCTATTACTCACCAGGGGCCTTTGTGTTCCTCCGCCGCTTAAACGTGCGGCGCTCTTAAATGATAACATTTATAACATTTGCTTAATGTTAAATAGCTTTGATGAGGACGGGAGTCTTTTTTTGTTCATCGACATGGGCTTTTAGTGTTCTTATTAAAGACGTGCCGGTTTTGGGAAAAAAAAAAAACACATTTGGGATCATTTGCTGATTAAGTCTTTAATGGGTACATGATAAAACAGCTATTGGTTACATTTAAACCGATATCACCACCAACACCAGTTACATCATCATCATCACCACCATCACCACCACCAGCTCCAATAATCATAAACAGCAACAATTAATATATTACTAAAACCACTACCAATATGAATAATATAATAATAATAATAATAATAATAATAATAATACCACCACCAGCAGTAGCAACAGCAAAATTCACATCAATAAACAATAAACATCATCACAAAGACATTGCTGCTCTGAAGAAAAAAATATATTACAAAAAAAAAAAAAAAAATGCAGACATTTATGGATTTAAAGATTCATCACATTGTCCCCAACGAACAAGCCGGAGACGATGGTGTTAAGGAATAAAAAACAGGAAGAAACCTTGAGAGGAACCTCTTATGGGGACTTGAGTAAAAAAATTCAGTTCAAAATTTCAGTTCAAAAACTATTCAAGCAATAATAATAATAATAATAATAATAATAACAACAGAAATAAAAATGCCTACTGTATTTGTGCGAAA
The DNA here is from genome assembly GCA_013621035.1 of Clarias magur. Classification (NCBI taxonomy): domain Eukaryota; kingdom Metazoa; phylum Chordata; class Actinopteri; order Siluriformes; family Clariidae; genus Clarias; species Clarias magur. The sequence continues at coordinate 217,342 of QNUK01000189.1, read as the reverse complement.
GCAAAGCAAGGACGATTCCAAAGCTGCCGTTTCTGTCATCGCAAAAGGATTGGCTTCGTCAAGGTTGGGAGTCCAGAACAGTTCTGTTTTTAACACCCCGGAGTCTCTATCTGTGTCCCTGACTACTAGAACTGGCACCACTGACAACAAAACCACCACCAGCAACAACACTGAGAAAACATCACCAATCACCATCAATAGCAATATTAATAACAATTAAACCATCAACAACAATAACAGCGATAATAAAACCATCAACACGAATACTGTAGAAGTAAGAACAATACAACCACCACCACCACCACCAACAACAACAACAATAACAATAACAAAAACAACAATAATAAAACCTTCACCACCACCACAACTAACATGAACCACAGAAATAATAACAACACAATGAACACTACAACTATCGCCACTACCAGCAACAATAACAAAACATATATACTGTATGTATGTTTTGTTCTGAATGTTAACTCTCAGTAAAAATGTTGCTTTTAAAAGAATTATTAATGTGAGGATTCCATGATAGCATTTTTTTTTTATAAAGATAAGCATTTTAAGCAAATTAAACCAATATATGTATATACACCAAAAATCAGTGATATGTAATATATACCTGTGTGTGTGTGTGTGTGAGAGTGTGTGTGTGTGTGTGTGTGTGTGTGTGCGTGTGTGTTTCAATCATTTCTAATACCAAACAATCCTTGTTGTTGTTGTCGTCATGATAATTTGAGATGGATTTTATTTCCGTCTTTCTTCCCTCGCCAGTGAGATTTTCAAATCTCAGTCTATTTTCTTTTCCTTTTTCTTATACATTTTTCCCTGCGTTTTTTCTCCCGGTTTAATTTCAACCGTTCCTGATTTGACTTTTCTTACTCATTTTATTTTTCCTCGTGCCTTCCTGTTTTATTTCTTTTTATTCCTCTTGTTAAGTAAATTTGAGTGTAAACATTTAGTCGGTTAGCATGTTTCTGTGGTGTTGTAATTATTTGGAATTATATCCTTTGTTTTTATGTGAAATAATATATAAATATGAAATGTCTAAAAAGTATATCTTTTTATTGAGAGTGGATCGTACTACATGAATCCACTAGAGGGTGATAAACCACCACTTCAAATCTCTCTCTCTCTCTCTCTCTGCCTGTGTAAGTATAACCTGCTTTCTCTCAGTCTCTTTTTCTCTCTTTCTCATCTTGCACTATGTTCAAAAACAATCCTAATTGGGGCCTTTTTTTTTTGCTTCTCTTCTGCTGATGGACGTGTGTGTGTATATATATATGTGTGTGTGTGTGTGTGTGTGCGTGCGTGTGTGTGCGCGTGCGTGTGTTTGCTCGCCCTCTCTCAGATGCACAATTTAATTCTGACAAATGTGATGTTTGAGTTAAAATGTTAATGGGGAAGCAGGACTCGTGGAAGTAGACATCAAAGAGCATGCATTAATATTTACGGCCGCCGTGATTATTTTTTTCTCTCTCTCTACGTTCTGTTTAGTCTCCTGGGTAGAACGAGGGGTTCGAGCTCCTGTTTTTCTTCATGCTTTAATAAATGGTGATGTTCTCTCTCTGTGAAGGTGAAACACTCACTCAGTGCATCTCCCTCTCTTTCTAATGCTCTCTAATTGGAGAGAGGGCCGGAGAGCGAGATGTATGCGGTCCAGGGATGAAACGCAGCCTGAAAAGGAATGAACAGGAAAAAATGATTCCAGTGTGAATGACTGGTCCAAAATTTTGGATTCAGGTGATACTTATTGATAAACATATTGACTTGACTGAGTTTGCGAACACATCAAATGGCATTAAAAAAGACATACCGTATCTACAACACACAGGTTTATATTAAACTTTATTCCGAGCATTTAAGAGATGTGACTTTGATCTGAATTTTGGTTTCTCAGTAACATGACATTTTTTGTTCTTTTAAACTAAATAAGTAATAATAAAAAAAGATTCATTTTAAATGAAAATAAATAAAAATAATAATAATAAAAACAGACATTAGTGAGGGGTCACCTATGTATAGCTTTTTGTAACATAAGGAGCCAGAAACTAACGTGTTCATAATACAATATATATATATATTAAAAACAGCTGTGTTTACACACAATATTTAAACAAAAAGATAAATAATTTGTCATATATAAATATAAATTTCAATTGTCGGCTAATTCCTGTCATACAAAAAGAAATACAAAATGTGAACTGTGAAAAAGTGCAGATTATATATACAGTATATATATCTATCTATATATATATATATATATATATATATATATATATATATATATCTATACACACACACACACTATCTATCTATATATATATATATACATACACACA
>QNUK01000189.1:147500-212500 GCA_013621035.1 Clarias magur | reverse complement strand
GCTCGCTCGCGCACCGTTGGGGGCGGCGTAACACACTCGGAGGACAACGCTATCCGCTCCCTCTGCTGTGCGAGCTCACAGACGCCCCTGACTGGCTGTAGAGCCGTGATTAATGTCGGAGCACTATGTACCTCTCATCCCTCCCCTCTGAGCCAGAGGGGAGGGATGAGAGGTACATAGTGCTTCGACATTAATGGTGCTGTAGCCTCTCGCAGCCGGAGGTCTAGAGAGAGCTGATTGGCCGAGCCGTGATTAATGTGGGAGCACTATGTACCTCTCATCCCTCCCCTCTGAGCCAGAGGGGAGGGATGAGAGGTACATAGTGCTCCCACATTAATCACGGCTCGGCCAATCAGCTCTCTCTAGACCTCCGGCTGCGAGAGGCTACAGCACCACCCGGGATTCGAACTAGCGACCTCCGGATGATAGGGCGAGCGCTTTTACCACTGCGCCACTCGGAGGCCCAGTAAACGTATCTTCAGAATAATAAATACACATTTGACTATAATGTCCACATTTAAACCCAGAATTAAGGAAAGAGCTAAGAAGTACATTTCGCTTAACTCAGAATGAAAGATAAATTAAGCTGGAAAACAATAAAATGTTCATGGAAAATTTTGCTTTATTGTTTTGTATGTGCATGTTTTTGTTATCCTGTTATTAACACATATAAGGGTAGATGATTTTCCGTGTAAACATAAGCTAAACTGTTGATTACTATACAGTAGAGATTTGAATTGGGAAAGTTCTCAGCTTTCAGACTCAACTTGAAGGTGTGTATACAGTAGACCAGCAGTTAACTTGAAAACAAACAAAAAAACAAAACAAAATTGGGGCTGAAAAATATGGACTGTTATTTTATTTAGACTGTCAACTGCAATACAATGTAGCATAAAAGAGACAGGAGACTAATATGATTATAGATCCATCCATCTAGGAACCTCTCTTGTCCAACTAGGGACCGTGGAGGCCAATGGTGACCGTTGTATTTACAGTACTCACACTTTGTATGACCGTGGTAGGGCCTCCGGTCAATATTCCCGTACTTGACTTAAGAAATGTCCGGTGAATGAAGGCGTGAAAAACGATTGACCTATACAGAAGATTTCAAGCACAATACGCTGATGAGACTCTTAGCTGCAGCAAGACATTTGAAGGGTGCGAAGATTTTAAAGAAGGCTACACACAGTACGTGACATACTGACCAAGCCAATTGCAGTCGTTCCCATGATCATTCAGCAAGTGGAACGCCTGATCCTTGAAAATCGACCGGTAGCTTTGCCGTCCACTTGCAGAAGAGACGCATCTGTCTGTGGGAACTATACACACAATCATTCACCAACACCATTTGCATGGGACAGCTGGTTATTGCCACATCGCTGCACAGTCCTGACCTTCGCGCCGAGCCATTTCCATGTTATAATTATTAAAGGAGTTCCTGGGAGGCCAGTGTTTCAGATGTGAAAAAGCCAGTCCAATCATGGCAAGAAAACTTTTTTTTGCGTTAGTGTAGCAGATGTCACAGATTTAGCATTGACCTCGGACACACAGGAAACCGAAACTAATAAGCTCATTCAGCAGTGCGTCCACCCCATCGGCAGGAATGTGAGGGACGTGGCCACCAAATATGACACGGGCACATCTCGGGTGAAGGCCTTAGACATTCTCCCCTGGCTAAAACGTGGCACGAATACCAGTTCAAGCATCGGGAGATGTCCGAGAGATCAGGGCTGGAGACGGCGTCCGGTGAATCCACATCAGTTCTCTTGCTGCAAATTTCAGATTTCAAAGTCTTCTTCTTTGCCTCACTGCCGCCGCTTTTAACGGACTGTGACTGCCACATCGGCTCCTTTTCTTTTAACTCCATTCTGCCGCCACTTCCAACGAACTGTGATCGACCCCTTTGGCCTACTATGTGGACTTGCTACCAGCAAACTTGTGATTACTGCCTCCGTTTAATTTCTCCCGGACACTGCTCCTAATCCACACTTGCACACATCCTACAAGTTCTTTTCTTTGTCCTTAATTATTTGATAAAAGCTCCACTTTTTGGTGAATACAGGTATCTCTACTCATGTTTGCATGTCTGTCGTGCTCCCTGAGTCAAGGTCTTACACTGGGGTTTATATAGAGATGATATTACAGTATTAGGCTATTCTGCACCTTCAAACATCCTGGTTTGACTTGAAACCGTATGTATACAGTATAGTCAGAATTATACAGAATGGAACAGCATGCTGGGACAGAATCGTGTGACAGATGCAGGAACAGTATGAGTTGGTATGAAGTTGTTGATGAAATGAGGTTGTATTGTTGGCTATTGTTAGAACCTCTGTAGTCCAACCAGGGAGCATGGAGACCAAGGGTGACTATCGTATTTGTACCCATTCTCACAACCGTGATAGGACATCTGATCAACATGCGCACACTCATTCACACATTACGGGCAATTTGGGAACGCCGATTATCCTAACCTGCATCCTGGAGGAAACCCACCAACCATGGAGAGAACATGCAAACTCCATGAATCAAACCCAGGACCTGGAGGTGCAAGGCTAACCAACAGTGCTAACCACTACGCCACCTTGAGTCATTCAATGAACCGTATTCCAATGTCATAAAAAGTCACGACCCCATTATAACTACTGTATATGACCAGCTTGTTCAACGTTAGAGCTCCTGACCGGTTTTAGATCAGTCTCTTTGACTCTTCCTGTATTTTGGTTGCATTTATCCGCCATGTTCTGTCTCTGATAAAACAATATTGGAATTGTAATAAGCTACCATTCTTAAGTACGAGACAAGTTCAAGGCTTGAACTAGCCGAGACAGAGTCAAGAAAGAAGTTAGTCAAGGCCAAATCAAATTAAATCCAATTAAAAGCGAGGCAGCGGGCATGGCGGCAAGGTGGTTAGAGCTGTCGCCTTGCACCACCAGTTTCCGGGTTCGATTCCCGCCTTGGTGTCTGTGTGCATGGAGTTTGCATGTTCTCCCCGTGCTTGGCGGGTTTCCTTCGGGTGCCCCGGTTTCCTTTTGGTTTGGCATTCCAAATTTTCTGTAGTCCGTGTATTGTGCCCTAAGTCTCCTCGGATAGGCTCCAGGCCCCCGTGATGCTGTTCACAGGATAAAGCGGTATAGATGATGAGTGAGTGAATGAGTTCTGTATTGATGAAGCAACATTAGCGTTGTAATCAGCCACCATTGTCAGGTACAAGACAGGTTCAAGACTTGAAGAACTACCGGAATCCAAAGCAAGTCACGGCCAAGTGCAGTTGAATCCAATTAAAAGCAAGATCAAGACTGAAGAGCATCAAACTCTTTTTGAGGCTTTTGACTTCATTTGTACATTGCACCAACGAATTGACTTTTAGTCTGTCTAAAAATTAACTTGAAAGAAAATATTTACAAACCAGTCTAGAAAACATCTCAGACTTCTGCAGCACGATGCATACAGTACTATCATCTAGAACCTCTACTTCAACCCAAGTGAAACCTTTTTCTCATTTTGTATTTTAATATGACCTTTCGTGGCATCTTGGAGCAACTCGTGAAGTTAATTGAATTTACAGGATCTACAGGGTGGGTAATTTATATGGAGACACCTTAATAAAATGGGAATGGTTGGTGATATTAACGTCCTGTTTGTGGCACATTAGTATATGTGAGGGGGCAAACTTTTCAAGATGGGTCGTGACCATGGTGGCCATTTGGAAGTCGGCCATCTTGGATCCAACTTTTGTTTTTTCAATAGGAAGAGGGTCATGTGACACATCAAACCAATTGGGAATTTCACAAGAAAAACAATGGTGTGCTTGGTTTTAACGTAACTTTATTCTGTCATGAGTTATTTACAAGTTTCTCTTTGTTCACAGCCATTCACATGTCGAAGAGGTTAACACGTGATGAGCGGATCGGAATTGTGTTGAAATCTGGTGAACGCAGTAACCGGGTCGTTGCAGCAGATTTCAATGCAAGACACCCTACGAGACCACCCATCTCCCATGCTACAGTTAGCAAACGGCTTGCTAAGTTTTGTGAAACTGGTTCAGTGTTGGATTTGCCAAAATGTGGACGTATGAAAACTGTCACTAATGAACAAACATCAGCGGCTGTCCTAGCTTCATTCTGCAAGAGCCCACAGCGTAGCAGTCGCCGCATGTCACTGGAGAGTGGCATTAGTCGAACATCCCTTCGGTGGATATTAGCTACTCACAAATGGCACCCTTACAAACTCCAGCTACTGCAGCATCTCAACGAGGATGACCCAGATCGGTGCACACAATTTGCAGAATGGGCAAAACAAAAACTGGAACAGGACCCTCAGTTCACGCAGAAGATTTTGTTCAGTGATGAGACAAACTTTTATGTGAATGGTGAAGTTAACAAACAAAACCACCGCTATTGGTCTGACACTAACCCACATTGGATAGATCCCTCCAAGACTGTTGGAACAAAAAAAAGTGATGGTATGTTGTGGTATATGGGGTACAAAGATAGGGGGACCATTCTTCATCAATGGAAACCTCAAGGCCACTGGATATTTGAAATTGCTACATGATGATGTGTTTCCCTCTTTATGCACTGAAGCTGGCACGTTCCCTGAGTTTTTCCAGCAAGACGGTGCACCACCACATTATGGGTGTCCGGTCCGAGCATTCCTAGATGAACAGTTTCCTGAAAAGTGGATTGGTCGTCGTGGGCCAGTTGAATGGCCCCCAAGGTCTCCCGATCTGACCCCCTTAGACTTTTATCTTTGGGGTCATCTGAAGGCAATTGTCTATGGTGTGAAGATACGAGATGTGCAGCACCTGAAACTACGGATACTGGAAGCCTGTGCTGGCATTTCTCCTGCGGTGTTGCTATCAGTGTGTGAAGAGTGGGAGAAGAGGGTTGCATTGACAATCCATCACAATGGGCAGCACATTGAACACATTTTATAAGTGGTCAGAAACTTGTAAATAACTCATGAAAGAATAAAGTTACGTTAAAACCAAGCACACCATTGTTTTCCTTGTGAAATTCCCAATACGTTTGATGTGTCACATGACCCTCTTCCTATTGAAAAAACAAAAGTTGTATCCAAGATGGCTGACTTCTAAATGGCCACCATGGTCACCACCCATCTTGAAAAGTTTGCCCCCTCACATACACTAATGTACCACAAACAGGACGTTAATATCACCAACCATTCCCATTTTATTAAGGTGTCTCCATATAAATGGCCCACCCTGTATATAGTAGGTTATTTATATGTAAATTAAACAAAACAAATGTAGTGAAATAAAAAGAGATCTGTACTGTAGCAGCATATACGAACCAATCCATGAACAATTCTCTCTACAAGGTCCTGAGCTCAATATTATTAATAAAGCTTTGTTGGGCTGGATGTGGATGTGCAAGGGCTGCCAGATATCCCATAATCCCCTTGTGAACCTTTGGCGCCTGCCAGAGCAGAGATAGACCCGTCAGCTCAGTGAAGGCTGGACACTGTGCCTCATATCGTCTCCCCGTACCGTCACCGTGTTGTTCCCGGAAAGCACCTTACAAATTCGAGAGGCTGTGATCCTGCAAAGAGCGCTGGAGTTAAGAGTCAGACAAAATGAAAGAGGGGGAAAAGAAAGAAAAAAAAAAGAGACAGTCCACCTGATAAACAAATGAGACAGGACCGCTGGTCCAATCCTAAGTTCTAAGTTTATGCATGCGGTGCCATTTCAAGCCACTTTCATAAGGCTTCCAAAGGAGTCAAATTAACTGTCTAATATTTCTGTTCCATGGTTTGTGTGTAAAGCTTTGTGTGTAAGTGTGTGTGTGTGTGTGTGTGTCGAGCACTGATGGGATGTCTCTCAGGCACTGAATGTGTCGATGGGTGGTAAATCTGTCTCCCAGTGCACGAGCTCGGGCTTTCTCTCTTTCTGTCTTTCTCCCTCGTCTCTTCCACAATCTCTGTCCAGCGGCAGCACTGCTATCCGCGGCTAATCTGTTTTCCATTTTTAAATACTCCGTCTCCAAGCTTTTGGAAGGACAATCGAGTCTTTTGGATCACGGCTCTAAACTCAGCCTTAAAAAAATAAAAATAAAAATCCTCGCGTGATCAAGGCCCGAGTCGCTCTGAATCTTGGCTGTATAAACCCAAAATAGATTTTGTGCTACTGGGGGATCGTGGCTTATTTTGTATCTTAGAAACTTAATGTTGATGTGGGACTGGCAGTGTTTGTCACTTCACAGTTTATGGATATTGCAAATCAATTAATTAGATTAAAAAAAAAAAAAAAAAAAAAGCTCAGCTTTGAGGTTTTGCATGTCCGTAGTGGAACATCTGATTGATCTTTCAGGCTCTGTCTGGTTTATTTTTTTTAAGCACAAAAATTGCGAATTAGATTCTGGCCAGCTGAAATCCGATTTTGTATGGCTTCTTATTGTGTCATGTCTTTATGGGCTTAAAGAAAATATCACTCATATTTGTGAGTGAAAGTGCAACTTTGGAGCAGGATATGACAAAAATCAAGTCTTGTAGGCCTCGCTCGAAGCATCCGCCGACTCAAAGTGCTTGGGTAGAATTTCCTGAAAGTCCTGGTTTGAATGTATAGTATGAACACAGAAGATCATAATAGCTATAGTATAAGAAGTATTGTTTAAACCTAAATATCTTCTCTCTAAATCTAAATACAGTGGTACCTTGAAATACAAATTTTATCCGTTCCGAGGCAGGTTTGTATCTTGAAACGCATTTTCTCATAGGAAATAATGTAAATGCGGATAATCCGTTCCAGCCACTCAAAAACGATTACCAAAATTACTACTTTCCAACACTATAGTCATATTTTTGCATATAAAAACAGTAAAAACATGCAGAAAAGACATGTATATTAAGTAAAATATGTAATAAATTAAAATGAAAGACATTAAACCTCACTTAAGCTTCAGTTATGATTCCTCTTGGCACCACCTGCTTTAAAAACCAAACTGAAAATGGCTCCCTTTTTCCCCCCTGCGTTCCTTGCTAACATCCTTGGGACCCATGATGCACCAGTATGTCTTCGCTAAATCGTGCACAAAGTGCAAAAAACACCACACCAAAAAAAAAAAAACACCTTTAACTAGCTGCACTTGGCTTTCCACTGACGTTAACAAGTTGTGAACGGCTCCTGGACAACTTGGCCGGCGCTCGTTTCGGGTCTGTCGTTCGTACGCCAAAGATGTTTCGCGGCAAATTTATTGCAAGATATCAGTTCTTAAGGTGACAATTCATGAAGAGGTTCTGAACAAGTCTGTATGCTGAGGCTCCACTGCACCTTTCTCTCTAATAGTAATCTTATTTCAGCTTGTACTTCTTTCATCACATTCCCAGTGGGTCAGAATTTTACATGAACTTAGTAATGATTTGGTAATATTGCTTTTAAAGAACTGGTGTAATGAAGGCAGGTTTGTAGGCCTCCTTGCTCGTATACTCTTTTTCATTTTCATCTATCCATTTATCCATCATTTTTGTCACAATGTACAGTACTAATCAATCCTTCCTGCTTAATTTTGGCCCTTAAAAATAATAATCTTCATCATCATCATCATCATCATCTTCCTCCTCCTCTTCTTTTTCTTCATCTTCTTAACGGCAGCAGTTAGTTATAAACACACTCATTCAGACTGTGTGTGTGAAGCAAAAAGAAAAAATCCTATGCATTATGTATACTGTGTGTGTGTGTGTGTGTGTGTGTGTGTGTGTGTGTGTGTGTGTGTGTGTATACACACACCAAAGAGTGTGAGAGGTGAGTAAAGCGTGGATTTGTAAACATGTGTCTATCCTAATAGAAGCTCAGCCGCGGTTTGATCCTCCATCCCGTCTTGTACCTGTAACAGCACCGACATCAAAGCCGTCAAGAGAAACAGTCGAGGCATCTGAACATGTTTCTACTCCTCCCCTGCTGTTTCTGTTTATCTCACACACACACACACACACACACACACACACACACACACACACACACACACATACACACACACGTGTGCACATTTTCATTTTTTTATAAATTTTTTTTTTTGCTGTAATGGGTTGAGATTTAAACAAGACATGACCCGAGAGCAGAGCAGCATCATCGCGAATAACACAGCGCATTCTGAACGCCAGGCCAGTGATTTATATCTCTTGGCCTTATGCTTTTTTTTTTTTATTTTTTATTTTTCATAATAAATGTAGTGCAATTAATACAAGGAGAAAATAAACCCCCCTTTGTTCAGAAGATACTGTTAGTCCTTTCCCATAACAGTCATGATTAAAATGTTTAAGACTGGAATGATAGGATTTACAAAATTAGTTTCATTCAAAGTAAAAGTCTTGACGCATTTCTTCATATTCATTTTAATTACATTTTAATTTAATTAATTTGAATTAATTAAAACGACAGAAATGGGAACAAATGTTTTACTGAGACAGGCTGCAAAGTGCCTAAAAATTCACATTTAAAAACGTATAGTTTATGTAACAACCGCAGCAGCGACCTCATTTCCTCTCTCGTCTGTTCCAACATCCAGCATTCAGCATCACCGGTATACTAATCACTGCCTTGATCATCTCATATCATCTGCACCTGTTTCTCACTGGCTCATGACTGAAGATATTCCCTTTTTTATGCTCAAATAGTTTACAAGTCACTGTGTAAGTTATCAAATTAAAAACAACTGAGACGTCTCAGGTACCGGGAATGGACTGAAAATGAGAGCCAAAAAAGTTCCTCTGGAAGCTCTGGCACTTTGAAAGGAAATTATGAAGAATGGAAGTGGGGGCGGGGGTGGGGGCGGGGTGGGGGGTGGGGGGGTCGTGGTTGGTCACAATAATTTTGCACAGTACTGTACATATTCCTAAAGATCATACTGTATAAGACCTTTGTAGTTTTGATGATTCGAGGAATACTCCAAGTCTCCTACTCATACATAAGTTTTACCTAAAAGAATTGCATTTGAGGAAAAAGCGTAATCACCACAAACACAATTTTCAATTCATTTCATTTTAGTGAAAAAAGAATTTTGGCTGACAAATATATGTCTGGTTCGACTTTTTAAAATAAATATCTGGTGGGTCTTGGGAACATTATAATAAGACATATATGTATATAGTATATGATCCCTGTAGGTTTGGTGCTTGGATTACTGTAATACAAACAAACAAACAAACAAACAAACAAAACAAAAATCACAGAATTACTATAGAGTTGCTGTAATTTCTGTGCTTGGACCCCTGGCCATTGCTGAGAGTGATCATCATATAGTCATGTACTTTAAACATTGCAAATTAAACACTATCTATAGGAAGCAGGTATAACTGTAACTGCAAACTGTATATATTGTATCTGGTCTCACTCTAAAAGTGAGACACTGTTTTCTAATAATGTGGATATAAAATGTAAAAACAAACAAAAAAAAGCACGTGTCTCATTACCAGGTGTTGCAACATTGTCCCTGTTTTCCAAATACATTGGAAGTTCGTCCATGTCCTGTAGAACGTCCAGGAGTTCCTCAGGCTTGGTGCCAGGTACTGCGACATCGTCTTCTTTAACACTTCCAGGAAACATCTTGCATTTTCGATCACTCATTTATCAGTGTTTTATGGTTTCTTTCGTCACCAAATGTTCCATGATCTTCATTGCGCATGATGTTGAAACACTGAATCTGTTCCTCTTTCAGGTATTGATAATAATGGGGGCTGGTGCATTTTGGTAGTTGGCACTAGGGTCCAAAAAACATTTGATTGGGAGTATCTTTGTCCTTGAACACTGTACTCAGATTGAGTTGGGGTTCAATCAAATGTGTAAGATAAAGCTTTACCCATGTTAACCCAGTAATCCTTATAATTATTCTGACTTTATTGGCGTTTTAGTGACCGCAGTGGCATCTTCACCTGTACAAAACTATAAACATATAATATAATTCATATAGTCTTGTTTAAGTTTGTGTATTTTGTTACTCCAGGTTTTTAGTTTAATAATTAATAATCATATTAATGCACAACTATAGCGAGACTTTCTTAATACAGAGATTGTCCCAAACCTTCCCAGCATTTCCGTTTAAACTTTTTACTTTGAATAATTGCTCAGTACTTTGGAGTTTTTGAAAGAAACTTTTGCAATTGTGATTTAAAAGTATATAATTTTCTGATAAAAAAAAAAAAAAAAAACTCCAATTGCAGCAATATTTCATCTAGGAAATCAGGCTGGAAATCTTGCTTAAAATCGAGGTTAGACACGTATAATTAGTCACTTCTGGTTCGAGCGTTTGCTTTTTAAAAGACAACAGGATAATGCATTCGAGCAGAGAGCAGAGAGAAAAGCCAATTAACAACGGCAGGGAAAAAAATGAGCATCGCTAAGTGGTCAGAGTGGAGGAGGACAATCGCTCTGAAAGCTGCAGCTTCACTTAAAACACTCATCTTAAATCACACACACAGCGGCGATGCGGATTTGCGCAGCACGTAGTCAGTGAGCTTTACGCGGATTTAAGTTTCAAAATCACTTTATTAAATGTATGAAAATGTGCCGGATCCTGGGATAATCAGAGACGCTCCTGTAGGAGCTAATTGTCATAATATCATGATACGTTCTTGATTATTGGGGCTGCTTATTTTTCACGACCAGAGACCATGTTGTGTATTTTTAATTGCTTTTTATTTTGAACATATTTGCCTTAGTACTTGTATTACGTTAATTATTAATTACTAAGTTTCGTGTTTCTCGATTTACAATTTTCAAATTAGATTCAGTGCCGCAATGAAAACTTTCATTCTTTCAATTCGTGGAAATTATTCAATTTAACCAGGTGCATATATTTAATTGGTTAATTTACTGATTGACTCTTTTTCCTTGACTAAAACAGTAATACATAAATATGTTAATATAAATAAATAATAATTATGAAAATCCAGAATACTTGCAATGATGAAAAGTGAATAAAACATGAAATGATTGTAATTAGAAAAGGTTTAGTTAATAGAAGTTAATAAAACAAAACAAAACAAAACAAAACAAAAGAACGGTGTTCAAATCAAACCAGGACTTTGATTGTGCAGAATAACAGAACACAATTCTGAGAAAAACTAACTTTACTAATGCTAGTGCACTATGCACTTATCCCAATATCTCACTAGTGCTCGGACACCATTAAGGTAGAAAGTTTTCTCTGTACACCGGAGCCATGATCAGACTGCCTGCTTCATGGCTGAAACACAGGCTTCCCAGGAACTCCTTTAACGGCCCAAACATGTGTAAAGGGCTTGGAGTGAGATGAGGACAGTACGGGGGATGTGGCAGTAACTCCACGTGGGATGTGCCGATAACCTCGGCAAGTTTGAAAAAGTATCTATTGATTTTCAAGGATCAGGTGTTTCACAGATGTAAGGCCTTCTTTTGCACCGTTTCAATGGTTTGCTGCAGCTAAGAGTCTCGTCACCTGCGTTCTGTTAAATTAAAATCTAATTTTTAATTCCACATATTAAAAAGCAATTTAAATGGTTTGAGAAGTGAGGTCAAAGTTCAAATGATCAGCCTTTAACTTGGTTTTGGAAAGCTTACCTCCTTAAAGATGATCGGAGAGAGAGAGAGAGAGAGAGACGAGAGGAAAGGCGGAGATGAAGAAGAAGAAGACTGCAGAAGGAGGAGCAAATGAGAAAAATGCGAGAGAGAGAGAGAGAGAGAGAGAGAGAGAGAGAGGTCGAACGAGAGTAGCAGCTAAAACAGCGTTATTAGCTTCTCTGCAGCGGGAACCCATTTGTGTCCATTTGCATGTGGCACGGGCAGCAGCTGTTGAGGTGTAATGAGCGGTTGTCACAACACGCGGGAGGAGGGCCTCAGTCGCGCCGCGCTCCAAATCAACCCCTGTCACTCCACGCGGCCAGACACACACTGGCAACCTGCAATTCCCTCACACACTTCCTTCCTGCGCCGCCGGCCTAAATGGCCCTCTGAAAGAAGTAAATCTGCAAAGTTGTGTTTAATAACATTGCGAGTGAGAGTGATATCTGAGTGCTGTGTGTGTGTGTATGTGTGTGTGTGTGTGTGTGTGTGTGTGTGTGTGAGGGGTTAAGAGGGATTTGTGATGCTTTGCTTCTTGCATGCTCTAATCTATGCACTGAAGCACTTCAGGCTCATGAGGAGGAAGAAAACAATACGCTGAAGTTTGAGCTGTGACACGTCCGTCACGTGGCGTCAATGCTCCGCCGTCCGTCAGCGTGAAGTGTGCTTATTTAGCCGGTGGGGAATCACCCGCATGGCGAGAATGACAGCGGCCGATGATAGGTGTGTGTTCATGGGCTTCATCAGTGTGTGCTGTGAGCTGTGTGTGAGCATGCTGAATGCTGAATATTATTTGAATTGTTTGAAGCCAAGTATCTGCCTTCTTCTTATTGTATTCAAACTCATGCTAGTTGCTTTAACGTCACTTTGTTGAAACGCGGTTCGGCTAAACGACGCTTGTTGCTAAATATACGCATCACTTTATTTCCACATGCTTTAGAAGCCAAAATATTTATGTTAAGTTTGAATGTTTTTCCTGCTGGTTGAATTTCAAAACGCTGCTGTCTTGGCCAAAAAGCACACAATGTGAAGTCATACAGTATACTACACCCCGCGCAGTGAGCACGTGTAGTAAACAGGATTACATTTAGGATATAGCCTTTTCATATGCTGGTGGAGCTGGAGATGAACTAAATCATGGGTCAAGAAATGTCTAATAAATGCCGAATTGTGTTATATACATATAATAATGCATAATGATGATAATATTTATAAACTGAACAACGTACAAAAACAGGGAAACATGTAGCAAAACAACTAAGCAGCCAAATATGTAAACAAACAAATGAAAAACAAACAAAATCAAACAATAAAAAAATATGTATACATACATATATGTAAACATCACGTGAACGAAGGCATGCAGGCAAACATGAAGATAAATAAACAAACAGGAAAGTAAATGAAAGGCAAGTAAATAAACTGATAAAACTAAACCAATAAAAATACAAAGAAGGAAACCAAAATTAAGGAAGACAATGCAGGAAACAAACAAACAAACAAAACTTACAAATGAAACGGCTTAAGAAATAAGCAACCGAATGAATAAACAAAATAAACATGATACATTAAGGAAACAGCAATAACCAATCAAAATCAAACAAACTAATGAACAAAATAACAGAAGACAACCAGTAAAGCAATCAATAATACAAATTAAACAAACAAACAAACAAAGAAACAAGCAGCTAAAATGCAGCCAAATACGTAAGCAGACAAACACAAACAATAAAACAAGAATCATGAAATAAAAAAATAAAAACATACAAAAAAGCAAAAAGGCAGACAAATATGCTGATAAATAAATAAAGAGCCAATTAGATAAATAAACCAATAGACAAAAAAAAAAAACAATTAAAAAAATCAATCAAACCAACATAAATAAGCAGATCAAACATAACACAGATGAGAATGCCATACTGTAGGTAACATAATTAAAAAGAATGAAACCAATGGTTAACAAACAAATAGCAATCAAGCAATAATGCACATAAACAACAAAAAGAAAATGGACAAGGGAACAAATAAACAAAAACAAGCAAGCACAAAACATTTTTAGAAAACAAACCTGTAAGCAAGCAAACAAACAAAACAAACAAATGACAATCCAGCATGGTATATATATTTCCTTCCGCAAACTGGCAATGCTCAAAAAAACCTGACTTTTTGACCCCTTTACGTTGAAAGTGTGTGTGTGAACTTTTTTTTTTTTTTACATGAAAATGGCCGTGTGTGTGATGCTGTGGATCCGTACACTAGAGGGCTAATCTTTCAGAAAGGGTTAAAGAATGCAAGAGTTAGCCAAAGAGCTGCTGGAGAACCTGGTCTCCAGGGTTCCGTACGGTATTTTTATTTATTTAAATGCATCAATTTTAAATGGGGGCAGGAGATAACGATCAGAGAACCGATCGGGGAAGACAGGACCAGGACATGATCTTGTGATGATGTAGGACTGTGAGTCGAAGTCCTTAATCAGCTGAAAAATGATGCCTGGGTAAGTCATCGAAAGGTGAGGAAGAGACTTAGTTCGGAGCGAGGAAGCAGAAAGTCGAGCACAGACGCAGGAGCCCACCAGCGCCGGGGCGGTTTTTGTGCATCGCGTCTGATTAATGAATTCATTTGAACACAGCCGCGCCCGTATCAGCAGGCGCACATTGATATGCACAAACAAAAACATAAAGCAAAAATGGAAATAACTCGGCGAAGTTTTCTTCGAAATGCCCCCACAAGGCAAAGGCAAAGGCAGAAAACTTGGCTCAACCTGAGAAAGGAACGGAGGAAATTAAGAAGTAAAAAAAAAAAAAAGAACTGAAAGGGGTGGAGGGGTTTGTTGCAGAGAAACACATTTCCAATATAATTTGTCACTGATGCATAAATCTCGCTGACAGCCTTGCGTCAGTGTAATGATGTCGCCGCACGCGGAAAGCTGTGTAAACTTGCGCAGTTGCAGAAAGCTGAAAAAGAGTGAGATAGAAGGAGGGTGGAAAAAAAAAACCTATATGTTGAGCATCACCTTATTTGCATAATTTAGTGAAACCCAATGAGCCAGTGCGGAGTGTACAGGCAGGAGTAATAAGCGCTCGGGAAGGGGAGGGGAGCTCTGAGAACTCTAATGGTTCGCCTATGGGGATTTCAGCTCTCCATGGGGGATGAAAATGAGCACTATTTTTCAAACAGCAGGGGTAAAGGTTTTAAAACCAGAAACACATGCCGGGATAAAGATGTTAATGCCATGGGGTGCAAAGCAGGAGAAGGGGGGAAAAAGCGTTCGGCAGGAGGAAGAGAGAGCAAAATAAAAAAAAATAAGCACCGTAATTTCAGCATTAAGACGTAATAATCGTGTTTCACTTGAGATATTAAAACGGTAACCCGCGTCGTCTCGTACGGCAGAAATAGATAGATAAATAAAGGGAGGAGAGCGTCATCAGGTAACACGGCCTAATGGAGCGGTGAAACAGTGTGTGTGTGTGTGTGTGTGTGTGTGTGTGTGTGTGTGTGTGTGTGTGTGTGTGTGGCACACAGGCCTCGGGAGTAGATCTTAGGAATATAATCAGCACTTTCACTTATGAATAAATAGTTTTTCAGACTTCTGTGAGGTGGAGCTTTGTGCATGGGAAGCAAAAGATGAAAAAAAAAAAACGAGGTCGAAAATGAAGAATAAATAAAGAAACAAATGAGTTGTCATTTCTTCTAGTAGTTTTGACAAGTTTTGATGAGAAAGCAGTCTGAAAGTATAGAAAAGATGGATAATGTAACAGTGTTTATCATTAACATGATGATCTGTACATGTTTGTGTGTGTGTGTGTGTGTGTGAATACATCGATATCAACCATGGCATTATGACCACTGACAGTTGAAGTGGACAACATTGATCACCAACTATACACCAGAAAACTGGTGACAGGATCCTGGGGAGCCAAAGCAGACCTGTATTCATGGAGAGCAACGTGGACAGCATGTCCGGTCCAATCCCACAGAAAAGCCATGCAGCACAAATCACGATAGAAAGGCACCAGAAGATCCAATGCATCACAGCCCACCGCACATGGGGCCCAGCGGGCAAAGAGCCAAATGCGGCCAACCTGGCCTCCAAACTCCCCAGACTCCAGTCCAATCCATGGGATGCATTTGACAAACAAGTCAGATCCATGTAGGCGCACCACACTCGACAACCCAGAGCACTCAAAAGATCAACAGTCAACGTCCTGGTGCCAAACCACAGCACTGCACTAAAGGCCCTGCTGATCCACACCCTGAGGAACCAGAGCTGCCCCGGTAGCACAACCGAGGCAATTTTAATAATAATGGCAGACTGGTTTGTATACATCTCTTGTCATTAAACAGATCAAGGTCACGTTAGAGAGGTCTTTGGAGCCCCTTTTTTGGAGCACTGGGAGTGAATGGGAATACACCAAGAATGGGACACCATTACATGGCAAGGAAGCTACAGAACCCAGAAGAACATGAAATAGGGAGAACTTGCAAAACTCACAGATCAAGCTCTGGATCAAGCAAGATACCCTGATGTGAGGTTGGAATGCATTCCACCATATTGGTTTATTAACCCTCATTATTATTTTTTACATCATTAGCTTTGTTTCTACCAACCATCGAGAATCAAAATGTCTGAGAGAAAAGGTTTATTTCAGATAGAATAATTATAGATGGGATGGGATCAGAGAGTCAGAAGGTCATACTGTAGGTTCCAACCCTGGCACAACCAAGCTGCCCCTATGGGGTTGTTGAGCAATGCTCTAAATCCTGAAATGCTCAAAAGATTTGGGAATGTAAATTGCTCTGAAATAAAAGTGTCTGCCAAATGCCATACATGTACAGTACATATAAACTAGTGATCATTTACATTATGTGTACTCTGACTTACCTTTGGCCGCAGCATGGGGCATAGCGCCAGACTCTAGAGTTTACGAGGTCATAAAATTATTATTATTGCGAAGGAAAAATAATGTTATGGAAATAAATGTTTGTCATGAGCTTAGTCCTTCTCTACATGTTCTCCACCTAAGGCGAGACACTTCTCCAAACGATGGATGAGCTGGTGGAAACGATGGATGAGCTGATCTTTGAAGAAGCCTTCTTATTGGCTCTTGAGGAAAAGATCCACTTCAGCAATCACATCGTTGTCATCAAACTCCTGCCATGAAGTGGTTTCTTGAAGTCACGGAAGAGGAAGAGGTCACTGGCGAAGTGTGAGGCTGGGGGTATAGAGGGGATGAGACACCCGCGAGTCACCCGCAAGTTTCACCGTCTCGTGAGCCAAATGGGCTGGTGAGATGTCATGAGAAAGGCACACTTACATTTTTCAATCGGGTGAGCCATTTTGGGTCGGTTTAGATCCTCTACCGGCATCAGGCTGAACTATACCGCAGGTTTTTAAAACTAGATGAAATGTTCATGAACATACAAATTTCCGGAGACATACCTGGGACTAAGGGTTCTGTTTTATGATTTCACCTCGTACATGGAGTGGGGTGAAAAACAAAAAACATGCAGTTGTTGAAGTCTGAGAAGAACGTGCATACTGGTTCAGTAGTTCAGGAAGGCTAAGCAATCTTTACACCCATGGTGATTAGGAAAGCATCTCAAGAATGAGATTCTGTAGCTACAGGCAACAAGTAAAGTGGGTCTGTTAAGTAACAGCATATTTTTAATCTGGAGCATCACTTCGTGCCATTATGAAGGACCTGTTACTATAGAAATGATAATTTTTTGTCATCTATACCATTTTATCCTGTATACAGTGTGGCGGGGGCCTGGAGCCTAGCCCAGGAGGCTTTGGCATGGGGCAGAGTACACCCTGGACAGGGTGCCAATCCATTGCAGGGCACACGCTCACACGCTCATTCATGGCTTTGGACTGTGCGAGGAAACCGAAGCACTCGGAGGAAACCCAACAAGCACAGGGAGAACATACAAACTAAACTAAACAAAAGAAATGCAAACAGAGGAGGGAATAGAACCTGGACCACGGAGGTGCGTGGCAACAGTGCTAACTACTAAGCCAAAGGGATCTGATTATATATATAGTAAATATTGCTGTATTTTCAAACTAAAAGTCAAGAAATCTTGTTGTAATGTGCACTTATTATGCCACTGTTGTAAGGTTATAGATATAAGAGGCATTGTCAAACGGGACTGTCAATTTTTCCCCCCAACCATCCCTCTGTGCATCATGGTGTTCAGAGGGTCTATGGTGATGGATAAAGCTGCGTTTAAGGTCAAACCCATGCTAAGCTTGTTTTGTGCCCGGGATCTCGTCACGGGGGGGATTTGTAGGCTTTGCCGTTCAGTTACGGAAAGGGATGTCGGGGTCGGTTGTGCTGTCGTGCCACTTCTGTGTCACTTTTTATCGAAACTTCCAGCCAAATCCCAACGCAAGTGCGCTGACTATCAGAGGGGCATCACATGGCTGAGACCTGCCTTGCTGGGACCGGGTTTAACGGCTCCTTTGACGTCTTTCGCTCTGGCCATCAGGGTGGACACACACTGCATCCTAAATCACTCTATATACCGTATACACACATGTGTGCGTGGGTGTGTGTGTGTCCCCGAGGTTCCACTGTCCCGTTGTTGATTTGACGAGTGACCTCGAATGTCAACCAGCCGGCAATGTCGACTCTTTATTAATATATTTATGTATATCCATTTGACAAGAGGAATTTGAAGAAACGCTTGACAATTGGGCGGAAGTTTAGCCAAGGCCGAGACACTTCGAGAGAGCGCAAGTTACCGAGGTGCTCGGAGACCTTCCTGTCATCGCGTAGAAAGGGAGAACGAGTGGCGTCACCGCCGACCCCATGACCCTGATTTATCCCTAAGGGTTACATTCTGGGGAAGAAGAAGAAGAAGAAGTAGAAGAAGAAGAAAAAAACGAATATAAAGAACTTGAAAGTGACAGAAAAGTCATGGGAGATTCATCCCCACTTCATGTCACGTCTGTCATTGCGCTCGTATTCCCCGAACTTGTCGTCCATCATGTCAGAAGAAGCTCTAGTGAGAGTTTTTCATTTATTTGTAACCAGGCATGTGGATTTGTTTACCACATCATCTCAGTGGGTAAAGCTCACGTCCGACACACAGGGTTTGATTGCTGTCGGGGAGCGAGAGATTGAGAAACAGAGAGCGACCAGAGCATGATGGAAGTCTTGGATATTGTTTTAATTATAACGCAGGCGAGTTGATAAAGGGTGCAGTGCATTTGCTCTCTCCGGCTCCGCTGCTTTTTCTGTCAGCCTGAAAGAAACTGCCGTGACGGCCGTGATGGGCTAAGTGCTGCTCTCTTCTATCTCTCCGCTGTAATTTGTGGCTTTAAATGAGAAACGTTTTTTCACTCAAACAGCTTCTCGGAGAGGAACATCAACAGAGCGATGTCGCTCATCTCACAGCAGGTAGCGGAGCACCGCGCTAAAAAATACCTCGGCACATTTCGTGCTCTCTTCCTCCATCTGCTCTTGCAGGTGCCGCTTCTCTTCCTGCGCCTCGGGGGGGACGAGGCCTCCAACTTTTTTCGCTTTTCACGCTTGTCTTTTGTTTTTGTTTTTTTCTCTCTCTCTCGAGGAAAAGCATTAAGCCTTGTCTTCCTGTCAGCTAATGTGAAATCTACAATGCAAAAAAAAAACTTTTCTATTTTTTCCCTCTCATAATGTCTTCATATTTGCACAGTCTGGTTAGTGTGTAAGAAATAAAACACATGCACTTACTGGAAAAAAAAAAAAAAAAAAAGATCCACCACAGGGTCATAGGTAATGCATCCAGCTGTGAAGCACAGTTAATTTTACCATGTCGAAGTGGTTATTTGCCTCTAACAGCACAGCCTTTCATGGGTTATTCCTTGGTTAGGCCATGTGAATATGCTGTTACTATAGAAACGATGGTATTTAAATTATAAACCTATCCTTTACAGTATATTTGCGTGAGACCTACTGTCAAAAAATGAATGACCTGACACCTCGTGAATCAGGAATTCGGCACTGCTGGAGTGTACGTATTATTAGATAAACAAATATATCTAATAACCCTTTTTAAACAATGCCATGTTGTGCAGCTCATCCAGCGGTAATCTGTAATAAATCAGCGTACCTGCGTCGGACGTCTCTGGTCGAAGATGAATTGCGCGTTTAATGGAAGATGACGCTTCGAGCGCAATGACAATTACCTGCCGCATTCTCTATTAGGACAGCGACGGCCGGCACCTTCCTCCGTCACGGCCCACAGCACACACACACACACACACGCACACACTCATGGCCGCGCTTTAGCTTTTAATTACCAGCCTTTTTCCCTGAGCGTTAATGCGTGGCCCTGTTCATACACAAAGCCTCTCTATTCTGGCCTGTGACACACAGAATTACTCCCTCATATACGTGTATGTGTGTGTGTGTGTGTGTGTGTGTGTATGTGTGTGGAGGTTGCGTGTGTAGTCAACTGGAACACTCAAGCTCCCGGTCTGGGTCAAGATTCAGACTATGAAATACATGTGTGATCATTCTCCTCATCATTCTTTATCTGAAGTGCCTGGTCAAAGTGTTTTATTTAATTACCACTGCTGCTCATCAGTCTCTCTCTCTCTCTCTCTCTCTCTCTCTCTCTCTCTCTCTCTCACACACACACACACACACACACTAACACACACCTTCCTCTTTTCCTTTATCCATTAATATTCATCTCTTCATTTCACCCACTCATATAATAACAACAACGCCTAGCATGTAAATTAGCTGAGAATAAGTGATAACATCGGCTAAAACTCCACACAAGCGAATCTTAGCGAGCGTATGAACGGCAGCACTGACCAGATCTGGGACTGGATACTTATCTCATCTCAGCTCATAGTAGCTGCCATATTGTCACTTTGAGCCCTATTCCTATTATTTAGGAATTGAATATATATTTTTAATTATTATTATCTTTATTAAGCTAAATGTCGTCATGTTGCCTTATTGTTAAGCAATATCGCCTTGCACCACCAGGGTCCGTGTTTGATTCCGGCATGTTCTCCCTGTGCTTGGTGGGTTTCCTGTGGCAGTCCAAAAACATGCAGATTAGGCTAATTGGCGTCCCCAAATTGCACATACTGTGTGAATGAGAGTGTGGATGTTGACTGGTGGCTCCTACCACGGTTGTAGCAATGGGAATGAATACAATGGTCTCCATTGGCCAGCATGGTCCCTAGTTGGACTACAGAGGTTTCTACCTACAGTAGATGGAAGGATGGATTAAAGCTAATTATGCATTAATGAAGCATTAAGTAAACTAAGCTTAAGATTTTCTTTGTACACAGACCTAAAGATAGAAATTGTAGTAAAATAAAAAAAAGTATTGAAAATCGTACACAATTAAACATTCTGAAAGTATGAAGACTAAAAGCATTTTCCGCAATAGTATATACGTTTAAACAAACCTCACTATTAAGAATTTTAACTGATGAAAAAAAAAAAAAAAAATCCAATCAAATGTTTACCATGACCGATCCACCATGACTAGCAATATTACTAAACAGTCAGGTCATAAGGACAAATATTCTGCTAGTCCAAACAAAGTAGAACTTGAATTCACTTTTGGTAATGCTTTGTTACTAAGCCTATACTCAATGGACTCAATGGTAAAGAAAAATATTAATAAAAACATAGCTAGCTACTTTATCAATACCTAACTGACTATGTACTGTAGTTTTCCAAATTAATTCACAGAGCTTAATGAGCTAGCTAATTATAGAAACTAATTCACAGAGTTGAACTATATAGTATAGATAAAACAACAAGCTAAACAACAAAGCCTAACACGTTATAATTAGGGAAAATAATTAATACAAAAGTTACCTAGCTAGCTACGTTAATATGATAGATCAAAGTGATCATCTAACTAGTTAAATTAAACAAGCTAATTTACTTGGCTAGTTAATTTAACTTAGTCATTCACAGAGCTTATATCTAGCTGATGCAACATGCTAATTTAGAGTGCTCAAATAGGTAGGTAATTTAACAAAGTAATTTAAAGCTCTTAAGTGGGTAGTCTATTTAAGAAATAATTCACAGAGCTAAACTAGCAAGATAATAATAATAATAATAATAATAATAATAAAAAAACATATGTTTGTCAGCTACAAAAATAACTACCTAGCTAATTTAACTTTCTATTACACAAACCTTAATCTAAAAAGCTAATTTACAGAGTTTACCTGGCATGCTAATTAAACTTATTAATTCACAGAGTATACAGTCCTGATACAACTATATCTACCTGAGTACCAGGTAGGAAATTTAACAAGTTATTTTGCAGAACTATCAAGTGAACTAATTTAACAAGCTATTTTAAAGGGATTAAATAGCTAGCCAGTTTAGCAAGCTAATTTATACAGTAGAGCTTAAACAGATAGCTAATTTACCAAGCTAACGTACAGGGTTAATTATATAGTGAATTTATCTGATTAAATTTAATAACTTGACTAGATAATAAATAGTCATCATAAATAGCCAAATTACCTAATTAGACTAATTAGCTAATTCAACAATATAAAGATATGAATGAATCTGGAACTTTCTCTCACACTCTCTGATTGTTCTCCAAAAATGACTGACCAACATTTCTTTACAAATAATAAATTATAATTTACTATTTAATATATTCATTGTTATAAATTATTATATTAAACAGCTTTTTCCCCCCCTAATCTGTTTACAACATACAACTTATTATAGAAACAGTAGCATATTAAAATTGAGTGCATTAATATAACCAAAGAGCACTGATCCATATGTTATATACTGTAAGTGAACAAAGATCAGCCTTCCCCAATCCTTCCTTAAACGTGTCCGACATTCTAGTTTCAGCTGCAGTTCATTTACAGAGTTCTGCTCTTACCCCCGCTTTCCTTTTTTTCCCCTCCTTTTTCTCATCAACAGCATGAAATCATTTTCAGATCCACGGAGTGGGGATGCATCACGAACATCACGCCTCAAGCCAAGCACGAGAGAGAAGCATGCTAATCAGAGGATCTTTGATTAGGTTGTGCAGTTAGAGACGCATTTTATTCATCTGATGAAGCGCGGGTGCGTCTCACATCCATTCTACCTGTGCTCACCATAATGCCGTCTAATGATTTAAACGTGTGCGGGGAAAGTATGGTTGATAAACACTCGTCTGATTTTATATGTGTGTACAAATAAAGCATAAATATACAATTACCAAACAAATTGCATACTTTATGTCAGAGGCGGTTACTGGGCAGAGTAACAAGGTATTTTTTTTTTGTAAAATGATTTCATAAATATGTTACTCAAATATAAAAAAAAATTATGGTAATAGTAATTTTTTACATTCACGTTACCTTCACTTACATATTTTAGTGCATTATGGAAGAAAAACAACCTTCAGAATGTGCAGTTAAAGAAAAATAAATAACAGTGTGGTTTTAATTCAATTTACTGATGGAACATAATTATCTGTTTTTGGTTACATTTGGACTTATTCCATTCTTAAATACAGAAAGCACAGATTTCTTATTTTACTGAGAAACTCACAAAAAACAAACAAACAAACAAACAAACAAACAAACAAACATCTTGTTTCAAAATGACACTGGAGACTCCTTCCATTATTTTATAAGTAAATATCTCTCCACAGAAAACCATGCCGTGCTAATGATTTGATCATGAAAGAACTCTTTTAAGTGTGTGTTACTCTTTTAAAACTCTTTTTATTTACTGCTGTAGTAAGGGTAACGTGCCAGTGGGCATGAAGACTAGCCCTCAGGTCATCTGTAAAACGTAAGACTCAATAAGGGGTCATCAAGATGACATTAGTGTGAGAACTAAAAAATTTGCCCTGAAGATGTCTGGGGTGTTAATATTTTTAACACCTGAAGATGTCTTTAATAGGTCTCTAGTCCTGAAGAATTCCCCAGTAAGTATATTGTCCGGATGATGTCTCTGCTACAGTAGGTATGTCATCCTGTAGATTTCCCCAAAAGGGCTCTAGTCCTGAAGTCATTGGGACAGAAATCTCTTGTCCCAATGATGTCCTAAAGGTCCCCAAGAGGTTTGTAGACCTCTTTAGTCCTGAAGTTGTCCCCAGTTGGTCTCTAATATTGATGCTGTCCCCGATAGGTTTGTAGTCCTGATGATGACCCCCGCAGAAGGTCTCAGGGACTTAAACACATCCTCCAGTCCTACCTGTCCCCACAGGCTGTAATATAGACGATATAACGAAATGATTTGAATTACAAGTGCCACTTCTGTCAGATATATTGGCAATAATAAGAAAGGATGTTGAAAAGAATTGCCTTTGTTGGATGCCACGGCACATCTGTATTTATTTTGCAAAAATCCGAACCAATTTTGTATAATGTTAACTAGTTAAAAACAGAAGGCCTGATTAATGGGGAAATACTTATCTACAGCAGCTATGTACACTATTTGATGCTGGCAGCTCTTCGGTTGTTCATATCATTGATGTCATTCATGCGAAGGAACTTATTTCGCGGAAAAGATTATATTACCTGGATATCGCAATTGTGACAATGTGTGCTGGGACTATAAAAGCCTTTTACAAATAACAACATGCTGAAATTAGAGAATGATTTGCGCTCTAGTTTTAACGTGAAGCATTACAGACGTAACAGCATGCATCCAGAAATAATAATAATAATAATAATAATAATAAAAATAATCAAAGAAAATGTTCCAACATGTGCATATGCAGTACTGTATTTGCTCGTCACAACTTCGACCCGGACTTTATCTCGGTGCGTGGAGGTCCGCAGAGCGAGCTGAGGAAGAGCAGATGCCGCCGTGGAGCGATACAGATCGGTGCATTTGAGTTCAGCGAGTCACACAGAGATGCACTGCTTTCTTTTAAGCACAAAAATCCCATTTGCCGCTTATAAATGTAATAAGTGCCACTCAGAGATGGACAACATATTCATTTATTATTATTGAGCTCTAAGAGAGAAGAGAAAGGCACTCAGTCTGTAGAGCTTCTGTGAGATATAGCTCGAGGAAAATTACCAACAGGTTTTTTTTTTATACTCAAAAGGATGTGGTTTGAAGTTTTTTTTTAAAAGTTATTTATTCAATCATGTCCAAATTAACGGATAGGAGACAGAGAAGTAATGCATTTAGGAAAAACAACAAAGAGCACTTTGCCATGTGGAATAGAGATGTGGTTTCTCGTGTTGAGATCTTGCGCAGATTTACAGGAAAAAAAAAAACTTCAAAGAAAAAAAATAAAACAACAAAATCGAATGAAGAGGAAATCACTAACGGGCATGTAGTGTTTTTTTTTTTCTGTGAAAGACATGGTTTGATTTATTTAAATTAACTGATGGGCAATGGAGAATGTAATGTATCTTCTAACTTTGTAGAACTTTGTAATCCAAAGTTCTCCTTTATTTTTAATTGCACTGTTTTAATTTGATCTAAATCTGGTGGTTAAATTAAACGAGATGCATGGTGCGAGTACATATGAAGGTATGGATAGACGCTTTTAAAGAGATGTTCATCAATTAGGATGGCACGTTTAATGTGCTTCGAAAGTCTATAATTACACCAGAGTTTGAAGCAGCGTCACCCCCCTGACCTGTGACAAGCGAGAGCTGTGTATACAGTATGTGTGTTGTTGTGTGTGTGTGTGTGTGTGTGTGTGTGTGTGTATGTGTGTGTGTGTGTGTGTGTGTGTGTGTGTATGTGTGTGTGTACTCAAGCATTACGGGTTCAGTTTGACCTTTTGCAGCATGACGCCTCCCAACCTCGTAATGAGCAACGACACAGTGAGAAAAGAGAGAGACAAAAAAACAAACAAAAAAAGTAACATTATGACTGAACGTGGTCTCGGGTTAAGAGGAAAAACGACACATTACAAAAGCAATGTTTTGTTTTTGTTGTTTGATAAAAAGAAAAGTTTCAGTTTTTCAAAACAACAAGACTTTCTATCAACTGCCTGCTTCCTTTAAAGACTTGAAAAACTGGTTAACTCTATAAAACTTTCAACCAGGGTGTCTTTGGTTCATTACGCGATAAAAGAAAAAGGTTCGAGAAATATCTCTGGGGTTTGTATTGTATCCCATTTTGTTTTGTGTAAATTTTGATTATACAATTATTGTCTCACTTCCTTTGGGAATTATTTATTTATTTATTTATTATTATTTTTTTACATTACTTTAGAATATCATAAAGTCTACTGTATATATATCTCCCTTACAAACTATTGTGACATTGCAAAACATTTCACAACTTAAAAATCTACATTAAAAAAAAAAAAATATATATATTATATGTTTACAATGATTGCGTTATGTACAAATTATATTATTTTGTTCATTATGTTCACCATTTTCAAGCATAACTTAAAGATAGATGAATAAATACACATAAATAAAAACATTACATTACATGTAAAGATACACTCACCAGAAAAACTGATATAACTTAAAGATAGATGAATAAATACACATAAATAAAAACATTACATTACATGTAAAGATACACTCACCAGAAAAACTATATCTGAAAACTGGTCTGTCAGGTAATATGGTGTTTTGTTATGTTTGTATGGTTTTGTACATGATAATGCAGACATGATATACATATTTAGCAAAATTTGCAAAGAAGATAATATGATGCCTAAGGCTTTTGCATACTGTAGTTCTGAAAACTATATAATTCATACTTACATTCCTTTTTTAGTTTGTTCAATGGTTTTACTACACAAATACACTTTGATAATGATTATAAAAAATTAAATGTTTTTATGAATGTATTCCTTTTTTAAACCACATTTTATTAGATACAATGTATTAAAGTGAGCAAATGAATTATAAAAGTGTGCACACTAAATACTCATCATGCTCATCATGAAGAAACAAAATAACTAAATTCTGCTCGTAAAATTACCAGAAAATCTGTGGCCACTTGTGGGATTTTATTGATGCAATCGAACGTCACTGACTGTCTACAAGCAAAGCTATTTTTTAAAATCAAATTTATTGATTGCATTTCCATTTTTTAAACGAGTATGAAATAAAAACTAAAGATGATAAATGGACGTGAAAATCATTTTATGCTGTACTTGATGTATTATAAATCAAACTCTGGATATTATTTATTGAACTTGTGTGGCGTAACCAAGAATGAATTTGGCTGGAATGAGGAAATGAACGAACAAACAAAAACACTTGATTGTTTTATAAAATGGTGCACTGAACTAAACCCGACGAATAAAAAGCATTTCAAGTGGATGTCAAACCATAGTACTGTAGGAGTGGCAATGACTCTGATTTGTTGTTTAATCATTTAAGGGTTAACCCTAACCCTAGGTGGCTATTATACAAAATGCACTTTTTAGTCATTCTTAAACATTTACAGTAGATGAGTCTTCAGTGTACAAACAAAAGTGTGAGGAAACAAAAGCATACCCTGCTTTTTTTTTTTTTTTCATTTTTGCATTGGTGTAGTGTTTAAACAAGCCCCGCCCCTGAGTGCTGAAATTCTCAGAAGGGGTGTGGCTCAGCAGGAGCTCATTTACATAAACACTGAAATGGTGCATTTATAAGAGGAGTGAAAGGGAGTTTTAGGTGTAAAAATATGCATTTCAATTGGACCATTAACACACACACACACACACACACACACACACACACACACACACACACACACACACACACACACACACACACACACACACACTTTGGGGGCGCTCTGAAACCTGTGTTACCTCATTTAAGAACATTAAGAAACACTCTATCATGAAGCAAACTTTAATATTTGTTACTCTTTCCATATTAAAAACATTTTGCGTGAAAAACGTTCATGTCATTTTCACTGAAAATCATTAAACATGTTAATATTAGAGGAAAATGACATATGTTGTAAATCCTGATTATTTCATTTTCATTTTCCTCCTTTTTCAGCTCTCTCCTCCATATTCTCTACTGTAGCTTATTTTTGAGCAGCTTTCCAAACAGAAATGGCAAAAAAAAAAAAAAAAAAAAGGAATCATCCCACTGAGCTCATTCTGTTTCTCATCATAGCAGCTGGTATCTAATAAAATGTGATTAAAAAAGGAATACATTCATAAAAACATTTAATTTTTTATAATCAGTATCAAAGTGTAATGATCTAATAGAGCATACACTTCAATAGTTTCTCTTAGCTATTTTGTTTTCATACAGAAATGCATTTTCATTTCTGATTTTAATCTATTGGCATTAGTTGATAGCATATGTTAATAAGTAAAACAATACATTGGGCAAAATTTGTGATTTAAATGCAACTTATTATTATAATTTAAAATTACAATTAAAAATTACTACTATTATTGTTATACATGTTTTAATTTAGGAAACAAAACACATGAAAAAATCTGAGACTAAAATTTTTATAGGTGTTTAGATGTCTTAGATGTTTCACCTTTGGGCTACTAACTTGAAATTTAAGTTAAAATCCAAGCACAATACGGCAAAGATAAATGACGATGAATAAATATATACTGTATATACTGTACATATGTCCTGTATGTACTGATGTGGAAGCCTTGCCAGGGTGTGTTAACAAGGAGGCTTTAAACATTAAACTTTGCAGTTGGGTTTTTGGGTATGTCAGGTATGACAAAAGTTCCCATTACTTTTATAAAATGCAAATTTGACCACTACCGGAATGTGGGAAAGATGTCACAAAAATGTAGAACCTAAAACAACCAGAAAAACATGTGATCATGTGTATCTATTATATGTGTGTGTGTGTATGCTATTTCTTTGCCTATGTGACCCATTTTTTTTTTGCTCAGTCATAGTTGTATTTGTATAGTTGTTTTAAAAAAAAAAAAGTTCTAGGTTTTTTTTTTTAGGCCTCATATTGCCTAGGAATACATTACTCTATACTGACAATCCTGAGCCCTATATATGTTTCTTCTAAAGACTCTGAGCTCTAAGGGCTACACACTAAAACTGCTGAAGATAATCCCTTTTCAATTCTAAATCAGTAAATGACTGAACTCCAATCCAGGGGCCAGTTTGGATTGTAGTTTCAGTAGTAGTAAGGATTAATTTTGGGAATTTTGAAGAATTATGCTAAAAATACTTATATTATGCATAACGACTGCAATAAAATAAATTCAGAGCTCCACTTTCTTTTTCAATTCAAATACCATTGGGGGTACAAACTTTTGTTCACTTGTGTATATGCACATTAGAAACAGTTAGAAATGTTTCGAAACCTGATTGGATATGGTGTAAGTGTAGGAACGAGCTCTTAAAACTCTTTCTCAACAGAGTATCTGCTCGATGCGTATTTAACATAGATTTACATCTCCCACTGAAAATTTCTCTTCTCCTGCATCCTCCCCTCCCCCCCTCTTTTTCTCTCTCACGCGATCTCTCCTTGTCTCATCTATATGTACAATGATCAATTTTTTTTTTATGATATCAGCCTTTGCCACGCTTTCTTCCTTGTGCATTAAGACATCAGATGGAGGAGTTTCACAGGAAGATTTGCCATCAGGAACCGGAGATGTGAGCACATATGAGTTTTTGGATGCACTTATATGGAATCATACTGTATTAATGTGACTGATTGTAGTTGTGTGTGTGTGTGTGTGTGTGTGTGTGTGTGTGTGTTCATCATGAACATGTGACCCTCCACGATGTCCAATGGCACACACTTTTAGGTATTCCGTCTTCACTTTCACAAATGTCAAATTATCCAGTGTGCAGTTCGACTACCTGCTAATGGCGGTGCGAGATTTAGCCCTCTAGCCTGAAGGTATTGTCGCTGAGGTGATTTTGGTATTTTAGTGTGTCGAGCTCTCTTGCCTCTAGATCTATAGTGCATACTTTGCTTCAGATCAGATTCTACAGCTTCAAGTTTCATGCTAATCCCTCCGCCAATACTGCGCACAAGTCTTTGAGATTCTATCAATGTACCTTTGGTACGGTTAGCGTATTACAGGATTAATAATGATGATAGTAATAATAATAATAATAAAAATTAAAACAACAACAACAACAACAATAATAACAATAAGCATCACCTAATTACCAAATTATTAAACACATAACAAATATTTCAATATTTCTCAATAAAAACACATTTGTATAAAATTGGTATTTTTTGATTTTTTTTTTTTTTTTTGCACATTTTTGTTTATATAAAAATATTACGCTTTTTTGTACATTTTTGGAAAGAAAATATCAACCTAGATGGGTGATGAATCATAATGTATATGATAACGTCACTTACCTTGATTTGCAACATGATTTTAAACCATGATAAACCATGATAAAAAAAAAAAACAAAAGACTTCGGGAAAAAGTCTTGAAATTGTGAAATGTTGAACCTCGAAGTATTTCAATGAGTTTGAAAGGTTTACTCCAGCTTTCAGCTAGCCTAGCTGTGTTTCCCCAACTAGCCCAGGACATTTACTTGTGGCAACCAATTGGTGCCCAAAACACATTATTAAAGACAAGATGTCTGAAGAGAAATGCATAAAATGAAACTTTTTTTCATGCTCGCTAATCAGCATACATTTCAAGAGACTTGCCACAAGAATATAAATATTTTAGTTCCAAAAATGTTGTAGCTTTTTCCTTTCATCACATCATGAGAAACATCTACAAACGTTATAGCTGACATTACTGAACATAGTTTTATTTCACATGAATAAAGTCATATAATAAACTCAGACGCTAATCTAACTTAGAACGATCTTAAATGCTTGTATTTAATTGAGATAAATTCATATATATTGTGTAAGAATTTATGAAATCCCGTCACCAAACGCACGCACGCACACACACACACACACACACACACACACACACCAAACCCTGCCAGACGAGTGTGTCTTGTTTGACTTGCAGTAGCCGTACGGATCCACTTTCCTCCTCTGTGCTTTAGGAGAAAGCTTCGGCACTGCAAAGCCAGTAATTAGTGGTGTTTTTTTCTTACACTCTCCCTGTGAACGTTTGAGTTTATTTTGACAGAGTAAATTGTCTTAAATTGTCGCAATAATCCCTCGGCGTAAAAAGCATCAAAAGACGGTTCTTTATTGAAGTCAGCGTCTCCTACTCACTAATTGCTTGAATGCATTTCTCAATTTCAATTTGCACGACCCACGAACGCGACGGCTGTAATTTTTGTTTTCAGCGTAGCTCTTCCTCGCTCATCCACCAGCCCCTCATAATCAAAAGATAAATTATAGAGTCACACATTCTTCTGAGTCATATTTCCAGCAGTGTAAGGGCTGAATCTCGCATCTTGGTGCACTCCACAGGTGTGAAATTTCCACTTCTATACATTAGGTTTGAAGTTGAAGCCGGTACCTTCATTTAAGGGCATGACTAGACTTTGATGAATTAAAAAAAAAAAAAAAAAAAAAAAAATATATATATATATATATATATATATATATATTTGCCCATTTTGGTTATTGTTCGGTGGTATAAAATAATTTATATTAAAGTAAACTTTCTAAATAAGTTTAAATATTATTATAATTATTATTAGACAAGTTTTAAAATAGATAAACAAACAAAAATAGATAAATACTGTATAGAACACGATCCTTTAGCTATAATAGAATTATCATAGAATTTTAAATGAAATTAGAATGAAGAGACTAAATGAGTCACTCATAGTGTAATAACTTCCAAACTTTAAAACTTCTCAGTATTACTCAATCCACAGAAATATTTCTACAAATAATAAAAAAAAAATCACATTCTAATATGTTCTGATGTAAAGAGTCAAACATTTGTACTAATATATATAGAATAATATAGCTATTCTTAAAGCTATATAATCTTTTATATCATTCAATTAAAATGAACAGTTTTAATTATCAATAGCCCATTATTGTGTAGGATCCACTTGTGCCACCTGGGCAGCTCTGGCTCTTGGTTCTCGATTCGACAAGATCACTGGGAGGGTGCTGTGGTGTTTGGCACCAGGTACTTTGCGTGCTGTGGCTGCCATGAGAACTCAACTGGATTGGGATCTGGGCAGTTTGGATGCTAGATTGGCCTAGATTGGGCTGTGGTGCACTGGGTGTTCTGGTGCCTTTCTATTTTGACCAGCATTGTTCTACACTGGCTGTTCTGCGGGATGTCTTGGTTGGGCATGATCCTGTCGCCAGTACTGGGATACAGGTATTATTGATACTCAATGTTAATGTGTTAATGCTATGGTGGATCAATGCATAAAAAAACATTCCATCATATTCTATTATCTTTGACTCAACAATCACAAATCATCATGCCTTTAACAATGGACATTGTTACAAAGCAGATTTGTAGAAGTATAAAATCCAAATCCAAATAATAAAAAAAAGCTTGCTTTAAATATTCGTCATTTTATCCTTAATGAACCCAATTTAATTTTATTACAATGACATCTTATTCTCCAAACAATCACATCAAGTTCTATTTTCTTGTACTCAAAATAAAGCTCTAAGAACAGATAGACGTCTAGTCTATTGAAAAAATGTAACATTTTTGTATTTTATTGTTTTAATGGATATGAAGAAACTTGTACTGTTTCAAACAAAAGTTCTTATGTTCTATTACATTATAATGAATAACAAAGTTATTTCTTTTTATTCACCAATGTTTTGTATAATGTTTTATACATTATACAAAACAATAATTACAAGATTTGTAATAATCTTGTAATTATCTATTCATAATTCTTTAACATTTAAAAATACTTTTAGATCAATGTTCAAGTATAATGTAGTTTACTTTACACACTTTACTTCTATTCCATTCTTTTCTAAAGAACAATAAAAATGCTATTGTGTACTACATTTGAACGAAGTTCTAATCTTTCTAATTGGCTGAATACCTGTCTATTGTTTTGTATTCGATTCCAGTAAACAGCAAAGTTATATTGTATTTTATTGCATTCTACTATATTCTAGTTTCTTTCAACTATAAAACATTACATTGTCTTTTAATATGTTCTAACAGACAATAACGTTCAATTGTATAATTATGAATTGCATTCTGTTCTAACAAAGTTATTTTGCATAGTCATATTTTCTGTTATGTTATAATGAACAATAGCAAAGCTCTGGTACAGTTTATTCTGTTGTATTTTATTGAACAATGACATAAAAAATCTATTTCATTCTAATGACCAAACACAACATTATCAGTTTTATTCCAATGACCTACTGTATACCACTGTTCTAATGAACAATAACAACTTTGCAATCTTCTATTCTATAATGTACTATGTATCCTATTAAATTTTTAACGAAATAAATATTGTTATAATTAAAAATAACACATTTCTTTGTATTGTACTATATTGTAATAACCAACAACAAAGTGTAGCTATATTGTGCTGTATTCAATTATGTTCCTATAAGAAATATGTACAGTATCTATAACAGTAACAAAGAGTCGATCTATTCTATTATTTTTTAACTATTCCTTTTAAAAATATTTTATTGTACTCTAATGAACAATAATAAAATAAAGGTTCTTCTGTATATAAATCATATATATATATATTTTATTATTCTTGCCCAATAACAATGAACTATTACATTCTGTTATGCCCCAATGAACCATCATCATCTGAACTGTTACATCTTCTATTCTAATTAACAATAAAATTTTACTTCTATCAATGAACAATAATATAAAAAAAGTTCTATTCAACAATGGAATTTTTTAGTTCTATTTTGTTCTCAATTTCAAATGTAATCTCTCTCTCTCTCTCTCTCTCTCTCTCTCTCTCTCTCTCTCTCTCTCTGTACACACACACACACACACACACACACACACACACACACACACACACACACACACACACACACACACAAAGAAAAATATTTCTATGTGGTATATTTTTGAAAAGCATTTACTTTGGTATAAACATAAAGTGTTACATTTCCTATATATATATATATATATATATATATATATATATATATATATATATATATATATATATGTTAACTGAACTGATCTCATGGGAATTGTGTAACAGAAAAAGAAAAAAAACCCTCTCAGTTCAATACAAAGTTAATATTTCTGAATTGGTGTTTTTCCCCCCCTTCTAATATTGCAACTTAGACACTGTTGTAAATGAAGCTATAAAGTTCAACGCAGGAAGTGTAGTGATGGAGCAGCAAATGTGTACAGCAGCCATCTAAGTCGAACGCTTCATTTATTTGAAGTATCAAACCATAAATGTGTGCTTGTGGGTGTCTGCGTGCTTGTGAGCTGTTTTTTTCTTCTTCTTCTTTTTTTTTTTCTTTTTTAATGTTTGATGCTATTGTGCAATGATTCTAAAATGACAGCAGATGGTGCTGTGTAATCCCAGCCTCAAGTAACACGAGGGAGCATACAAACACACTAATGACACACAGCACATCCGAATACAGACTCTGAAACCTAGTTTTATAAGAGAAATAATTCAAGAAAAACTACAACCAGCTGGTTGAAAGGGGGCAAGTGAGTAGAGAATAAATATAATTTTATTATGATGTAACGAACTGATGAAACTAAACTTGAAGATTAGATGGAAATAAGTCAGTGACACTGCAACCAGACAAGTTTGACTAAAAGTAGAAATGTATGGTTTCTGAACCCGCAGGAGTATCTTGATGTCACAATGCTACAAAATGCTCAAAAGCATGAATTATTGATTCATTGTAATAAAACGGCATGTGCAATTACATTGTCTTTCCTACACAAACAATTTATAGACCTATGTATAATAAATGTGATACTCAACATTTTTTTTAAATGTGTGATTTTGGTGGGGAGATATTTATTTTTGGAAGGAGTCTCCAGTCTGAGTGTGTTTATGAGTCAGATGTAAATTGTGGTTTCTCAGTAAAATTTATTTATTTATTTTTGGTCTTAAACTTTCCCTTATACATTCCCCTACAACATTCAAAACAACTAAATAAAAATAAAATTAAAATATTGTGCAGTTAAAAAAAAAAAAAAAAAGAACAGTTTTGCAGCAAAATGAGATAAATGCCATTTTAAGACTTTAAGTCATTCTGTTGATTGTTTGTCCTTGGCACACAACCATTTTCGAGACAAATCTTCATCTGAAAACTCTATATACATCCTACTTCAGAAATGATGCTTTTTTTTTTTCTAAAGTAAAAAAAGTAACAAAACAAATGATGCATCTTGAAAAGTCGACCACATTGCTTCTATCTGTCAGTGGAGCAAAAATATCCCAAAATTGGTCAAAATTCAATCAAGTTTACGACCCAAATGAAGCGTGCACAAACTGTTTTCTGACTTAACTTATTACTTCATTCAATTTTTTTTTTTTTTTTTTTTTTACAAAACAAAAAAATATCATTCAAAATAGAAATGACTTTCTTGCAACTTCAAACCTTTTCTATTAGCTTTCAGGCTACTTACTGAATAATTCAAAGTAGTTAATAAATAATAATATACTTTAAAATGAATATCCGAATGATAAACTGGGACTTCAGGGTTAATTTAAGGGCCGAG
Organism: Clarias magur; assembly: GCA_013621035.1. Classification (NCBI taxonomy): domain Eukaryota; kingdom Metazoa; phylum Chordata; class Actinopteri; order Siluriformes; family Clariidae; genus Clarias; species Clarias magur. The sequence goes on along the minus strand of QNUK01000189.1, from coordinate 177,449 downwards.
TGACAGATCTCAAAAGTGTGTGTGGGATTAGTCTGGTAATTTGCATTCAACTTACGGGGGATGGTTTAGCCAAGAAAAGGTCATGTTGTTTTTTCCTTTTAAGCAAGACTACTTCATTATATAAACTGATACACAAATTGCCGGCAAAGCGGTTTCACATTACCTTCCTGATCTCGTCTTTATTCATATTTATTTAATAATCATTCTTAAATAGTCAGTGGGAACGAGCAAGAGGGCGGAAAGGGGCCAAAAAGCGGCCAAGTCAGGCGTTTCGGTGAAGGCTTGATAAATATGGCGGAATCTCAATGAGCTGGTGGAGGGGAATGCAGATATTAAAAATTTGGTCAAGAATCTAATTAGCCGGCGGTAATTAAACAGTCTGGCTGCGGGTCATTAATCTCTCGTGCGGACCTTTGATGTTTTGCATACTGTCCTACGGTCATTAATAAAATTCACAAGGCTTTTTCATTCTGCTGTTTTATCAAGCCCGTTTTTTTCCCCCCTTCTTCTTCTTTTTTTTGTTGTTGTAAGAGTGCGGAGCAAGTGTCAGCACATCACCAGAGCTGTCCTTACTTCATTTAGCTTCTCTGCATATTACAACTAAACTCATTCACTCCCCCTCTCACGATTACACCGCACCAAATTAAAGCTACTACATGCGCTGCTCATTTAGGGTGTAAAACATCTGGGTGAGTGTGTGCATGTGTGTATGTATGTGTGTGTGGGTCTGTTACAGGGTTCGAGAAAAGGCAAGAAGACGAAAACAAGAGTTTTTTTTTTTTTTTTTTTTTTTGGCCATTGTGATGCAGTAATTAAATTTTACAATCTGTCCATCGCGGTTCAGTCATGCCGCAAATATGAGATGTGTGCGTGTGCGCGCGTGTGTCTGTGTGTGTGTGTGTAAGCGAGACTGAGTGAGGGAGACAGAGAATTTTTGGACATTCAGGTCATTTATTTTCAGGTCTGTAATGTCACCAATCCCTCGCATATTTTAGCACTGAAATAAAACTGATTGCTGTTTTTGTTTGTTTGTTTGTGTGTGTTTGTTTAATAATAATAATTAGAACTTTATTAACCCCCAAGGGGAAATTGCTTTCTTCACATATTCCGGCGTGACTGGGGTCAGGGCGCAGGGTCAGCCACGATACAGCGCCCCTGGAGCAGATACGGTTAAGGGCCTTGCTCAAGGGCCAAACAACGGCAACCTGGCTGAGCCGGGAATCGAACCGCCGATCTTCTGATCAGTAACTCAGTGCCTTAGCCCTCAGTTTATAACTGTGGTAGGACCTCCACTCAGACATCCATTCACAATTGCCAACATTCACGTGCATGGGCAATCTGGGAACGCCTTTTCCCGGAGGAAACCCACCAAGCACAGAGAGAACATGCAAACTCCATGCACATGGACACTGAGGTGGGAATTGGACCTGGACCCTGGAGGTGCAAGGCGACCGTGCTAACCACTAAGCCACTGTGCCACCCAAAATGGAAGTCCCAGGGCACGAAGCAGGGATTGCGTTGGAACCACGGTGAAACACAATTACAGCAAGAAGTTGGTACTACAATACCAGTCAAAAGTTAAAATGCCGAAGGCATTCAAAATATGCAATAATCTGAAAACTTTGAAAAAAAAAAAAAAAAACTAGCATTGTTCTAGAATGTAGTTGAAAAATAAATCATTAAGCAAAAATCATTGAATTAGAAGTTTTCTCCAAAGGTTTGACTGGTACTTTGTTGTTGGGTAAGGGGTACTGTAAGTGCTGTAGCTGGATTTGGGTAGTAAGTAAATAGATGGAGTTAGTCGGTAAGTATGGGGTAAAAGGCTGTATTTCATTGGTAGGAAGTAGTTGGTATTTAGTCCTGAGCAGGTTGTTGGAACTGTAATTAACAGGTAAATTTGTAACTTGCAAGTATGGTGTAAGTAGCTGATATTGAGTTGGTAGCTTAAACATGTAGGAAATGTGTAGAAATATGGTAACTCGCTGGTATTTTCTGGTATCTCAGTATTCCTACACCAACTTGCCTAATAAATGTGAGCAACTAACATAGCCCCATACAGTACTTACCAATAAGTACCGCACTGTAAAAAATAAATTCGTTAATTTCATGGTAAAAACCGGCAGCTGTGGTTGGCAGAATCTTACCGTAAAAAATATGGTAGGTCTTTTATTTCACGGTAAAAAAAAAAAAAAAAAAAAAACGTAAATTTTACGGTAAAAAAACTGCAGCTGTGGTTGCCAGAAGTTTACTGTAAAAAATACAGTAGCAACATTTTTGGCTGCACAGGATTGCTCTCATTATACTGTATATTCTATGGATTTTAATAGTTTTTTTGTTTTTTTCCCCTGATCCAGACCCTGGTGGTACAAAGCTAAAGTGCCAACCTCTACGCTACTGTGCTTGCATCGTCGCTGGACTTCCTCGGTTTCCCCGCGTCCCCCGCACGACTTGCACTCCAACAGCGACAACATTTGCGTAGCAGGCACAGTAGTGCAGTTAAAATCTGTGAAATGAGTGCAATCCCATACAACCCAAAAACATTGCTACCATATTTTTTTTTACGGTAAAATTCTGGCAACCGCAGCTGCCAGTTTTTTACGGTAAAATTTACGTCTATTTTTTTTTTACAGCGCAGATACAGCAGCAGTTGGTGGAAAGTGTTACTGCAAGTTCATACAAAAATAAGCAAATCTTAGCCCAACGAAACCCATTTTGTTGTTGACAAATGTCGGAAATTGGACATTTGTATATCTTTATTTTTTTCACTAATCATCACTAATCATTTTTTTTTTCATATCGCATGTAGGTTGGATTATGTCGTTTCTCAGAAACGGAAAACTACAAACTGCTTTGTTCTTAAGACTGTTTTATATAAACATTTACTGTACACAAAAACATCAACAACAACAACAACAACAACAGAAAAGAATCTGTCATTCTATGCTCATGTGTCTGTGACACCGGCCCATCCACTATACAAGTCCTTGTTACTACTGTATAAAAGCTGTAAAATTACAACAAGAGCATTAATATGAACCTTTGATTTCCATGCCTTGTAGCTATGACGGATATTTACATAATAATTGCCTTATAATAATAATACATGTCATAATATTTATACTGGATTTAATATTTATACTTTTTTTTTTTTTTTTGCACAGAAGTGGTAGTATTATTTGAAACACGCTGATATGAAGTGGGTTCAAATAACATTTGAGCTTTTCTCTGTGACATTGCTACCTAAAGAGCTTTCGACTGCTTTAAACCAGCACACACAGTGAGCAGGGCCCAGGAGAGATAAGAGCGTGCTTGTAAAACATAATTATATTTATGTTCAAGCAATTTAGTTGTGTGAATGGAGCAGTTTTAGGTGTGTGAATCAGCCGTAGCAGCGGCAGCGGCGGCGGCGGCGGCGGCGGCGGCGGCACAATAACACACCCTGAGAAAAGAAAAGCCTGGCGTAAAGTAAATTAGAGAAGCTACACCGAGTCATTCCAGCTTTAAAGCGTGTGTGAGGGCCAGCGTGTTAGCCTCACTGACTTGTGTAGCCGTGTCATGGTTCATTTACAATACTGTAGTCACCATTTTCACACACTTCCATGACATATTGTAATTCTAGGGACAATGCCAAGCCACAAATTGACAACAAGACAAAGTCAGTGAAACTGCATGACTAAACTGCATGTTTATGATCATATATGATATTATATTCCACCTGTCACTAAACACATGTAGAGGCATTTTGAAGACATGGAGCTTGAAAAGTAACTAGTAGAGCTGGTGAGGGTACTGTATGTATACTGTAAGTACCCTCAGGTTGCTTTGCAAATCTTCCAATGAAGTAAATACAAACCAATGCATATCATGTGAATCGAAGTGTTGTATGAAAGGAGAGAAGGTTAGCGCTCCCCTTGACAAGGATGGAAGAGGACCTAGTGGCCGGCAACACTTACCTTCAAGGAACTGCCACTTACAGTGCAGCTCTAGCCAAATGGAAAGCACTGTGGCCTTGCCTTTACTGGGTCAAGGGTTCGAGAACCACCTCTGTGTGTGTGAGACATTTGCATGTTCTCCCTGTTTCTCCTCAACAGTCCAAAGACATGGGCGGTGGTGGCTCGGTGTGTTAAGGACCTGAGTTACTGATCAGATGGGTGGTGGTTTGAGACCCAGCTCTGACAAGTGGATGTTTTTGGCCCCCTGAGCAAGGCAATTAACCCTGCCTGTGCCGGGTGCGCTGTATGGGTGGCTGACCCTGCGCTCTGACTCCAACCTACTAACAAAAAAAAAAAAAAAAAAACACCTGATATTTGAAAAATAAAGAATTTCATTGTGCACTGATTTATATGTGACGAATAAGGTTAACACAACAAAAACTTACCGTAACTTTTATTACCCACACACTTTTCCAGATTACTCCAGATTCCCTTCCAGTCGCTCGTTCAGCTGGCATGAAAACAAATGTCACTTCCGGAGGAGTTTCTAGCCATTCATAAATCTCCATACAGTAGACACAGTGCCATAGATGGGGTGTGTGAGTTTCTGGAAGCATATCAGATGGCCAAAAATTTTTTAAATATAGTTTGTTCTATGTGTCAGTGTGTGTGTGTGTGTGTGTGTGTGTGCGCGTGTGTAGGCCAAGTTATTGGATTTAGTGTATAACATATAACTATTGAGCATCTTTGGAAGGAGCTGAAACATGCTGTCTGGAAAAGGAAACCGGAAACAACTGGAGCAGCTTGCTCATGAGGAGTGGGCCAAAATACCTGCAGAGAGGCGCAGAAGTCTCATTGACAGTTACAGGAATCGTTTGATTGCAGTGATTGCCTCAAAAGGTTGTGCAACAAACTATTAAGTTAGGGGTGCCATCATTTTTGTCCAGGCCTGTTCCATGAGTTCATTTTTTAAAATAATTCCGTTGAAGTATGGTTGAAAAGCAATGTCTGACTTTCATTGGTTAACATTCATAGAATTCTTATTTATGCCTCCTAGTGGCGCGGTGGGTAAAGCGCTCGCCCTATCATCCGGAGATCGCTAGTTCGAATCCCGGGTGGTGCTGTAACCTCTCGCAGCCGGAGGTCTAGAGAGAGCTGATTGGCCGAGCTCTCTCAGAGGGGAGGGATGAGAGGTACATAGTGATCCGACATTAATCACGGCTCTACAGCCAGTCAGGGGCGTCTGTGAGCTCGCGCACCGGAGGGAGCGGATAGCGCTGTCCTCCGAGTGTGTTACGCCGTCCCCAACGGTGCGCGAGCGAGCAGTTCGAAAAGATGCGGTCGGCTGGCGTCACGTGGTTCGGAGGAAACACGTGATAGTCTTCGGCCCTCCCGGCTGAGTGGTAGTAGTAGCTTTAATGTGGGAGCCCCCTAGTGACGGGGAGGAATTGGACACGACTAAATTAGGGAGAAAATCGGGGAAAAATCCAAAAAAACAAAAAACAAAAAAAAAAAGAATTCTTATTTATTATTACTTTTGTCAGATTAAAAAGTTATTTCTGTGACCATTGTGAGTTTTTCTTTCATTGACCGAAGGGCACCAACAATTTTGCCCACGTGTGTATTATGGTACTGTATGTCCTATAAATTACCATAGAAAACATTTACCTTTAGGTTAGAATTGAATGGAGCTTTAAAATTATTTAACTGGATAATGTAAATTTGCTTGTAGTTTAGTCCCTGTAAAATGGCATAATACAAGGGTGAGTCAAAAATAATCCGCACTCTGGTTATTTTTACATTTTTGTTGGCCGCACCTGTCTCACCTGAGCTTTTTTCAAGTCTATTCAAGGCTACTGTTAAGGCTACTGTCTCCTGTGCAAGTGGGAAAGTGTTACATTAGTTAATGTACAGTACCTGGTGCCGAAACAACATAAGGAAGAGCATAAACGGAAGCATTTGGAAGGAAGGTGAAAGAGTAATCATTACCGGTGACCAGACATGGATTCATCACTACGAGGCTGAGAGGAAACGGCAGAGTATGGAACGGAAACGTCCTCAGTCATCGACCGAGAAAAAGTTCAACGGTCAACCGTCTGCTGGAAAATTCATCAGTGCTTACAGTTTCCTGGGATTCTCAAGGGCCAGCATTGGAACATTATCAGGAAAAAAGGTTCAACAATCAACAGTGCTCTGTTCTGTTCGGTTCCTGAAAAAACTAATAAACAAAATGAAAAAAAAAAAAAAAAACACCTTCTAAATATTTTCAACAACAACAACAAAAAACAAACAAACAAACAAACAAAAAATAAACCTATATTTTTGTCATTTCCTATGTCATGCACAATTTCATCTTGAATATTACAAATGAATTTCAAAGTTTTCAATTTTTTTTTCTCCAGATGTTGCCCAGCAACCCCATTCCTGATTATATTTTATGCAAAATGATGTTTTATGTTGTTCAAAACGCATAAAGCGGCGCTCACCATTTAAACATCACATAAGCAAACTTGGATATCCATCAGAAACAGACTCTGTTGATCTTTATTGTTTTCCCAGTAACCTGCTATCTATCATTCCTTATCCTGGTTACAGCATTGTGATTGGAAGCGTGGTCTGAATCTCCTTAAACAACTGCGTAATGGGAAACACCTTCACCATACTTGCTTTGGTACTTTCCCAAATGTATACACAGATGCACAGATATGTGTGTTCCTGCTCACTATAATCAAATATTACATAATGACGTCAAAGAGGAGTGATGAACAACGGACCAACCTGGAACAGCGTGTGCATACTGTATCTGCTGAGGTGGTGTTCGTTCTCAGTTTTTACAGTCCTAGGTACTTTACAAAATCGAGAACTTGAAATGAATGGGCTTTGATGTGGCGCGTTGTGGCGCAGCACTTACACGAGCTGCAGATAAGAATGTTCTCTACTGCCACGGTAACAAAGACGAGCGAGAGCGAGATATGTAAAAGACGAGATCAACCGTAGAGCTGTGTCGCTGCCCGGGGCGATAAGTGCAGATGTAGCAAAGATGGCAGTGTGCAGCGTCAAGAGGCAGAGATAATGATAGCTTGTGCATGAGAATACAAGACGGATATCAAAGACAGCTGAGGGGGGGAAAAAAAAAAGCGACCGAAAGAAAGAATGAAGGAAAAAAGAAAGACGGTGAAGCTCATAGACCTCTGCCTCAGTATAGATGACATGGAGGCGTCTGTCGATTTTAATTTGCTTAATAAAGTCAAACTGTTAAAAAACACTAAGAGGCTGGGAAATATGTTACACATTTACGGCTGTCATGAATTTTTATATCATTTTTTCAATAAATAAATATTTAAATAACAGATTACGACATGAAAGAATCATTCAAACACTCGTGTTTAACAAAGTCGAATACTGTAGCAGAGGCAAAGGCATGGGAATCACCATAAGGTGCTGTTACAGCATCCGGGTCACGGCACCTCTGGAAAGAAATTTTGCAACTGGACTGGAGTTACTGTAGGATCTAATGTTTGGAGATTGGATTGAAGCTACTTTTGTTGGTTTATTAACGAGGCCTAACCATAGGAAGCATAGCAGAATATTTCATTTTGGCTCTGTACATACAGCTGGATGCTACAAAAATGGATGCTACAGCCTCCGAGTGGCGCAGTGGGTAAAGCGCTCGCCCTATCATCCGGAGATCGCTAGTTCGAATCCCGGGTGGTGCTGTAACCTCTCGCAGCCGGAGGTCTAGAGAGAGCTGATTGGCCGAGCTCTCTCAGAGGGGAGGGATGAGAGGTACATAGTGCTCCCACATTAATCACGGCTCTACAGCCAGTCAGGGGCGTCTGTGAGCTCGCGCAGCGGAGGGAGCGGATAGCGCTGTCCTCCGAGTGTGTTACGCCGCCCCCAACGGTGCGTGAGTGAGCGGTTTGAAAAGATGCGGTCGGCTGGCGTCACGTGGTTCGGAGGAAACACGTGATAGTCTTCGGCCCTCACCACTGAGTGGTAGTAGTAGCCTTAATGTGGAGCCCCCTAGTGACGGGGAGGAATTGGACACGACTAAATTAGGGAGAAAATCGGGGAAAAATCCAAAAAAAAAAATGGATGCTACAGTTTGAAGCTGTTTAAATACAGCGATTTATATCTCGACATATGAACGCCCCGGCTCATGCATTTTTGCTTTAAGAACTGAAACTTTGCCTCGGCATATGAAGCATTTTCAGCATACAGTATGAGCGAACAAACCGAGACCATCCGAACCAGACGCCAAGTTGCATGTACGTTCTGGAGCCGATCAAAACTTGTCCGCATCGGTGAAAAGCCAAGTGAAGCGAGTTTACATGTTTTTCTTTTTTTTTGGGGGGGGGGGGGGGGTTTGCATTTCGTCCAAGATTTGGTGAAGACATCATGCACCATGGGGCCCAAGAATGCTATCAAGAACTGTAGCAAAAAGAAAAAGGGAGCCACCTTCAGTTTTGTTCTTAAAGCAGCCAGCACCAAGAGGAATCCATAAATCAAGGTCCAGTGAGGTTTAGTGTCTATTTCATATTTTACTTCATTTACATGTCTTTTCTAAATGTCGTTTTTACAGTATATGCAAGAATATAATTATAGTGTTAGAAATTTGGTAACATTGGTAATATTTTTGGGTGGCTGGGACTGATTATCTGCGTTTAAATTATTACATGAAATTCCACCTTAAGAACTCGCCAATGGAACGGATTCAATCGGTGTTCCGCGTTTACCTAATTTACCTAACCTAATACCTAATACCTATTTACCTAAATAGATAAAGGTTTGAACGTACTTGCATTTTTATTTAGAGTTGCAATGTGTGCGCGTGTGTGTTGTTTCTGCATGATCGCCCCATTGCTTATGTGTTCTATGTTTCAGAGTCACTGAACTCCAGGCTGTTTTTTTGTTGTTGTTGTTGTTGTTTTCAATTCATTCATCCTTTAACCATCCTCAGTGCCAATACTTCTGCTCCCAAATTCATTAGCATTGGGTAATTAGCATAATATTTTGGCCTCAAACACAAATCTAAACTTATTACAGTGTCTAATCCAATCAGGAATGTCAGATGAATCCAATTCTTCTCAGCAGCCATTACATGGACGATTTGACGTGCCTGAGACTCGGGACTCGCCGAGGACTCGACTCCAACAGTGAGGACACACTTCAAACTTTTCTCCAGCCTTAAAAAAAAAAAATTGCAGTCTGGCAGAAAACACAGAAAGACAGAGTAGAGTGCGGGTACAGTAAAGCGGAACGTAGATTGAGTTTTCTGCTAACATGATGCACACTTTCTTTTTCTTTTTTTTTTTAATCATACGTTTGGACATCAACAGTTTAAAGCCTTTTAAGGTGGACTTGTTTACCTTATCTAGAGAGAGAATTACTACTAATAACCTTGCAATAACTTTCATTATAATATTTGTCAATATGTGCCAGAGTTGCTTACTGGTTAGGACTGGCGTCACATACCTGCAGGGTTGTGGGTTTGAATTCTCCATTCTTGGTGCACAGAGTGAGGGTGAGGGTGAGGGTGTTCCCGCAGTGCTTGATGGCTTTCCTCCAGATATTCCGGTTCCTCCCAATGTCCAAAATACATGTGGCATTCACAAACAGTCTATAGTGTATAACTGGGTGTGTGAGCATGTACGCTTGTGCCCTGAGGGCTTGTGCTTGTGCACCTATTCTGTGCCCTGAGTTCCAGTATAGACAAATGGATTGTGATCAATATAGCACTAGACAGTATTTCTTCCTCATAGTGGTTGTACGATGGCATAGTGTTTAGTACTGTGGCAACGTCGTAGCTTTTGGGTTGGGGGTTCGATTGCCACCTCCGGTCAGTGTGTGTGGAGTTTGTATGTTGTGCCTGTGGTTGGTGGGTTTCCTCCGAGTACACAGGTCTCCTGTCATAGTCCAAAGACATGCCGATTAGACCAACTGGTCCAATTTCCAAATTAGTCTCTGTGAGCTCGTGCCCTGCATTCAGGGTGTATCCCACCTTGTGTCCCCCTGGTATAGGCGGTACAGGATATAGAGAAAGAGTGAGTGAGTGAGTGAGTGAGTGAGTGAGTGTGTTTTCCTCTCAGAGTTCAATACTGACCTCTGGCTCTGGTCTGTTTGGTGTTTCCCTTGTTCTCCTCATGTCTGTTGGACCCCCTTCAGGTTGTCCTGTTTTCCTTCATTAAAACCCCTAAGGTCCAGAGTGCATCCCCACAATGCACACAGTGTTCCTGGGACCCCCAGCTTGACCCCCGACCAGGAGAAAGATGTTAATAAAGTTCCCTGTTGAAGCGTCTCCTCGCTCCTGAGCTGCCAACTTTCCAAACTTTTTAATGTTTCACTGTCGCGAGCTGAACAAAACTACAGAATCAACAAGAGGGAGTTGCTTGGTGTGCCTTTAAATGATGCCTTGTATATTTTTACGCCACACTTGACGAGCATGAGTGGCAGTCCCATTTCAGCATCCGTGTTAATACACCCGAACTCGAACGACTGACGAGTGCCCTGGGATCGCGCGAGTTTGCCCCGCTGTGCTGTTTAATCTCTTCCGACGCTTGACATTGCGTTAGAACCTCGGCGCTCCGGCCTTGCGGTCGCTACAAGTTCCCCCCCCCACTGCTTCGCGAAAGCCGGGGCCCTGCGAGTACGGTACAACATGCGAGGCCTCTCGTCTGCTTGTTCCCACAAAAGGCCTTTCAATTACGGCGCTCTCTCGACATTGTGTAAATATTTTGCGAGACAATTGGTTACAGCCAGACGGCAGATGCCTGGAGTCAAGACCTTTTAATTTGATCCAACACACTTTATTAAGAGGGGAGACGTCGGGCACGTAAACACACATGCGCGTGCACACACACACACACACACACACAGACACAAAAGGCACACGCAAAGGCGACTATAGGCTCTCACGAGGTCTTCGTGCGGTTCACATTGGGGCCTTGGAGTTTGCAAAAGAATTTTCTTTTTCTTTTTTTTTTCTGTTTGCCTCAATTATTTCAGCATGAGAAGAAGATCAGAGCATCTCTTTCATTTCAAAGAGTCTTCTGTCTCTTTCTTTTTTTTTCTTTGCGTAAACATATGCAGAGGAGCCGTCTCCTGTCTCTTTCTTTACTCTCCTGTCTCTCTGCATGTCCTTTGAAAAGCGACAGTCCCCCCTGGCTTGTGTGTGGAACGAAGGCTATATTTGACAAACCAAGGTGGCCGCTGATTTTCCAGCATTCTTTGCCTTTTTCTTTCCCCCATTCCTCATCTTCGGTTCGTTCTGGTTCTGCGCTGTCAGTTAGGTTTTGATGTGAAGTGCGTGTGATGGTCCGGATTAATGGAGTGTCAGGGGACTGTTGTCATCTCTGTCAATAAAACGGCCAGAGGGAGCGCTACCTTTGTAGCCGCTCTTCTCCCCTCGCTCCGTCTTCTTCCTTTATTCTCTCCTGCGCCCATTTGCATCCCTCCATGCTTCGGCATGGAAAGACATCTGACAAGCGCTCCTTGATTCTCTTCGCCTCTGTATCGTCCTCCTCGCATGTCTCCGTGGATCCTCTGATTGTCAAACACATGGTCGAAACGCTCAGGTCGTTCATGCGCCTGGGTTGAGTTTAATGAGGGCCTTTGATGTAATTAAACTCCCTGAGGCTAAGCTTGATGCAGGATCTACTGTACATGCAGTATTGTATATCTCAGTATATAGGCTTAAAAAAAAAAGAAAAAAGAAAAAAAAAAAGACACGCGCAGGCTAAATGACATCATCACCGTTGCGGAAAAACAGAGGGCTCAGAGAGCATCTACAGTATAAACTGATTAGTCTGAGATTATTCACCTGTAGAAGAGAAACTTTGAGCTGATCTCATCAGCATAGAGCAGATGTCCGGTGTAACAGTGACTGGTCCTTATATAACAGTTTGGTTCCTTCACTCTTTAGACAAGACCTGAGAGGGAAATCTAGTTTAGGTTTTGAAGCATTAAGGAAAACAAGACAGATGTGATCTCTCACTGACTCTAAGAAATGTACAAAGGGCGTTCAAGTCAAACCGGGATTTGTGAAAGAAGACGTCAAGCGCAGTATGACGATGTGCCCAGACAACTATGAACAAAGATTCCTGCCTTTGTGCCCCGTGAACTTTCACCAGATGGAACACCTTTCACTCCGTAAAAGACGCCGGATATCACGTCACCGTCTGTGGGAAGTGTACACACAATCATTCACAAACCACTTGGATGGTACGGGAGCTTATTTCCACATCCTCATTAAAGTCTTGAACCTCGCTATAAGCCATTACCACTACCGTTACGGTCATTAAAACCTGGGAGTTCCTGGGAGGCCAGCGTTTCAGACATGAAGCAGGCAGGCCGATGATCGTTTTCGACCTCGATGGTCTCCAAGCATCTGCTTAGTGTAGCAGGGGTTTATATACAAGACTGTAGAGAAATAAAGGGAGTTTTTTTAAATTATTTTTTTTTAACTCTTCCGCACAGTGAAAAGTCCTGGTTTTGCATGAACGCTCCTCGTATTTAAATAAAACAATAAGTGGTATTTATGACCCATTTGCGCAAGCTCGAATGTGGCTTCATTGCCTCCCTATTAAACTGTCTCTGCGTTTTAGCTCTTAGCGAAGGTGACAGTCTGCAGGCTGCTGCTGTGGCATTAATAGCTCTTCGACGACCTGTTAATAGAAGTAAAATATAACACTTTATCTGAAACCTTGCTGTCAGATTAAGTCTGACATCTTCAACCTGTCTGCATTAAGATGACACTTGGAACAAATGGTGTTTTAGAGGGGGGAAAAAAAAAACAACAACAAAAAAAACAACACAGAGGCTTTTAGCTTAGTGTAGGGAGAGCTGGGGAAAAACAGCTGGAATGAGTTAGTGAGAGGGAATCTGCTCAGTTAACGCATTTCTACAGTACGCGAGTCAGCTGATCTTGCAGAAATTTATAGGAATTCTACCAAGCAAAAGGCTTTTTTTACGCTCACCCTGAATATATGGATTGATTGGCACTTGCTCCACCAAGGTGCGTTGATTACAGTGCTCCAATTCTACTAGAACAGTACATCAATAAGGTGTTCTGTCTGATCATAGCATACAAGCCATTTGTCTCCTGTTGTAAATATTGTAAATGAGTTTCTATTGTCAGCACTTTGTAACAGTCAGAGGAAAACCAAGACCTTTTTAGACACGTCTTTTCAGGTCAAGGTGTTTTAGCGTCTTGGCAACATGGCAAGCTCGATTATTTCTGTCATCTTCACATTCCATAAATCCATCCATCCATCCATCCATCCGTATTCCAACAAGGGGCAATTGGAGGCCAATGGTGACCACTGCATTTATTCCCATTTTTATGACCAGCGTAGGACCTCTGGTCACCATTCACACACTACGCCAATTAATTTAGGAACGCCAATTAGCCGAATCTGCATAACCTGGAGTAAACCCACCAAGCACGGAGAGAACAAACAAACTCCATTTACACATACTATACCGACATAGACTATGCACCATGTGGTGTGTGAAAATGATTCCTCGTGCTCCGAGAAGCATTCTTCCACAGTTTGAGTCCTGGAGTATGCCATCAGGGAAGGAAAACCTCCATACCTGTACTGTAGATGTTCCTAACCTGGTCGATCAGTGCATTCAGGTCGTCAGCTGACTTCATTTTATTGCCTCATAACCTTAAGCAGCTGAAGCAACCCCAGATCCGGTCATGGACACTATGCATGACCGGAATCTCTTCATGCCCTTTTCTTCTTACCCTGACACTCTGGAATAGGGCTCAGCCTGGACTCATCCGACCTCGTCAGCTTTTTCCATTGCTCCAAGGTGAGATCTTCCTGCTCCCTATCAAACTCGAGCCTTTTCCCGTATGGTCACACAGCTGACGTGGTGTGTGTAGAAATGTTCTTACTTTTCAATATTAATCACAGCTCTGATTTCTACTGTCCTCTGTTGTTCATTTTTGATTCGTGTTAATTTCACCAAACATTTAAGTGCTCTCTGGTCAAGGTCGTTCAGGATTCTTCGAGCACATTTCTACGGAAAAGTTAATGGTTCAGCACAATTCTCGCTGGGTTTTCTAATGGATCGGACAGTTCCTAGTCCTGTTTCTATTCCAGAATTTGCATGTTTTCTTTGCATGACTCAGGATAATAATGTGACCCATCTGAAATGGTGACCTTTGTCTTTTGGCAAAGCAGTGCAGCTGTCCGTGTAGCTGTTGTAATTTAATTGATAACAGGACCCAACTTGTTTCATGGATGTTCCACTTAGGGATTAATGGAACAATGTGTTGCTTTTTAACAGTAAAAATGATTGTTCGAATCGACAGATTGCCATGATATCATATCATAGGAATAAAACACATCTGGATGTGCTCGCACGCTCTTACTCACTCATTCTCTACAGCACTCATCCAGTACAGGGCCGTGGGAGACCAGCAGACTATCTCAGGGGACACGGGGCATGAGGCGGGGTACATTCTGGACGCGGTGCAAATCCATCACAGGGCACACAATCACACACACTCACACACACACACACACTAAAAGGAATTTGGACATGGAATTAATGGGAATCCTGGAATTGCACCATCGATCCCGGAGGGCCAAAGTTCTAACCACTACGCTCTGGTGCCATCCATCTGGATGGGCTGGTACATGAAAATGATCTACTTTGAGAGGTACTGGTAAGTCTTCGCTTTGTGACGGGCCACGTCACACCAACCTGGCACTGATCATTCTCACGATAACGCCACCGCTGTAATGATTTTGATCTCTATAGCTAAATTAACAAGAGCATGATGAAAAAAAAACAAAAACAAAAAAAAAAAACACAAGCAACAACAACAACAAAAAACAACCAAACAGGACATGAATGTACCAAATATACAATGCAGTGTATGCAGAATCTACAGTATATGCGCGTTATGTTTATTGTACCGAGTGTATTATGTGTCTCGTAAGGTCCCGTGCTGCTCCTCGGTCTCGGCCGCACACGACAATAGCCAGTGGAGAAAGGAGTTGCTGAACGCTCAGTTTACTTAACAATGCCACTATTTATCCTGGTGTGTTTAGGAATAAAAAACAGGAAAAGTGTTAATACTAACAGTTCACTCGTGTGCCGTAATCTTGGCACGGACCCACAGCGAGCGCAATAATGCCACGAGTAAATATTTGCTGCTGGTCGGATTAACAGAATACGGGTTTCTATGGGAAAGAGAAAGCTGTGAGGTGATGTGTGTGTGTGTGTGTGTGTGTGTGTGTGTGCGTGTGCGCATGCTGACACACTTAGTACATCTCCTTTACACTCATTCCTTCCAGCTGTTTTGCATTGGGTTTGAATAAAACAATTAGATTTTATATATACACATTTAAAAGTTGCTTGTCTCCTTTTATTGTAATAAGATGGTTGTGTGACATCTTTTTTTTTTTTTTTCTCTCTTCCTTTTTGGGCCAACGCCAAGCTGACGTTTGAACTTGTATCTGTGCGTTAAACAACGAACGGTGCTGTAAATCAGTGTTCGGGCGTTCCTTCATAGGACGGTTTTGTTGGAGTTTGGGGTTTCACACATTTCGCGATCGTTGTAATGCATTTTTGAACAGCGCTGGCACACGGGGTCATATTCAGAGCTCAGAATCGTTGTGAATATTTGTGCTGGAGAAAAACCTCCCCAGGTTGAGAGTCAGGATCGGTAAGTATCATTATATTAAATGCAAACCGGTGTGGTTTTATTGTCTTCCATTTGATAGAAGCAAGTCCAACGCCATACTGGACTCCCATTCGGTCTGCTATATACGAACCCCTGACCTCAATGCCACTCAAGACGCCTTTGGGACGGACTAGAACTGGAGCTTCGTCGGCCCCAGATGTCGCTAGAATTGAGAATTGAGGTTATATTATATCTACAAAGCAGGAACAAACCTGTAAAGAGATGCTCAAGAAGCACATAGGTGTAATGATAAAGTGGGCATGGTGGTCAAGTCGAACCGTGATGAGATTTCTCATGAATAAAGGCGTAAAAACCTACTGACGTTTACAGAGGACATCACGCACCATACGGCGATCAGATTCATAACTGCAGTAGGACATTTGAATCTGACTAACATTAACCTGCCACATGACCAATGACACTCTAAACGACACTATTTCCAGATGTTCCTGGCTGGTCAGCGATTTTAGATCATGGCTCCGGTGTACTGAGAAAAGTTTTTACCTTGATGGTATCTGATCACTAGTGAAGTGAAATGTTGGGATAAGTGCTGTAGTGTAGAATGGGATTGCGCAGAGAAATAAAGGGATTGCCTCCGAGTGGCGCGGTGGGTAAAGCGCTCGCCCTATCATCCGGAGATCGCTAGTTCGAATCCCGGGTGGTGCTGTAACCTCTCGCAGCCGGAGGTCTAGAGAGAGCTGATTGGCCGAGCTCTCTCAGAGGGGAGGGATGAGAGGTACATAGTCCTCCGACATTAATCGCGGCTCTACAGCCAGTCAGGGGCGTCTGTGAGCTCGCGCAGCGGAGGGAGCGGATAGCGCCGTCCTCCGAGTGTGTGACTCCTCCCCCAATGGTGCAGTTCGAAAAGATGCGGTCGGCTGCCGTCATGTGGTTCGGAGGAAACACGTGATAGTCTTCGGCCCTCCCGGCTGAGTGGTAGTAGTAGCCTTAATGCCCCCTAGTGACGGGGATTGGACACGACTAAATTAGGGAGAAAATCGGGGAAAAATCCAAAAAAAAAAAAAAAAAGAGAAATAAAGGGATTTAAAAAAAAAAACAAAAAACAAATAAAAAAAAACGGTCCAGTCCCAATTTATTTGAGATATGATGGTGATCAGGTTTAAATTGTAATTTTCCATCATCTTAGAAGAGAAAATAATTTTACTTTGCATCAATGATACACATTTAAAACCTTTTACAAAACAAGTCATCTCAGCAGGTCCTTTATTTTATACGTTTACAAATTCCTCCAGAAATACCGTACCTCCCGATGCCCTCATTGTGAATTTCACAGCTGTGGAAACCGACACGGCTCTGTGGCACTTCACTCCTCCACCGACTCAAATGTTTAAATATTGATAAACATCTCCAGATGCAAGGATTCAGCATTAGTGGCTCAATTTAGATTATACTGGATGATGAATTCTTTTTTTCTTTTGCTAGTTTGACAGGCTGGAATTCTCAGCAAAATTATTTTGGTGCTTTTAATCCTGTGCATTGTCCCCCTAGAGATGATGGTTCCTAAAATAATGCGTTTAGAAAGGACATGTATCCCTCGTTTAACTGTCCAATGGAGAAGGAATCGAATCCAATTATACAATCCAAACTTAATTTGAGTCTATAAGAAAAAAAAAATCTTTGCCATTTTATATTTTCTCCTACTGTACGTAGATTTCTAAAAATTCCACCTTACTCAGAAATAAAAGAAGAGGTAACACTTAGCAACCAAGGTTTTGTTCTGTCTTTAGACAGATCGACTGCCTTCGCCATCACATTTGATAGTACAGTTTAATAAAAAAAAAAAAACAAAAAAAAAACTTCAAGATTGAAATCAAATCAATAAAAACATTCCGATGTACTGTATGTAATGTGTAGGGGGGGGGGAAAATCCCTGTGATAGCGAAAAGCTTCTGGCACATCATCATTATGCTATAGACGCATCATAGTGTAATGTTGGTGTTAAACTGTTATCTTATTTTATTCAAACCTGACTTTAAGAAAACCTCAGCGAAAAAAATCTAAAGGTTAAGGGCTGCTCCATTCACGGTAAAAGTGCCCCAGAACACAATCCTAGCTTATATACTTGACTATATACTTCAGTATGATATGCAGATTGTTTTCTATTTGTAGTAAGAATTAGATTTTATAACATTTATTAAATATTTGTTTCACCAACACAACGTGACAATATTAAATAAATGTGGCGGTGGTAAAAACAGCCAGGCTAAAGATACTTTATCCAAAACCGCGCTTTCAGTTTCAAGGTTTCACCCTAATCAATTCTGTTTTAAATTTCACACTGGCCATCCAAATGCCCATGATGCTCAGGTTTTATAGAAATTTTATAAAAATATACACTTGTTTTCAGATCTATTTGATCTGAAAACATCAAATAGATCTTTTTAAATAAAAAAAAAAAAAAATTAAAACAATTTTTTTCAAAAATTAAAAACTTTTTTAAAAATAATTTTCCAAAAGAAGCAACAAAGTATTATTAGATGTTAGAAAATATTTTGTGCGTTGTTTTCTTAGGGTCACAAGTGTGTTAAAAAAACATACATTCCTAAATATTATGTCAATATTGTTTTGGTTATATCAGTATGAATTATGGATTATTTTGCAAAACTAAAAAAAAAAAAAACAGTTGTGTTTGTGGAAATGTTAATATGCAGTTTAGTATCAATAATAGCATTGGTTAAGTTTAAAATAAATAAATAAATAAATAAATAAATAAAGCAAATGCTTTGATTGTGTTTTTGTAGGACAGCAACGGCAACAAGGAAAAAAAGTGTTGAGTTTTGTTGGGCACAAATCTGTTTTTTTTTTTTTTTTTTTTTTAAACACAGGTTTGTTGAAGATTGTGAGAAACATCATCCTCTTTCCGTTATCCGATTCGTTTCACTTTGGTTTTTGAAAGTATTGCCTTATCATATTGCAGCCACATGCTGGATAACGTTCGTTCAGGGATCAACCAGCTGCATATACAGTACTGTACAGTATGTCTGTGGTCCCATAAGTTTATAATAGACGTAGTTTGGAAATTCTGATTGGGGGACATACTGTAACCAGGCACGAGAAACTCAACAGCATCCCACACACTCGACACGTGTATCTCATATCTCTTGTACACAAAGCGACTGCACATCTTCTAAGTGTTATAGCATTCTCTCTCTGCTTGATTATACTGTACTACGATTCGTACTGTAATGCATCATGGTTTTCAAATGGTCAGCCAAACTAGTTCGAAGGATAGATCAAAGCTTCAAGAAGATGAATATTTAAGGATTAAAAAAAATAAATAAATAATAAAAATAAATAAATAAATAAATAAAAAGGTTTTGTCTACCGGTGCTTTGTGTCAAAAGTCTGACAGTTGTATTTGTCTCATTTTGCCGTCAAACTGTCCATATACAAGAGGAATTGTTTCAGCGTGTGAAGGGTTTGTCCCAGGCTGCAACATACTGTACAGCATATCCTACAGTACGTACTTAAAGCTATATTCATGGCAACGAGGTGTAATTGTGATCGTAAGGATGTTTCTTCAAAATCATCACAGTCTCCATTTTGGGTGTAAAATAAAAGACACAAGAACTGTGCAACATGTTAATGTGAATGCAAAAACGATGCCTGATCATGCTCCGTGTCCAATGAACATGACATATGGGTCTGTGTGTGAGTGTGTGTATGTGTTTGTGTGTGTATAAGGGTGGGGTATGGGAGGGGGGGGGGGGGTCTCATTCAGTCTGATAGCACCATGGCTGTAGAGAATCTTCTCCTAGCCCATCCGTCTGCTCGACACATCCAGATGTGCTCCTTAATGAAGGCTGTGCGCGCTCGGATAAATCCTGATCTCCAGCTTGCCTTTAACCTGAGGTTTCTCCTGGATAAACACTCCATTACGGCCCATTAACTTACATATGCTCCTCTTCTTCAAAGCGACGTGCCGGGATAGGGCTGAGCAGTAGCGTACAACCCTGACACGTGTATGTTTGTGTGTGTCAGCGTGGTGCAGATGGAAAACTAGGCCACGACGGTTCTACGCTCAAGAAGGGGAACCTTGCGGTGTGTAAATCAATCCAATTTGTGCTGTTACATCTGGCAGAATAACAAACGAGCAGAGGCATGGTTTTTTTTTTTTTTTTTTTGTTCACTGGAGCCGCGTTGCTGTAACGGAGTAAAAACATTGTGTATTGCGCTAGCGGTTTATTTTCCTTTGATAGGTAACGAGTGAAGCGATTCAGGATGTGCAGTTACAGGAAAATTATCAACGCTTTCGGCGCCTGTGATGTGAACATCTGGAAGTTGATTGTTTTCTTGATTGTTAATTACCAGCATATTTTATGCTTTTTTTTTTTTTTTTTTTCACCATACAGTAGGTTCACGTCAGGTCAATGCGATCAGACATGAAGCCATTGATTAGGAGTCTTGCGTTCGTCCACATGACAGGAATGCTGTGAAATGTCGTTTGTTTGCTTTGGAGTTTCACGTGAACGTATGGCCTATCGCAATCCACGTATCTTAAACTGCTACAAAGCGCGGATTCCTTCAATGAAATTGTACTTGCACTCTACTTCTCTCTACATACTTATAAAAGATTTATTCTTTCTGCATTTGGAGCCGGTGCCATATGTTACGCCATGCTCTGATCAAAAATATGGCTATGATGTGACTGGGTGGGATTTGTGTCCATCGGAATCTCTGGCTTGTCAAACTGAGCCTTGGTGAGCGCGGGGGTGGGCGGGGGGTGGGGGGATATCCTGCTGTCAGCTATTCTTATATGTAGTATCCTAACTCTCATTGTTATGAAGACTTGTGCCGAGAAAGCCTAAGCCTTCTTGCCTTATGAATTTTAAAACATGTTTAAGGCACTGAACAGCTTCTACTGCTAGTGACCTTAATCTTTAATAGGTCTGTGAGACAGGTAGGGTGATAAACGGAGACAGAAGAAGATCATGGAGAAGAATAGCAAAAACTAAAGCCTATCTCTCTGCGTTGGCGTTCTTATCATCGTGGGCAAGCACAGCACAGAGAGAGAGAGAGAGAGAGAGAGAGACGCAGAGCTATCGCTAAAGCATAGATTACTTTACACGTCGGGTGCCAATTGGATTAAAAACGGCAGCATCCGACTGCACCCGCTGTATTTGGTCAACAGGAAGATGGACTTATTCAAAATGTTATTTATCAATCCTTTTTTTTTTTTTTTTAGGCGGGAGAATTAGCTTAGTGCTATCACAGGGCTTAGCTCTTATTTTGTCTCTGCTGCTGATAACCTCATCCCTGGCACTGTTCTGCTTCCAAAACACACCACCTTTGCTTTTCGGAGTGTTTGCTGGAAACCAATGGGATAAGCTTTGCTTGCTCTGGATGAGGGGGAAAAAAAAAAAAAAAAAAAAGCACTGATTTGTGTCAAACAATGGCAAAATGGAGACAAACTGTTTGGTGATTTCGCTCCCAAATGGTTCTAGAGTCTTTGAGATGGGGGAGCAGTTTGACACCAGATGTTCTGCTGGAAGGCTTTTCTTTTAATACAATACAACTTAATTCAACAATTGGCATTAAAAAAAAAAAAAGCTTTAGAGAAATAAATGTAGGCCCCTAGTGAGCAAACCAGACAAGATGGTGTGTGACTGGCTCTTCTCTTCCTGCACAGACCTCCTGGACGGGAAAACTTCTGTAACAACAAGAACAGAACGGGAATATATCCTCTGTGGACCACTCACTCGCTCACCAAGTGTACAGTACACCGCTTCATCCCGTGTACAAGGTCGGGTTTGTACCCCTTTGATCCAGTCCCATGATTTCTAAATTGTTTCAGATAACTGCTATGGCATGGTGGCTTGGTGGTTAGTACTGTTACTGTTACCTTGGTCCAGGTCTGTGTGCATGGAGTTTGCATGTATCTTCCGGTTTCTCCAAAAACATGCAGGTTAGGTTCACTGGGGTTCCCAAAGTGCCCATAGTATGTGAATAAGTATGTAAGTGTTTACTGGTGTGTGTGCCCTTTGATAGATTGGATGTACGCTGATTCACGCACCTCCTGTCTCCTGGGATAGGCTCCCGGCTCCCTCATCTGACCCAACTGTATATACAGCT
This sequence comes from Clarias magur, assembly GCA_013621035.1. Lineage (NCBI taxonomy): Eukaryota > Metazoa > Chordata > Actinopteri > Siluriformes > Clariidae > Clarias > Clarias magur. Next base: position 155,720 of record QNUK01000189.1, on the reverse strand, counting down.
ATTAAAGCTTTGTAGACGATGAGTGAGTGAACAAACTGCTATGGACATTGTTGGATCCCTAGAACCTCTGTACTCCATCATGATAACCAAAACCAATGACCAGTGTAGTCCAGTTGCTGCCAGGGTTGGCTTTCCAGAGGAAAACCTCACGGTCCAGGGCGCCAACTTCACCCCTCATCTCATCAAACCATTTGATCATCATGGCCTTACAAACCAGCAAACAGATGTAATGTACTTGCAGAAACATTGACTCAAGTCCATGTTCAGCTTCTAGGGTCCTCACCCTCTGAACGTTTGTACTGTATTGATGGTCTGTACAGGGTCCAGTTGATTTGCTCAGAAACCAGCGGGAGGATCAGTGCCCAAGGCAAGCAGAGGTGGGCGCTGGTCTTTATGTTCTTCAAATGAGGGATCACTTGGAGACGTACCGAAAGGAGGTTTGCTGAAAGCTGGAGAAGGTGCAGAAGTTCCAGAAGCTCCAGACTGATGAGATCACTTTTTTTTAAAACAAAAGTTTAAGCCTAGTCAAAAGGTACTTTGACTTTGATCTTTATCTGCCAACAAGCTTCTTGCCAAATCGACTATTTTGGCTTGTAAGTCACAATTACAACAGGATAAACTTTCTATTACACTCATCTACTCTTTTCATTATAGTCCACTTTACATATTTACAATTTGATTCAAATTTACAGCAAGAATAAAAATAAAAGCCACTGCAAAACTTTCAGCAACATAAATGTAGATTTTTCATGTACAGTAGCCATAAAACACATTACAGTAGAACTAAAAAGTGAAGAATTTGAATTAGTGTAGCAAGTATGCAGTATACTGTTTTACAATCATGTTCAAAAGTTCATTCAATTCAATTTTATTTACATAGCGTTTTTTTTAAATTTTTTTTATTTTAACAATGGCCAAACAGGGTCCAACTGATTTGCGCAGAAAACACTGGGTTACTGCTCACTTTTTTAATTCTATGTTTTTGTACGTATGAAAACATAATTATAAATCATCTGATCATAGTGGGCCTTAGTATTAGGCCAATACAAATGTTCAGACGAGAACTTTTTTCCCTGTGCACATCATTATTTAACAAAAATGAAGCCAAAAAGAAAAAAAATTAATAAAATGTGGGCAATATTAAACACCATCTTCATGATTTAAGACGCGTCTAATCATCAGCCTTTGAATAATCGATCATCAGCAGGTGTGCAGATCTCTATAAAAGCAGTGGTTTTGGTGGTCTGGAGCATTCAGGTGCGTATTAACGCAACACATAAGGGATCATCTTAGCGCACTGATTATTGATGCGCATCAGTGTGAAACCATTTACTGAATGTTCTGCCAAAAATTATTCACAAATGGAAAGTGTTGAAGACAGTTGCCAATCTTATCCCAGGAGTGGACGTCTCATCTCATCACACTCACCCCAATGTCCGACCGCGCAATGCTCAAAAAAGTTTGGACACACCTTCTCATTCAACGAGGTTGAATTTGTAATATGGCAAGAAAAAAGCCAATAAGTGAAGATAAAAAAAACGAGCGGCCATCATTACTTTAAGAAATGAAGGTCAGTCAGTCGGAAAAATTGGGAAAACTTTGAAAGTGTCCCCAAGTGCGGTCACAAAAAGCATCAAGCGCTACAAAGAAACTGGCTGACATGCGGAACCGCCCCAGGAAAGGAAGACCGAGAGTCGCCTCTGCTGCGGAGGAGAAGTTCATCCGAGTCACCAGCCTCAGAAATCGCAGGTTAACAGCAGCTCAGATCAGAGAGCAGGTCAATGCCACACAGAGTTCTAGCAGCAGACACATCTCTAGAACAACTGTTAAGAGGAGACTGTGTGAATCAGGCCTTCATGCTAGAAGATCTGCTAGGAAACCACTGCTAAGGACAGGCAACAAGCAGAAGAGACGCGTTTGGGCTAAAGAACACAAGAAAGAACACGATAAAGAAAACTCGCTGAATGAGAAGGAAACCAAACAGCATTTCAGCAGAACCCAAGACCTCATACACACTGTCAGGCGTAGCAGCGGAGGGGTGCAGTCACAGGACCTGGGCATCTTGCTGTCATTGACTGATGAGGTTGTAAACTATTTGCCTAATACTAAGACCCACTATGACCAAATCATTTTTTTGATGTCATAATAGAATAAATCATAGAATTTAAAAAAGGTACAATCATTTTACACATTACTGCAGTTCTTTAATTGCTTTTATATCACATAATCTGATGTGGAGGGTGTACATGATAGTCCCACTTCAAATCAATCAAACAAAACAGCCACAGTTTGCCCAGGTCTAAACAGGGTCTACTGTAGACCAACAAGACTTAAAAAGACAGACTCACACTGAGCCCAAAACGTATCCATCATCGTGTTGTTACATGTTTGTGTGTAGAAGATTTTAATTGTTCCTGTACCCCCCCACACACACAATCCCCCCCCCCCCCTTTGTGGTGAACCAGTGGAGCTGATTGGTCGTTATGGGTCTCAGAGGTCTAATGGGTCTAAATTCATTGCCCTTGTTAGGCCCGTCTGACTGTGAGCGACTTTCTTATTGCTAGTGCTTACGACCAGCGTCCAAATGGAGATCTATTACGGCACATAGTACACACACACACACACACACACACACACACACAGACACAGACACACACACACACACACACACACACACACACACACACACACACACACACACACACACGTTCCTACCTCTACTCTCTGATGAGTTTGGTTTTTTAGTTTTTGATGAAACAGTAGGCACGAGCCATCGAGCAACATATGGCATCTTGGGAATTTCTTCCTCTTTGCTGCTTGTAATATGTACTGTAATTGCACGCGGCTCTGTGGGTGTTTGACAGGAGAGGAGAGGTTGAAACAATTCAGGGACAGAAGTTGTGGAGTTGCGTTAAATTAATGAGCCTCTAAGAGCTCACCGCAAATGAAACGTGTAAATACATTGATCTTTTTCACACTTCTTACTGTTTTCCTTCCTTTTTTCCCCCCCTGCCCTCCCCCCCCCCCCTCCCCTCTTTCTAACCTAATGGCGTCTGTGATTGCTTTTCCTTTTTTTTTTCGGCACAATAACAGTGGAGGAGAAAACCTGTTCAGGGTGCTGCGTCGCAGCGTCTACGTAAACACCCCGCGCGCTCGTCGGCTCGGCCCGTCTCCCCGGGGCTACGGCAGATTTTTCATTTAGCACGCGGCGCGGTAAGAGGTCTGAGAGAGCGATCATCCTGGCACAGGCCGCAGCTGGTATTTTCCTGGCGCGGATGATTAGTGGAACGCTTCCCATTCGACCTGGAGAAATTCTCGCAGTGGGAAGTTAACATCCGCTAACTGTCTTTAGCGTGGAGCCTCATCACTCCCCCGCCTGACGCTCCAGAATGCACTCGGGTGGAAGAAAGGAAGGAGGAGGGGATGAGCAGAGTGGAGGGAAGAAAAGAAAAGAAAAAAAAAAAAAAGAACGAAAGGGAAACAGAGGCAGCTGTCTTTCTCGCCAACCTCACAGTTCGGCCCGGACCCTTACGCGTAAAAAGAAATATACCTGGGCGTGAGCTTTTCTTACGTGACTCATATAAAAACGTATAAAGCCGCGTTTCATTCTTAAATGTGAGGCCATGAAATTAAACCTGAATCAGCGTTTGAAAAAAAAAAAAAAAAAAATGTGGCATGTGGAACCGAAAACAGGAAATGCTGACACGTTTTATTCTTTTTACACCACAGCAATTTGAAAAGAAAAAGAAATTGGGCGCGATACGTTTATTCGCTTGTTTTCTGGAAGAATTATTAAAAGAAATTAGGATCAGCATTGTGCATCTTCGTACAAAAATATAGCAAAATTTCCAATTTTTACCCACTCTTTCTCTCAAGCACAGGTGTGCGCGTGCTCGTGTGTGTGTGTGTGTGTGTGTGTGTGCGTGTGCGTGTGTGTGGTGAGTGTCTCAGCTGGAATTAAGTGCTGAGCGGATGTGCAGGTTCTGCCAGTGCAGTTATCTGCTGTGCTTGACGGGTCTAAATGTTCATTAAGTCTTCGGCTTAATTCTGCCGAGCAGGTGTAAGCTTCTCTCTCTCCGCACCGGAATTATCCAATCCTGCAGATACACCCGTAATCATTCCAGCTAAGCTTCGGCAGATGGAAATTGAATCAAACGTGGGAGTGTTTCTCGTGTTAATCCGCTTCACGATTTATTGACGAAGACAAATACGCCAAACTGCGCTTCGTAAAAAAAAAAAAAAAAAAAAAAAAAAAAAAAAAAAAGAAAGAAAGAAAAAAATGACAGGGAAATCAGCCAATGGGTGGCCACGCTGTGGCGTAAACTTCAGCACTGAGGTCTTCAGCTTGCGTTAGTTTCAGCCCTCGAACTGCGATTGGCTGAGACGCCTGGGACAATAAGCACATTCATCCTCGATTCTTTTCCGTTGTCTGTTCAAATTTAATGTTGTCACCTTTTCACGTTTGTTGCTGTGTTTGAAGTTTGCCAGATGAGGATGGGTTCCGTGTTGAGTCTGGTTCCTCTCAAGGTTTCTTCCTATTGCTATCTCAGCAGGCTTTCTCGGCCTCTGCTTGCTCATCAGGGACAAACTGATCATTGGAGTCTATCGATTTTTCCTAGAGTTCAAATTTGTTTCCATAAATGTTTAATTCTGTAAGCCTGCTTTGTAACAACGACCACTGTTACATGCCCCGGACAAAAAAAGGGGAAATAAATAAATAAACAAATTGAACTGAATTAAACAAACAAACAAACAAACAAAAACACTTTTTTCTGTTGTTTCTTACATTTGCTATTGAATTTTAAAAGTTTAAAAAGATTTGCTGCTAGTTTCACTTTTGCTGTTGTGTTTTCTAATTTGCTGCTGTGTTCTTACTTTTGCCGTTTTTTTTTTTTTTTTTAGTCGCTGTTGTGTGTTGAGTTTTTTTTTATCTAGTGTTTTTATGCTTCGTGCTACGTTCTTATGTTCTCTTTTTTGTTTTGTTGGAGTGTTTCAGTTTTGCATTAACCCGCTGTTTTAAATCAACGAAAACGTTCATTGCTGTTCATCCAAACTGTAGAGTAAAACATTTAATCCTATATAATGTACAGTAACAATCATCTAATTTAAATTCTGATTAACACACACACACACACACACTATATATATATATATATATATAGTGCAGAAAAAATTTTACATTATGAAATACTTTTTGTTGATTTCCCAATCTTTATAAAGTCATCTAAACAAAACAGTGGCAAGAAAAAAAATAAAAATAAATAAACATGCCACGAGGACCCTGTGACTTGATATTACAGTATAAAGACTTCATTCTACAGACTTCGGTACAGGACGGTTCTAGAAGCAGCCTGTGGCATGGTGCGTGATTGGGCAGCAATGCAGATGAAAATAAAGATATAATCACTGGCATATGAAGGAATGTACATGAAGGAGCATATTTTTTCTCTCAGTGTGTAGCCTGAGGTGTGTGGGAAAGGAGAGCACAGAAGGAGAGAGGACCATATGCAGACTCACAGGGAAGATATAATACTGTGTGTGTGTGTGTGTGTGTGTGTGTGTGTGTGTCCTGAAGACATGCCTCATCTGTGCTGCTGGACGTGTGTGTGTGTGTGTGTGTGTGTGTGTGTGTGTGTGTGTGTGCGTGTGTGCGTGTGTGCGCACACAGCATATGAGCAGATGCACTGAGCAGTTGTCCTCTGTGTGCTCACATGGTTCCTAACTTGCCCCACTCACCTCTTGCTGTCTCGCACTCCAAACCCTAACCAGCCCACTCTTTACCTCTGATGGTTGTTCTTAATATTAGTATTTTTAATTTTAACAAAGTAAGGAAGAGACCAAACAAAACCAAACCTCTCATGCTGACTTCTTGATTCTGTGATCATCGATTAGATGTTATAAAGTAAAACATAACAGAAGCAATCTTGATTTATGGGACGTCCACAACATCAAAGGCAGCAGCAAAAGAAGAAGAAAAAAACAAAACAAAATAACTGTAGTTATTGGAATTTTAAAATTCGTCTTGAAATTGAGGTTCATTCCTTCACGTACAAAAGCAAAAACAAATCAGCAAAAGTGCAAACAAGACAACAAACTGAAAATGAAATAAATAAATAAATAAATAAACACAACAGCAAAGCATGCTCAGAGTGCCAGTCCAATTTTAAGTCCAGATTTTCGGCATCTCCAGACTGGACTCAGTTTGGAATCAACAATTCATTGCTTTCAAAAAACAAAAAAAAAAACAAAAAAAAGCTTCACTGAATCTGAATTTTGCAAAACCGATACGAACCACATCAGATTCAAATCAATCTCCTAATGATAAGTCTCAGTCTGCACCTGATCACCCGACAACACCAGCTCAGGTCCACATGATCCTGCGGTATGGGACGTTCGTACTGTACATGGTTTAAAAAAATGAGCAAAAAGATGACGAGAGAAATGGAGATGGAAATAGAGCAGTTAAGCCCGGATAATCAAGCTGCACGGCAAATACATACTGTACAAAGCAGGAAAGCGTTACAACTCAACTTTCTACAAGCAGCTGGATTAACTGCAGTATGGAAATGGAGACCTAAAGATCACATTTGTGAAACACATCGGATTTGCCTGCAGTTTTACAATTTTTTTCCCGGTTTTCCTGCTTTTGATGTAGGTTTGCTTTAGTGTTTTTATATTTGATCTTGTTTTTACACTTTCCCGGGTTTTTGCTTTTCATGTGTTCACTTTTGGTTTAGTTCAGAATAATTTTTGTAGTGTTTTTGCTTTTGCTGTAGTCTTTGCCTTTAATCACTGGTGGCTGGTGCAAAAAAATGTGTGTGTGTGTGTGTGTGTGTGTGGGGGCGCAAACAAAATATAAATTCAACTTTTAATCCTCGCCAGTAAATAGCCATTTATCAGGTGATTAAGCATCATTACTACTAGCATAAAATAAAGGCATGACTCACGTGACTCACGTCAGCAGGTCCGCTTGCCATAAGAAGTGCTGGAAAAGACGCGTTGAGAATGGTCCAATCACATGAGCCCAAATATTTAAAAACAATATCGATTCGCTAAGAACAAAAGTGGGCGGGTTCAGGGCACACGGAGCAGCGCCCGAAGGATGATTTGACATAATCCAATCAGAGCTCAGCTTCAGGTCACATGCTCTTAAAAACCGTACCTGTCTACATAGACACTCGTTTGTCCGGCGCCCCGCGTACACGGACACAAATGAACGTAATACAGTTTAGATTTTTCTTTTTATTGCAAATAAATTGTATTAAGAAATACAGCGGGATATTGTAACTTTATTTCATTATTAAAATAAACAATTATTATGTTAAATAATGACTTCTCTGCCTAACTTTAAGGGGGGCGGCGCCCCTGCGCCCCCTATTGGCCGGCCGCCACCGCCTTTAATGTAGGGCTTTTGACTTTGCTCCAGTGTTTTCAATTCTGCCGTAGTATTCTTTCTTTTTAAACAAAGTATGTTTTCACTTTGTAGTGGTGTTTTTGTTTTTAACGTTGTGTTTTCACTTTTGTTTTAGTATTTTCAGTCCTGCTTTTGTTATGTGTTCACTTTTGGTTTAGTGTTTACACTTTGCGGTCGTGTTTTTTACTTTTGCTGGTGTGATTTCAGTTTTTCTGCATTTTGTTTTCACTTTTGTTGTTGTGTTAGACATTTACATCATCAGGACACACATATATATATATATATATATACACACACATACATATGTGTATATGTGTGCCCTGCGATGGATTGGCACCTTGTCCATGGTGTACCCTGCCTCGTGCCCTAAGTCTCCAGGCCCCCCGCGACCCTTAATACGGAATAAAGCGGTATAGACAATGAGTGAGTGAGTGAGTGAGTTAACTGTACTGTAGGTCCAATATATATTATGACTGATATATATATCAATACAATTTGTTTCTACATTGGAATGTTTTCAACTGAGCTGTCGATAGACCGTGGCATACACAGTGGCGATAAGTCACGAATCGTTGAACTAGAGTTAATCGACTGACTCAGTGAGAAAAGATCCAGGATTGCCACTTTTTATATTTGGCTCAGGAGAGAGATTAAACGAAGGTGTATATTAAATATTTATGTGAAAGAAATATGATTTGGAGAAAGCACATTTTGGCATGTCGAGGTGTTATAGCAGCGCTCGTTACTCTGAGATTACTCCGTCAGATCCTGGACTCGTACGGAGCTCCGCACGTCTCCGCGCTGCT
>QNUK01000189.1:0-145000 GCA_013621035.1 Clarias magur | reverse complement strand
TATACCAAGGATGGAGATGGCCAGTCCGGTGACGTGGTGCGAGGATAACAACTTCTCCCTCAACACGGTCACAACACAGAGGAGATGATAGTGGACATGAGGAAGGAGACAGCACCTCGTCGATCAATGTTTTTGACGCGGAGAGGGTGAGCAGCGTTAAATATCTAGGCGTCTACATCAGTGACGATCTCATTTGAACGCTCAACACCGCAAAAATTGTTAAGAGGGCTGAGCAGCGACTTTCTTCTTTCTTAGGAGCCTGAGGGAGTTCGATACGTCCTCGCCAACTCCTAGGGCCGCACGATCGAGAGCGTCTCGACCAACGGCGTCAACATGTGGGACGGCAGCAGAGCGTGGTCAAGACTGCCGAGAAGATCACAAGGACTCCACTGCACTGCACCTCCCTCAGAGTCCACAGGAAAACTGCCTCCATCCTCAAGGACCCCACCCACCCTGAGCACAGACTCTTCAGGGACTGAGCTGTCCCCACTGCCATCAGACTCTTCAGGGACTGAGCTGTCCCCACTGCCATCAGACTCCAACAAAATTGGATATATATTGTAAAAATATAATAATAATTAATCCTGTATTCAGGGTCACGGGGGGCCTGGAGCCTATCTCAGGAGAATTAGGGCACGAGGCGGGATACACCCTGGACAGGGTGCCAATCCATCACAGGGCACACAGTACACACACCCTCATTCACACACTACGGGCAATTTGGGAACGGCAATTAGCCTGACCTACATGTCTTTGGACTGTGGGAGGAAACCGGAGCACCCGGAGGAAACCCACCAAGCACGGGGAGAACATGCAAACTCCATGCACACAGAGACGGGAATCGAACCCGGACCCTGGAGGTGCAAGGCGACAGCGCTAACCACTACACCACCCACGTCTTTTTCATCTACACTATATCCGGATTTATTTCTTGGTTTTTCAGTCACTGTGGACAGCAAAGCGGGGATTTCATTGTACGGAGAAAACCCATTTTCTTTACTGCGCATATAACAATAAACTTGATTAAAAAAAAAAACATTACTTATTCACTTTGCAGTTTCAGTGCTATGACATTAATGACGGCATCTTGACTATCAGGATTACATCTGGATCGAAATCCCGGAGATCTGGATCGGGATCAAGTGTCGTTAACGACCATCTTTTCTTACAGTATGTCTTCAGCAAGAGTCTCCTATTATAACATTAATGATAGTCATTTGTTATGTTGGTAACGAGGGTATCCTGCTATGTTATTAATGACAGTCTAATGTTATATTGTTAATGACAGTCTTGTTTTGCTGTCAATGACGGGCTCTTGTTCATAGTTAATGCTGCGCTCCTGTTTGGTCACAAATGATGCCAGTCCTTTGCTTATTAGAATTATCTCTGGATAGAGATCCAGGAGACACCACTCGGTATGTAATTAACATGTATCATTACATCGGGATACGCGGATACATTTGAGGGTGAAGGACCTTGCTCAAGCGGAGTTGGGGTGGGGTCAAACCTGGGACCTTCTGGTCCAGTGTCCAAACACCTTAACCAAGAATCACCCCTGCCCCGCCTTTAACACGAGTGCCCTGTTATATCATTTAGGAGACTTACATGTTATATTGTTAAATCATTTCAGTTTTAAATTTACTGACATTGTTAATGACACAGGCTCTCATTATGTTATTAATAGCAATTTTTGTCATATCATATCAGTCTTTATTACGCTCTTTATACGGCGTAAATGCAACCAGGACTTACTGTGGTTAAACCATCCCTAATGGATTTTTATGCCACACATTGCAACGCAAGATAAAACTTTTTAAACCTGAAAGAAGCAGGAAGCTCACAAGTCTCATAATGTGTGTCTGTTAAAATGCGCCAAAGTGTAAAGGAGGATGCTCTGACCTGATAAACGAGCACACAGTGTGTAATTTACCGACAGACACATTAATCTTAGACCGCTTCTAAAAAAAAAAAAAAAGAAAAGGGGGAAAAAAAAAAAAAGTGTAAATTGGAAGCGGAGAAAGTAAAGTTTAATCAGCGATTTCCTGCCGGAGCTGTTTAGAGAACATTTTCTACAGTGATATTTAAGAGGAATGATAGAACACCTCAGGAAGATAAGATCGTGTAATATGGTGCGGTAGAAATGTATTTACTGTATTTATAGTGTATGTAGCAGAGACTCCCGAAATCGAATGTTAAGTTTGCTGTAAATGCTTAAAGTCAGCTCAACAGAAGAAGAAGTGTCTGAAATGTCAAAAAAAAATTAATGGTTATAATAATTAAGAATTCAAATTTGTACAGTTGCTTCATTCAGAGCGTCATCAGACCTCGAGCTCAAGCGTTAAATCCTACTTTCCACCAAATTTGTTATGGATCACGGGTAGCTTAGCGGTTAGCACGGTTTCCCAACGTCACCAGGGTTGACGGGTTAAGATGTAAAATCATGCGCTCCCCTAGTTTGATGGCTTTCCTCCTCGTACACCGGTTACGCGGTGTAGCCTGATTGCTATTTTCAAATGGCCTGTGTTGTATAAATGGGTGTATGAGCGTGTGTTTGTGTGTGTCTGTGTTCTGAAACGGGTCGTCACCCCATCCAGGGTCTGTGCAGTTCCTTGGGATAGGCTCCATCCTCCCCCTGAGGCTGGATGTAGTTTCACACCCCGTGTTATTGGACAGTCATGGTGAACGTGGAACGTGCTGCAGTATGTGACGGGGTACGACAAACGTGTCCTGACTCACCATCAGGGCTCAATACAGGGGTCAACACGCATGCAGGCCACATCACACAGGAATAATCCATAATCAGAATGAGAACAGTACAATGAGGGAAGGAAATAAAGCTCTGAAATGCATATATAGTAAGCAAGCCTAAAGCAAGACTTCACAAATAGACGTACCGTAAGAACATGAGTACAGTGGTAACTCGGAATATGAACCAGTGGCGAATTTTCACCATAAGAACTAAAATTTTGCAAGAAATTTGTCTTGCCATACAAAGATACGGTTTTCGGCATACCAAGCCAAACCGAGCTGCGCGTACTTCCAGATGCTCGGATGTCCGGTAGCCAATCAAAACTTGTTTGCATTAGTGTAAAGCCATTTTTGCATTTTGTGCAAGATTTTGTGAAGACATGGTCTTAGTAAGAATAAAACGGAGCCACTTTCAGTTTCATTTTTAAAGCAGCGGTGCCAAGAGACTGAACGATTTAAGGTTAAGTAAGGTTTAACGCCTATTGATTTCATATTCTAAATGTTTCGATAAGATGATCATAGTGTTGACATTTTTTGGGTGGCTGGAACGTATTAAAGGCGGCACAGTGGCTTAGTGGTTTGCACTGTTGCCTTGCACCTGCAGGGTCTGGGTTCGATTCCCGCCTTTGTATGCATTTTTGCATGCAAGTTTGCTTGTTCTCCCGGTTCTCCGATTTCCTCCCACAGTCCAAAGACATTCAGATTAGGCTAATTAGCGTTCCCAAACTGCCTGTAGTGTGTGCGAGCGTGTGTGTATGTGTGTGTGTGTGTGTTCCCTGTTATGGGTTGGCACCTGGTCCAGGGTGTATCCCGCCTCATGACCTAACTCTCCCGTGATAGGCTCCAGGCCCCCTGCGACCCTGTATGCAGGATAAAGCGGTATAGACGATGAGTGAGTGAGTGAGTGGAACAGATTATCTGCATTTGCATTATTTCCTATGGGAAGATGCGTTTCACAATATGAAATCTCGCCTTAAGAACTCGGAATAGATTCAATTTGTATCCTGAGGTACCGCCGTATCGTAATTAAACACAGAACAGGTTTAAAGGGGCGATGGCAACAGCAAGACCAAAACAAATCTGTACAGCCATAACATATAAACAAAAATCTAAATAAAACATGAGCAGCACTTACAGTAAGCTGGAAAGTGCATCACGCGCTTGAACTGGGAATATTTTCGCTGTACGCTGAAATACAGTCTCGGCCTCTTTCTAATGCATGTTTATAAACTCGGAGTCCTACGTATTACAGAAGTAATGAATTCTGCTGAAGTCAGTTCAAAGCCCGAGAGCCCCCACGTTAATAGGACTAACATCTCACACACACAGACAAAAAAAAAAAAAAAAAAACCAACAAAAAAAACTTAAATGTCAGAAGCAAAGAAAGTTTCCTACTTTTTCTCTAATTCATCCCGATGCCCTGGAAGAACCCGCTCGGCTGTCGCGCCTCCGCGTGAGAGAGGAGAACGATGCCTAAATGGAGATTAATTCCAATTTCGTGCTTGCTCAGTACTAAAGCAATTTACGTTCTTTCTCTTAACGACGCCCCTTTCTCTGATTACAATAATGTAATCTAATTGTAATTATGATAGCATCAGATCCAGGCAGAGCCTGACGTGATTGGGCCTCTCCGTTACATTAAAAAATGATTTTTTTGAATAAGGATGAAAGGCGCTGTGAAGAATCGGGAAGTATTATTTTTTTATCTGGATTTCTTTGGGCTTTTTTTTTTTTTCTTTTTTTTTGCAGCCCAGAGCAGAAAGATGGAAAGACGGGGAGAACGAGATACGGTAAACGTCTAGGAGCGCGCGGTCATAGTTGCTACGTCTATTCTCCAGTAAGTGCTACAAGGCAGAAAGAACAAGAGTGAGACTTTGACAGACTTTAACTTTTAATATTCCTCTCAATAATTTTTAAAAATCTATTTATTTTGGCCTATACGAAGATCTGTCAACCCAGCTGGTGTCCAGTTTCCGAGTCTGAATCTTCTCTGTTTCTTCTCTGAGTTCTTTGTGAACGTTGTGCCAGAGAGACAATTCATTTGGTCTGAAAAGCTTGGCTCGTCCGCGCTGATCCCTCCGTCCTCTATGGGTGTCGTCGTGCGGAGCTCTCAAACGCTTTCAACGGTTTACGGCTTATTCAAAAATGACAACTTTTTTTTTATTCATTTTTTTTATTTTAGCCCCATTTATTTAATTGAAAAGGAAAAAAAAAAAGAAAAAAAAAAAAGCATAGGATGTAAAAAGTCAGAAAACTTGCCAAGACTCGATGGGACTCTCACTACATGTTCCTTTTGCACATGTGCAGAAAGAGAGAAAGACGAGAGAAACAAACAGGAAGACGGAGACTAAAAGAGAGACAAATAGCGAGGAATGAATAGAGAGAAAAACACATACTCTATACAGACACACAAAGAGAGAGAGAGAGAGAGAGAGAGAGAGAGTCAAAGAGAAATCCCGAGATAAAAAAGAAAGATAAGAGAAAAAAAGAGATAAAAGAGACAAAAAAAAAAAAAAACATCCTTAAACGACCTTTGCCTTGAGTGATTTAATGCTATGTTCATTTATTCTTGCTGTATTTATTTCTTCCTCTTTTTTTCCCCTTCATTCTAGTTTATTGCTAACTGGCAGTTCTGTAACTGCTGTAACGGTCATGCCAATAAAACTCAATGAATTAAACTAAACTGAATTGAATTGAGAGAGAGAGAGAGGACTTTTTTTTTTTCTTTCTGAAACCCATCTGTTGTGTTAAAATGAAGCCAGCTCTTTACACACTTCTAAGGAAATCCTACTTTTTCAGTTCGGGGACAGATGCAGGATTCTGGGCCGGATATTATTTGGCTTCCTCACATGTTCTATCTCATGCACTACACAGGGCACGAGTTAACAGATTTATCGCCGTGTGAAGAGGAAGAGCGAGAGATTTAGAGGCAGGTCTCATGTTCGCCAGCGCCGAGGCACCTGGCCTGACCCATTTCCAGCCCCCTTTAATACTAAAATCCCAGTGTCGGATATGGAGCGGCGTTTCCACAGAGCTGCTGATTTGGAGTCAGTCATGTACTGTACAGGCAGCTTGAAGGGACGGTAACAGGGCGGCAAGACCTGTTCTGGGATCAGTGTTCGCTGGGAGTAAATTTCGACATGGCTCAAGCCTGGCTGATGTTTTCTGTAAAGGGCTTACGATGGGAACGACTCGGCTGTGCATTCACACACTCGACCTTACCTCCGTGTGGAGATAGCCGAGTTAGCAGGCGTGTAAATGTTCTTCATAGCCGTGTTGCTTCAGACCTGTGCGCTGGAAGCTGCCCAAGTGTGTGTTATGTTGAGATTTCAGGTTTTTCACACCTTAACATCCTTACACTTAATAGATGCTGCATTTGACTTTCACTCACTCATCGTCTATACCACTTTACTCTGTATTCAGGGTCACGGGGGGGCCTGGAGCCTATCCCAGGAGACTTAGGGCACAAGACAGGGTACACCCTGGACAGGGTGCCAATCCATCTCAGGGCACACACACACACATACACCCACACTCATTCACACTCTACAGGCAATTTGGGAACGCCAATTAGCCTAACCTGAATGTCTTTGGACTGTGGGAGGAAACCGGAGCACCCGGAGGAAACCCACCAAGCACGGGGAGAACATGCAAACTCCAAGCACGCAGAGACGGTACAGAATTGACCCTGGCTTGGAATTGAACCCAGACCCTGGAGGTGCAAGGCTAACCACTACAGCACCTTGCCGTCCTATTCCTTTTACAGTCAATTCTGTTTGATCAATTCAAGAATGATACATGATGTCCATTTTTAGTCATGTTGAACATTGTGGGACATCTACAGAACGAAACGGCGTCATCATCATCATCATCATCATCATCAGTATCATCAGTTCCTAAATGGCATCAGGGCCGGGTTTCCCCCAGAGCCAGTACAATGCTGTGGGTGCCAGTGGTTCCCAGACTTCGTTCGTGAGTCGTCTCCACCGTGGTGGTGTTTCCTGGCATCATAAAGGGCGAGTCTTCAGTTTCTCAGGCCCTCCCTGACCTGTTCGGATCATATTTTCTACAGCACCATTCTCTCCAGCGGATTCTGTACAGTATGGAAACCGTCTACCAGTCATTCCAGCGCAGTCGGCGTTTCAAAATCACTTCTTCTATTGTGGGTTGATGTTTGCTTCTCCTTGGATGGTTTCACCACCGAGACAATCTCATTGCATTTTGGCATTGCATTTGGAAGACCTCGAGCTTGTTGAGATCTGGTTTGAGCAGCGGCCACATTTCCACTGCAGAAAGCAGAATCAGCAGAATTAAAGTCTGGAAGAGGCATATCTTGGTATATCTCATCTTCGTCAAGCGCGATTTAGGAGAGGCGGATGCTGTTGCTGCCTCCGAAGTTCAGTTAACCTCCTGGATAGACATTACAGCCTTTATAAACAGCCGCACATTCACGAGGATGTGGTATAATAATAATAATAATAATAATAATAATAATAATACATTGTATTAAAAAAGTTAATTTGAAAAATTTTCCTGATTTTTACATTTTTTTTTTAGATATTTGTCACATGTAAATGATCATCAAACATATTTTAATATTACACAGACATATCCTGCAGTTTTTTAAACGATGATTTAATTTATTAAGGAAAAAAAGGTTGCCCAAAACCTACCTGTACCCTATGTGAAAAAGTTATTGCCCCCCCACCCCCACCCCCCCCTTCCTCGTTCACAGGCCTGATTACTGCCAGACCTGTTGAATCAAGAAATCACTGAACTTGAACCTGTCTGACAAAGTGTAGCACTAGAAGATCTCAAAAAGCAAAAAAGAATAAAAAGCTTCTTATCTACAGTATGCGAGTCAGTACAAGTCATTTTGAATCTAACAGCAGGAATCAAATGGATCCAAGACTCTGAAAACAATACATGTACATTTAAAACTATGTGTCTTACTTACACAAAAACATTCTCCTAAACGTTCATATTTATCTCCAGAATGTGGCTTAAGGTTGTGTTAATTATATTTTTAAGCAAAGACATTCAGAGAGCATCCATCTGCACAGGCATCTCAATTCATTCATGCAACAACAGCTCATGGGCGTTCTGGGCTCTGGTCCCTCTCTCTCTCAGTGTGTGTGTGTGTGTGTGTGTGTGTGTGTGTGTGGCACCTGTGTGCCCGCTGGCTGCAGCAGAGACATGCAGGATGAAGCAGCCTTCAGTTAATTTGTATTCCGAGGGCTTCCGAGTATTAATAAAAGAAAAGTTAAACGGAGAAAAAAATAAGGGCGAAGAAGATCCAGACTGCCTTCTGTTTTCCAGAGGTTACGAGAGGTTGTGCTTGATGCTTCAGGCTGATGTCAAAAGTAAGAGTTGATTCTAGGATTAACAGGGAGACCTGCACTTAATTCCATATATATATATATATATATATATATATATATATACATACAGTACAGACCAAAAGTTTGGACACACCTTCTCATTCAAAGAGGTTGAATTTGTATTATGGCAAGAAAAGTGAAGTAAAAAACGAGCGGCCACCATTACTTTAAGAAATGAAGGTCAGTCAGTCCGTTAGAAAAATTGGGGAAACTTTCAAAGAACACAAGAAAGAACACGATAAAGAAAACTCTTTGAAGGAGAAGGTATTATATATATATATATATATATATATATATATATATATATATATATATATATAATAAAAATAAGTGAAGATCTGGACTGGTTGGTGAATTGCTGCGGTCTAAGAGGAATAAAACACTACTAGGATACGTGCTCTTACAGTAAGATTAACATCACGATGAACTTTGGGGTGGTTTTATGTGCTTTATCTGCTTCATCCTGTGTACAGAGTCTATTCCAGGAGACTTAGGTGTACACGCTGGATAAGGTGCCAATCTATTGCAAGGCACACGCACTCTTCAGGCGATTTGGGAACGCCAATTAGCCTAATGCATGTCTTTGGACCTTGGGAGGAAACCGGAGTACCTGGAGGAAACCACCAAGCGTGGTGAAACATGCAAACATGCAACGAACCCGGACTCTGGAGGTGTAAGGGAACAGCGCTAACCACTACGCCGCTGTGCCGCCCTTTAGTGTTTAAGACCTTAGTTGTACTGTATTTAATGTTAAAGCAAGTAGATACTGTACGCAGACATATACAGACAGAAAAAGAAAGAGAGAGAGAATGAAAATTGAATCTACTGTACTGTGCAAGTAGGCAGGAGGGTGGGGCTTCCTAAAGTAATCCCAGTCCTGCAATTGGTCGAGGATCTCTGCCAGAGGAAGCTGAGGCGAACTCGACGAGAAGAAGAGGAAGAAGAAAATCAATTTCGGGGTCCGAGCCGAGTCGCTGCGGGCTTCCTGAGTGGACGGGCGAGGTGACACACTCCATCAGGAGTGAGAGAGGTGACACACTCCATCAGGAGCGTGAGCGAGCTCAGGGCCTCTGGAACTCGCTCACACCCCCCCATCCCCCCAACCCCCCCCCCCCCTTCCTTGACCCGGCTCTCAAGCCCCACCTCTCCGCCTCCGGATTAAACCGATTTATCTCTTTCAGCAGACCTCCGTACCGCGGGGACTCGGCCGGGGCGGCGGAGAAAGTTGTTCCGGAGAGAGCGCGAGGAGGGGAAAAAAGTGGCAGAATTCAGGGGTGTAAATGATGAATTACTTTTCATCAAGTGAAAGGAAACACGGAAGGGGAGCGGGAGTGAGGGGAGCGGCAGCCTCTGACCCGACGCCTCACGGCAGCCAATATCTTCATTCAACAAGACAAGCATGAAATTACACAGAAAATGGGATTGTCATGAACGGCCCTTCAAATCTCAGTGTACAGTCATTACCCCAAAAAAGGAGAGAGATCTCATAGGCACATCATGCGGCCTAAGACGGGGGGAAGGAGAGTGTGTGTGTGTGTGTGTGTGTGTGTACGCGTGTACAGTATATCCTTTAAACAACCATCTAAAATCACGAACATGGGAAAATCTGGGAGAAAAATATAATCTTCTCAAGCAGATGCACAACCGCTTGTTTACGGAGAAGCACAATGTCTAATGAGCAATCAGATAATAATTAGAAAACGAAGCTGTGTGTGTGTGTGTGTGTGTGTGTGTGTGTGTGTGTGTGTGTGTGTGTGTGTGAATACAAATCAGCATCATTGCTGAACATGAAAATGTGATGGAATGAAATTTATATTTACACACACACACACACACACACACACACACACACACACACACACACACACACTGTAACATCACAAAGTCTACTCATTTATTTATTTTGTACTGTATAATGATCACATTTTTCTTACAATCGCCATGATGCCAATACATTTCTTACAAAAACAAAAATGTACGCTATACAAACTTCTGCCCTTATGGAATTGCCTTTTTTTTTTTTTTTTACTTTTAAATGTCACACAGCCTCTTTTGTTCCACTCAAACCCCCCAATGTGTGTGTACTGTATGTATGTGTGTGTGTGTGTGTGTGTGTGTGTGTAAAGAGAAAGAGATGAGTGTGTTTTTGTAAAGTGCTGCTGACCGGCTGATTCTCAGGGTCGTGCTTCCTATCGATCCCAAGCAAGAAGACGGGAAGTGACACGTCGCAGATTTCTATCCCCCATTCACGGCCTGACAAAGAGACGGGAAGTCACGGGCGACACCGACATCATGCTGTTTTTCTTTCTTTCTTTTTGAATAGTTTCATATTTATTTCTCGCAGCATGCCCAGGAAAAGTTACAATAATAAAAATAAAAAAAAGTAAATGCCGATAAGTTGTTTTCTGGTCGACTTTAGACAGGGAAAGTGCACTGCTTGGGATGTGGAGGCGTTTTAAATGGAACTTGGAAATGGAAAGTTTCCAGTCTCTGTCGATGTGTACTTTTTCAAACAGCGTCGCATTTAAATGCGCCTTTTTATTCCTAAACAGCCGTAAGACACTAAGGACGCCTGAATCCACATAATGAGTCGGAGCAGACAGATGACACTCTGTGCGCTCCATTAAAGAGGTCATTGAGAAAGCGCAGAGACGGCTCTGTTCTGCTCGTCATGGTCTTCGGCCTTCAAAGGAACGTCCATGTGACACCGGCGCGGAGGAGAGAGAACGAAGGACGTTCGGCTTTAAAGGACGCCGACTCGTTCTCTTTCACTTTTCCAGACAAAGGCCGTACTCAGAGTCATATTTAGAGCACAGAAAGCGTGCTGTAAAAAGGGTTCTAAATTTGTTCTGGTATGGTTAACCTGCTGTGCATTATGGGTAGGCACAGCTGGGTCTGTAAACGCTCAGTGCTACATCTGACTCTCAGCACGAGACGCTTATATTGGTATGGAGTGGCCTGCATCGAGACTCGAGGGAAGAGAGTGAGAGTGTTCTGTTCCTGTTTTTTTTTGCTGCTGAGGAAATGATCAGAAGATCAAGTGTAAGACAGACAGACAGACAGACAGACAGACAGACAGGCAGGCAGACAGACATCATCTTGGAATGGTATGTCAAAATAAATTTTAAATAGAGGCACCAATCCTTTTTTTAAGCACACAGAAACCATAAGCTAGTTTGGACACACCTACTACTGTAACTCCAGGGTCGTTCCTGATTTTTACATATATTATATATAATTATTGTACATTATATAATATCGTATATTCCTCTAACAGTGGAGGAACATGGATAGCAAATCTGACTCAAGCTTTAATGCTTTTATGGTTAGAAATGACCATAACGAGGTAACTTCCTTAGACGCTCTTAGACTGTTTGTAAACGTTCGACAACATGGAACAAAATGTTAAGAGACCAGGGCCCGTATTCACAAAGCTTCTTGAGCCTAGAAGTTGATGAAATTCGAAGAAAAATCTTAGAATTAGGGAATTTTCGTAGAATTTTCCTTTGAATTTAGGATTAAATCTTAGTAAAGAGAAAAATGATTCACGAAACATCTTAGCGCTAAAAACAGCTCCTAAGATAAAAATGGTTAAGAGTACAGAGGAGGACTTTTAAGAGGCTTAAGAGTTTCTCTAGCAGAGTTTCTCTCAAAATGGTGGAAAGAAACTAAACCTAAAGCTAAAAGTAAACGCTGCTCTTTTGTCCAATTTGGTTTTCTTGTTCTTTGTACTTCCTTCCATCTCTCCTGGACTGTTGGTTACATACAGTATCATCCAAAAGTGCAACTTAAACAGACTGTCCTGTAATCATGTAAACTGGTAAAAGCTGAGCTATTTTGCCTCCATCAATAAGTAGTAAAATCAATTTAGTAAATAAATGTAAGAACTTAAATATAATAGCTACTGCATGGAAATTGGTTGTTACAAAAGTAGACACATTTTCAACATTTGACTTTTTAATTATCTTATAAGATAACTAGCCTATAACAGAAACTTTGCATAAAGTAGCCTGTAGTCATGATTATACAATTTCTTCATATACAAACATTATGGTTTCACTGTCTGTTCTATTATCACAAAGAGCGCGTTTCAAGACCTTTACAGAGGTCAGAGGCTTTTAAAAAAAAAATTTTTTTATCAACCAATCACAGTCCTTGAACTGCTGCATCATCCCTAGCAACGGGGTCGACCCCACCCCCTCACTGAGATAAAAGTTTTTGTACCTTACTCAGAGTTGCTCTAAGAAGTTGTCTGAATCACTTTTATTCTAAGACTCCCAGCTAGGACTTTTTAGGCTAAGATAGGAGCTCTCTGAGAGAACTCTAAGAAGCTTTGTGAATACGGGCCCAGAAGTACAACTTGTCATGTTTTCATTGGTAATGTATAAATAAACAAACAAACAAACAAATAAAACGAATAAGGACGCATGGCATTTCTGGCGTAGTGGTTAGCACTGTGGGCGCACACATCTCCAGCATCAAGGGTTCGATTCGAACCTTGGGGTCTCGTGGAGTTTGCGTGTTCTCCCCGTGCCACAGTCCAAATAACGCAGATTAGGTGAGATGGCGTTTCCAAATTGCCCGTAAGTGTGCATGTGTGCCTGTACTGGATTGTCTGGGGTGTACAACGGATTAGTAGAATAAGATGAGTGAATAAATGCATTAATGATAAATATATAAATATTATAAATAAATGAATAAATAATCAATCAATCCAGTCCTTGATTGAATCCTGTGGTAATAGAAGAATAAAACACTTCAGGAGATGATACTTTAACTCGCATCACATCACATCACATCACATCACACTAACCCATTAATTTATTATTTTCCCGTAACAGCATGCCGCACAGTGTTTTATTCCTTACATTTCACTCAGAAAACCCGAGTACAGTATGTAACTCACAGCCAGATCAAATGCAGCATTTATTTAGAGACCTGACCTCGAGAGAGAGAGCAAGAGAGATTTGACGGTTTGATGAGTTGATTGCTCCCCACTGGATGGAAAGTTAATGATAATTGTTCGTGTGCCCCTTTAAGTGAAAGGAGACATTCAATAAAAGGGAATTGTCCCGCAGAGCTGGGTGGTCATGCTGCCTGGACGACTCTCGGTCGCTTTGTTAATTCCGCAATGATTAATAATTTCGAAGTAGACCCCGTCTCATGTCGTCATGTACAGTGTCGAGGAATCCGATTGGCTGTGCTTAAGTGACATCACTACGCTCTTAAAGTCCTCGGGGTAACCATTACGGTGAATGCATGACAGACGGAACCAGGTGTTTTATGGTTCCGAGAGATAAAATTACAATTTCCTGAGTTGATCTGGCGAGCCATGTTAGCATAGATGTTTTAAAAACCCATTTCTTTAAAAAAACGAGGTTGTATTGTTGGGGTGCTTTTCTTTATTTGATCTACTCTAATCATTTACGAATAGTAAAAATACAAAACTGTTCGTTTGTATTTTTACTATACTGACCTTTTGTGAACATTTTTAAATGCAAATTCATACCCACATGAACATTTCATGAACAGAAGCAACAAAGTCAATGGCTTTTGCACCAAAAACTGTACTGAAAAACTGTTTAAAATTAAATTGAATTACATTTAATTAAATAACTCTGATCAACACATTAGACTAAGATAATTAAATGAAGAATAGCATGGAATTTAAACCCCATTGTTTTGTTCAATTAGTTGTAATATACAACTTACTTACATTACATACAGTATATAACATATTTATTGGTCACTTATAACCAAATTGGTTACCAAAAATGGTCTTTCGCCCACCTGCAGTACCTTCATGGACCTCTAGGGGACTGCAGCCGACCCTTTGGGAAAAATTTAAAATAAAACAACGAATACATTTTAAACTATGATATGAGTTAAACTACATTGGCTACACATGCCGGCTCATTAGGTACACCTGCTCAACCGCTCTTTAACCCAAACATCTAATCAGCCAATCACATGGCAAGAACTCAGTGCATTTAGGGATGTAGACATGGTCGAGACGATCTGCTGAAGTTCAAACCGAGCAGCAGCATGGGAAAGGAAGGTGATGCAATGAATTACTTAAATTACAAAATGACATGCCATGGCGGTCTCAGTATTTCTGAAACTGATGCTTTGGTACCAATTGAGTTCATAAATTCAGCTTCTTCTTCAGATCTCCATACATACTCCATCACATCTAATAAAAGCTAACCGTTGGGTGGGACATCAATCATTCATGATCATCTAAAAAAAAAAGATTTGGGAGAAGCTCAATTTATGAACGTGGTTCAGCTCATGGCAACTTTTGTGCTTTGCAAAAGTATTCACCCCCTTGAACTTTTCTGTGTCACAATCTGGAACTGAAAAGGATATAATTGGAATGCCATGAGTCAACCCGAAGCAACCCTTAATGGAAGGAAAATGGAAGAAGAAAAAACTGTATACGTTAACAAATTATTTTAAAATGACTTAATCATTACGTTGTGAGTTTTGGTAGATGAGCACCTTTGAATTCATCACATTAAGCACGTTTTAATTATTATTTTGATGAAATTATGCCAGAACAATGTTGACTGAGTGGAATAATGCGGGATGCAATTTTACAAACACAAACAAATAAACAAACAAAAAACTCACAACAATATTAAAGCCAAACTGGTGGCCTGAGCGCGAATCAAACTCCAGTTGCTTCTCACGGATGTGGTGACATTGTGTGAATTGATGTTAAGCGGCATAAACGCTACAAGGTGAGGTTCAAATATCAATGTTTTGAGGTTGTATTCGCAATGTTGTGTTTGGGTCTGGCATTTAATATTATCTCATCGATTTAACCAAAGTCAGTCTAACACTCACAACAACAGGGGACGTCTTGGCAAAGGTGTTACAACCAAATTACAACTCTCAGCCAACACTGGAATTTTGCTAGTATACAGTAGATCTTGTGTTTGTGCTTTTAACTGTAAATTCCTGAAATATATCTCCAATTAGGGATAATATCAATGGGTTGTAACAGGACAAAATGGAGAAGATGTCAAGGCGGGTGAAAACCGATCCATTTAGACAAAAGCAGCGGAGAATTGCAAATATTCCTTGTGAACGCAGATTTAGTCTGTATCTGTCTTCCTGAATGAGAAGCTCATGAATTTACTAAGCGTTTAATGAATTTGCCAAGTTGGACTGGCCGGTGCCAACAATTTCTCTGATGGAATATCGAGCAGAGTGTTCTCGGAGAAAAGTGAGAGATAGAGCAAAAGAAAGAAAACCACAAATACCCACTTGAGTGAAACGCCTTCTCAGGAGCCAGATCTCCAAAGTAGCACAAAGCTTTCGGACTTTCTCTCTCTCTCTCTCTCTCTCTCTCTCTCTCTCTCTCTCTCTCTCTCTCTCTCTCTCCCAGCTCTGCCTGTCTGGCATTGTTCTGATGAAGACAGCGCCGTGGGCAGGGGGATTGGCTCAGCTGCCAGCGGTTTTGTTTACCTTCAGCGCAAATGTCCAAGAGGCATTTTGTCGGCATTTCACAAACCCAATCTCTTAATGCTGCTACTGCTGGAGAGTTGGCGTACGCACTGCTTCAGGGACTGTCTCTCAACCGCTATGTACACACAGAACGTTTGAAGGGCACTCGCTGTGTTTCAGACACACACTGCAAAATGCTACACTGTCTGCAATCGAGGCATACGCGTACTGTACAATAATGGAGAAAAATACTCAATACTCAGCGACTATGTGATGTGGCCCTAATACAAAAGCGCAGTTATTCTCACCATGCTGAAACTTACAGGAGCATTTTATTTTAATAGCAGTAAGTTTCATGCATTTTACTTTCTGGAAGTTGCTTTCTGTGCCATGTTCATTGCTTTATACTCCTTTATATATAGTTTATATATATAGTCAATAAGACTGCAAAAACAAACAAACAAACAAACAAACAAACAAACAAACAAACAAACACCAAAGACCTTTGGTCTTTCAGTTAACACTAAAGAACTGAAACTATGTGAAATATTGTACAATAAAAAACATATGCTTTTGTTTGCTTGCTTGTTTTTGTGAAAAACATATTATTATAATACAACACAATAATAATAATAATAATGATAATAATAATAATAATAATAATAATAATAATAATAATAATGTGCATTTGTGTCAAATCAGGACAGAACACCGTTATAAGAGTATAAACTCCCTTTATTTCTCTATATAATCCTCTGCTACACTAATGCACACAGTAAGCATATGAAACATTATAATTCATTCATTTTTAAATTATATTTTTACTTTGTTATGACATGCATAGTATCTAATTTTTTCTATTTTTAATAAATGTTAAAATATTATCCCATGTGCAAAAGAACTATGAATTAAAACCGAAACTTATGTTCGTGTAGTGAGCAGGAAAGCAAAACGGACAATCATAGGTCATCATATCCCAAACTTTGGCTGATTTAGGGAAAAAATCTGGCAGTGGTAATGAACAAAGAGGCGTTTGGGAGCTCTAATTAGAGAGCTGAGCCAACAGATGTGACTCAGTGCAATCAGTCAGCTCCTCCGATGAAGGCTTAAAACACTCATCAATGCCGTCTAATGATCATTTCAAATAAATAATCCAAACAGGACGCTTTTGGAGACAACTCAGAGTGTCAAGAAATTACATTTTGACGTAACATTCTTTTGTGATAGAGACTTTTTTGTTTTTTTTTTGAAAGCTCACAGCGACACTCGGAGCCGGTGTACCTCGGCGCTTGGCAGGACGTCATGAGCATATGGCGGGACTAAATGTTGATTATTATCTGCTCTCATATTTCACTCGGACATCGGATAAGTGAGCGACTTTATCATCCCGCGGAACAGAATGGAGAAAAAGAAAAAAAAATGGCTCATGTATCAACATACCGTATTTGATTTAAGGGCAGAGAGTTTACACTTGAGTAAAATATAAAAGTTGAACAAAAACAAATAATGATGATAAAAATAATACTAGTAAAAAGAAAAAAAAATATCCGTATGTTAGTCATTAAACAGAATTATGTACGTTGATTATTTTGCTACACGGTTTATCCTGTACACAGCGCTGATCCAGATTTAGTTAGCCTAATCCGCGCCAGTTGGCCTAATCTGCATGTCTTTGGACTGTGGGAGGAAAGCAGAGAACCCGGAGGAAACCCACCAAGCACGGGGAGAACATGCAAACTCCATGCACACAGAGGTGGAAATCAAACCCTGGATTCTGGAGGTGCTAAAGCAAAAGTGCTAAGCACACCCACAAGTCTACGGTACGGTAAAGCAAACTAAAGTAGGTGAGAGTTGAATGTGGTTGAGAGTAGACAGGAGGCATCGCTGCTAATTTTCAGTTTGTCCTTGACTTCTTAAGACCCCCCCCCCCCCCCCCAAAAAAAAAAGCTTTGCTTGCTTCACAGATTTTGCCTTCACCCGACGAGCTTCCATTCTTCCTACGGTGGCTCTTTGACAAGGTTAATGACGATGTATTAGTGAAGACACAGACATATTTCTCACTCTTCAACTATGACTGTTTATTATTCTGCCATGCCGACTTAAAGGTTAAACACACGCGCTGTGATTACTCGTAATACTGTCTTATAATATCTAATGCGCAGATCGTTGTTGCTTCTGATCGGCGCTCTTTCTTCATTATAAACACTTTGCTGTTGTACAATAAAAACAACAACAACAACAACAACAACAACAACGACGACGGCGTCAACAATGCGGCCCAGAAAACGTAATTACCCAAAACATAATTGATAACATTTACGTACATGTGTACACCCACACACCGATACCGAAACCCCGTGCCAAGTAATTATTATTTATTCTGTAATTAATTAGTAATAAATATGCCCAACTAGTTAACCTAATGTATTCAGAGCACATTAAAACAAGCAGAGTTTGTTAATTATATAATTATGTAAAAACAGGCCGGGCCGGGTTGTACTCGTTTGTGTGTGTGTGTGTGTGTGTGTGTGTGTGTGTGTGGGTCTGATTTTAATCCGTCATTCTTACTCTGATCTGTGTCTTCATAACCAGAACAAATTAATTACATCCTCATCATGATGCAAAATAATCGGAAAGTAATCAACACTAGTCAAATGACTCTTTTCTAATAATATTGTAATATTATAATTCAGTATTGTTCATCATGGTGGTTTAGTGGTTTGCAATGTCGCTTTGCACCTCCAGAGTCCGGGTTCGATTCCGGCTTTTGGGTCTGTCTGTGTGTATGGGAGTCTGCATGTTCTCCCCGTGCTTGGTGGGTTTCCTCTGGGTTCTCCGGTTTCCTCCCACAGTCCAAAGACATGCAGGTTAGGATAGTTGGCGTGAGTGTGTGTGTGTGTGTGTGTGTGTGTGTGTGTGTGTGTGCGCTGTGATGGAATGCCACGACATCCAGGGTGAACCCGACCTTGTGCCCTAAGTCCCCTGGGATAGGCTCCAGGCCCCCCGCGACCCTGAATACAGGACAAAACGATATAGACGATAAGTGAGTGGTAACTAATGGCGGTCAGATCTGACCAATCAGAACTGAGAATTCGACAGCACCTTCGTGGAAAGCGAGATATAGCAAATCCAAGGAATTTTATTCAAGAAATGTGTGCACATGCATGCATGCATGAATTTGCAACCACACCAAAACACACAGCATGAGACCTCCACCTTGAGAAGCATCCCATCCCCCCCCCCATCCCCCCCACACACTCACACACATACAGTACACATTCATCAGGCTTGCGCTGGTTGTAGCAGTAGGAAGGGGCATTAGTGCGGCGTTAATGGCGTGAGAGGGGTGAAATGGCCTCTCCTGCTGTACTGCTGAGAGCTCATCAACATTAGCTAGGCGACAGAGAAGAGGGCAGCGTGGCACAGCCAGGCAGGTGTTCATCCGGAGGGCATACGGAGGGCACAGCGACGGCTGAACGATGGAGTCGACCGGATAAAGGCTTGGCGAGGGCGCTGCCCCGACACGTCCTGCGCCATGTGCCTGATGGCCGTCGGTCACCAAATGGAGCAATAAGCATCTGTGATTGACAAATTATTTACAGTGTCAAACACCAGGGTCACCGTTTAGCCACAGGGCATTTTATCTGTGCCGGGTGTTTATCTGCAGACAGAGCAACTCGTACAGGAACACAAAGATGACTAAATGAACACTGAGAGGAATAAAACAAATTCCACTTTCAAGTTATATGAAGGTGATCAACGGTAGAAGGGTATGACATGGCCTGAGTTACTGTACACCCACAGGGGGATTATTTTCATATAAAAACACACATTTTATTCCACTTGTTCAATTATTCAAAAAAAAAAAATAGTAAAAAGGTTTTTTTTTTTTTTATCTTGTAGGCTTTTTATCAAAAGTGGAAAAGGCTGATCCGACAGCGCTTGCACGTTACAGGAACTTGGCTGGAAGTCGTCCAGTCTTGACCTCCATCCAAGCTGTTTCCACATGTTCAGGACATTAAAGGAGGAGGAGTTCCCGGGAGGCCAGCGGCGTTTCAGTCGTCTCAGCAGACAGTCCGATCTTTGCTCAGGGATACTGAGAAAACTTTCCAGCATCAATGATATTCAAGCGCTAGTGAAATGCTGGGATACGTGCAACAGTGTTCTTACTCTCATAACTGCACAATCAGAAGTCTCAAGTTTATAGTTTATAGTTAAGTCTCCGTCCCACATTCTTAAATCTGATCCCGATATTCATTCAAGATTCCAGACATGTCGCGGTTTGGAACGTTTTGTTTTTTTTCCCCCCTTTTGTTCTTTGTGGACTTGGTGCTTCTTTGGAATATACCATATAGTCCAAAGATACGCTGAATTCTTTGTTTCCCATTGACGTGGTCAGATTTGACTCCGCATAATAAACTACTAGCCAGGAAGCTTCAGTAGATACCAGACTGTACTGTATACAGAAATCTTTGCAGTTCTTGACAAGTCTTAAAACTTCATAGCAGATCACGAGGTGTCGGATGATTGCGAGAGTATTTGAACTCTGGCTTTGGCACAATTCGTAGCCACAGGTGATTTACATCGCTAGAAAATCTGTACATTTCAGAGCTCGTGTGGATCCAGTTTGCGGGTGATTGCGGCGTGTGAAGCTACCAAGAGCTGGTAAGAATTTAAATTCGGGACAATTCGGCGTGGAATCGTGCGAAAGGATCTCCCAAGCTCATGGCGTTAACCTCTGGTCGCCTCTCTCTTTCTTTTCCCTTTTTACGTTCTGATAAAGTAGCCGATCTTTTCCAGGAAAGTTGATTGACAGACCTGGTAAGAACAAAACAACATGACATGGAATAAACCCTAAATGGGAAAAACGCTGAGGGGACGTTTAGCGTCGGAAATGAAGATCTATCTGTACACTTTACGCGCATTATGTGGTGTGTGTGCGCGCGCGCGCGCATCTTGACACGGCTAACGTATATACATTGTTCCAAAAGGAGCAATAATTCTGGATTGGCCTCGTTACGAAGTGCTTAATTGCCTTTAGACGATTCCATGTTCGGCATGTGAATATACTGGGGACCAATGATGAACTCCGTTCGTTTATTTCATCAGTGATAAATAAATTACCGGCTAATTACGAATCTCGGGATGTCTCTGGGACGGGGGAAAACATCAAGACCTGGCACTAAGTGCTCGGGCGTCTCAATTACAGCGCAACCCTGTGACGTTCACCATCGCGTGCGCTTGCGCCGAGACGGATCGCCGAGTCTGGAGTGTGTAAATCAGGACTAGACTTCTCTGAGGGAGCATTCAGCAGCCCGAGCTATCGCTCTCCCGCTCCTCTAATGTTCTCTAATGGCCTAAACCCTAATTGGGTTAAGCATTAATTCAGAGTTGAAGAAGAAAGCATTATGGCAGGGTGATGCTTCCTGTAGCGGTATGAAAGCGAGCGATTGCTGGACATAAATATGGATTTGCGTCTTAGATCAAGTAGGAGCTATGCATCTCGGAGACTGGCAGTCGTGACAGGGAAACGAACTTCGTCGGAGATCTTATAGGGATTTTACCAAAACGGACTCATGTGTACTTGTTAAAATGTGCAGCATGATCAAAAATAAATGAAAATGTGTTTAAAAAAATACAAGTTTACAAAATAAAAACGTCATGCTCGTACTTTTACAGCTTAATTTCCATGTAGTATGTGATCTGTTCCCATTTATGATGTAAACCGTGTGACATGTGTTAAGTCGTACTGTGTGTGGGGCGTTCAAGTCAAACCGGGACTGTGCAGGGCAGTGATGAGACTCTCCGCCGCAGTAAGGCATTTGTATGGCGCGAACATTTTAAAGAAGTCTGAATGCCTGTGGATGACGATTCAGGCCGAGTCGTTCCCGTGAACCCCTGATCCAGGAAAATATCCAACGGATAACTTGTCGCCAACTTGGGGAAAATACCCATCTGTCTGTGAGAAACCTGCTCACACAATCATTCACAAATACCACCTGCACGTCACAGGAACAACTCACCGGCTGTAAGTTATTGAGTTATTGCCACGTCCCCAATACAGTCATTTCCACATGTTTGGAGTCATTAAAGGAGTTCCTGGGAGGCCAGGGTTTCAGGTGGTCTGATCATGGCTCCGGCGTGTTGCACTAGTGAAACTCTGGGATGAGTGTATTAGTGTAGCAGGGGGTTGTTTTTTCCCGCTCTCATAACTGTGTTCTGTCGTCCTGCATGCAATCAAAAGTCCCGGTTTGACTCGAACACAAGCAGTCTATCAGTTCCTATATATCATATACTTGTATCTATTAGGGTCATTTTACAGCCGATGCTGTACTAAACTGATTTCTGAAGGAAAGTGAAAAGCGCGTGAGATGAGTTTCTCGATGTCAAGAAACGCGTCTCAGTCCGTACTCAAAATCTGACAAGTCATTTCTGCTCGTGTAATTAAATTCTCCTCGGCCTCGTCTGAGCCATTTCCTCATGACACGACGCGTCAGTACTGTAAGACGACACCATCGAGATCGCGAGTGGACAATTCCCGACACGTTGTAGGACG
Organism: Clarias magur; assembly: GCA_013621035.1. NCBI lineage: Eukaryota > Metazoa > Chordata > Actinopteri > Siluriformes > Clariidae > Clarias > Clarias magur. The sequence continues at coordinate 122,863 of QNUK01000189.1, read as the reverse complement.
AACCACTTTCTCGCCGACTCCCGCCTGCTATATACGGGCGTCGGCGGGCGGGTTTTCGCTCTCGTCGCTTTAATAAAGCACGGCGAGAGTAAAGTCCCCAAAGCTGAGCGACTGTCACCTTCAGCCCGCGTCCCTGTCATTTATCCAGCAGCACCAGGTCATTAAATTCGCATTAGGCCAGTGTGGCACTCTCGAGGCCCTCACACACACCTATGACCGCTGGCCGGCGATGGCACGCCCGCCGTATCGGAGCCGCGGATCATTAGGGTGTGTGATGGATCTGAGTGTACGTGCGGATGTGAGTGTTCCATGGCTGTCCCCGGAGACACCACGCTGGCAGAGAGAAGTTTGAGAAGTAGACCGTAAGTGGCATTACCTTCCTCTTGTGTTTGAATCATTTGTTTAAACCCAGATCATTTCACATCATGCTGACACCCACACACACACACACACACACACACACACACACACACACACACTGTGTTCAATGTCTTCACAGCACAGCAGAGCACAGGAGAGACAATTACCGCATTGGCTGAGCCGAAGGGACCGCCGGTGACCTTCGCCGTATTCGTGTGTGTGTGTGTGTGTGTGTGTGTGTGTGCGTGCGTGCGTGTGTGTGTGTGTGTGTGTGTGTGTGTGTGTGGGGATGATTTGGATATGAATACGTCCTTCATTGCTCTCCATTTGTCTGAATATTGTTGTTTATGAGAATAGTGCGTTTTTATTGGTCAATCCGGGTGGACAGATGCTGCGCTTGGCCGCCGCCCAGAGCTCACTGTCCGCTGTACCTGAGGGCAAACGGCCACACGTTCAGCACACGCGGCCTGCTGGAGCTCATTGGAGACGTGACAAGTCAATTCACTCAGTACATCAAATTAAAAGTGTGTGTTTAAAAGTGTGTGTGTACGTGTGTGTGTGTGTGTGATAGCGTGTGCAATTCAGTGTGATGGCTGTGATAGAGAAGCAAAGGCAAACAACAGTCATTGGCATCATTGCGATGTTTTTTTTTTCTTCTAATTAGCTTGTTTGTTGGTGCTGAAGTGCTTTGTGTGTGTGTGTGTGTGTGTGTGTGTGTGTGTGTCTGTGTCATCTCTGTTTTATCTGCAATTTGCAAATTTGAATTATTCCAATAAATACATTTTAAGATGATTAAAATGTTACAAAAGGGGTGAAGCTGTTAATAAAACCACCTGTATGAAAAGTGTTTCAGACAACACATGTGTCAGGGGTTTGAGTCCCATGTCGCCATGTCGGGTCTGTGTTTGTGGAGTTTGCACAGTCCAAGGACTTGGACTCGTTGGCATTTTCAAATTGCCCATATTGTGTGTTCTTGTGTGCCCTGTGATGGACCGGCACCCAGTCCAGGAGCAGAGAGAGAACTTTTTAACCAGCCTAAGAACCCAAAGAGGAACCATGTCTTCAACGGGTTCATTGAAAAGCTGGATTATAGTAGGGGTGAAGAGGGCATTGGTGGTTCAGTGGTAGGTGTTTCGCCTACCTTGTGATCGATTCCCTGGATGTGCCAGTCCCATACCCGGATAAAACAGGAGCATTGCACCAGGACGGCCAGCCGATGTAAAATCTCTGTCAAGCTACAACTTCTATAAAAACCTATAAGATTTAACCAACTGATTATAAGGGAGTTTATTGGTGTCTGTTGACGAGGGACGTCAATCTGTGTATTTGGGTTTTTCTACAGTATGTGTCAGGTGAAAAAAAAAAAGGAAAAGTTTTCATTACTTTTAAACAACATAAATTTGACCTCTATGGGAATGATGTCACCAACATGACCTCACCAGATGGGTATATTATTATTATTATTATTATTAATTTTTTATTTTAAAATAATTTTTTTCATACAACCAAAAACAACTATAAAAACACAGATTGGATAAATAACATTCAAACAAGAAGTCAGTATTTGGTGGAATAAAACCAATTTGTAATCACAGCTTTCATGCTTTTGGCTTGTTTTGCCTCTCCACCAGTTTATCACATTGCTGTTGGGTAACTTTATACCACTCTTTTCACACAAAAAACGAAAAAAAAAAAAAAAAAAGAAACAAACAGCTCCGATGATGCTTAATGATGGTTTGTGACCCTTCGACTTCTTCTTGAAGTTTTCTGGAGTGAATTGCAGCGCTCTCTCATTATTGTTTTTCCAGAGTTGTGTATATGGTTAGCTGAAATAAAGTTCAATTCATCACAATGCATAAATTGTGCTGCTAAAGGATATACCCCATACTATATATACTGATTCAAACATTATAATGCTAAAAAAAAAAAAAAAGAGGTTAAAATGCTCTGGGATTATTATGGGCTAACTGGTCTACAGTACCTGTGGGAATCCTTTAACGTTTCATCAGGAATCAGGAACAAATGGTTATTTCGTGAAACATTCTACATAGAACTTAAAAAAAAAAACCTTTTCTTCATCACTCGATGAAAATTAATAAATAGGTTTAATGGTACTTTTAAGTGCAGCATGATGGAGTTCCACATCACTACTCATCACTACTTCATCCAGGGTCTGGGTTCAATTCCCGTCTCTGGGTCTGTGCGCATGGAGTTTGCATGTTGCATGGATGTTCAGGATGTACCTCGCCTTTTGCCCAAAGTCTCCAGGCCCATTTTTTTTTAAAGATCTGAAAAAGTTTTTTTTTTTTTAAATTGATCTCTATGTGAAATAAAGAACAAAACAACAACATATGAGCTAATGTATATAAGGTCTAGACCAAGACCTTTTTTTTTGTGCCACTTGGAAGCATTTACTCACTCATATAAACCATGAAGAACCACTTTTATAAAACTGTAGTGTAGAGCATAAGAGCTACCGGTAAGAGCAAAGAGTAAAGAACCTCTAAGGAACTGACTGAGCCAGGACTTTATCACCTTAATATCATGGGGGACAAAAAAAAAAAAAAAGGGAAGGGAAAACCCAAAACATGTCCGAATTTCAAAATTCTGATACACTGCGAAGTTTTATTTAAAGACATTTCCCCAGAGATATTTAACTATCTGAAGAGACATCATCATCACATGGTTGTTCAAGTCTTTTACCTCATGTGGGAACAAGAAGCCCCCGTCTATAGTGAGATACATCATACTGTATAATAGCGTTCGCTCTGGAGTCTCTTGCGGATGTAATGACAAAGTTAACGAGGTGGTGTTTTGCTGTCATGATTTTCATTTGAATATTCAGAGGCATTTCTGAAACGTCACCAAATATTAAACCCACATCAAGTGTTTTTTTTTTTTTTTAATGTTAAGCGTAAACATAGTGATATTAAGTTGTAAATCTCTACTTAAGACTTAAAAGGGGGAAAATAAAAAAACTACTTGATGCCGGTCATGCAATCAGTGTTAAACTGGGAGATTTTCAGCCTAAATGATAGGGGAAAAAAAAAAAAAACATATTTAATTTTGTCTGGTTTGGATCTAAAAAAAAATGTTGCAGTGAAAAACTAAATAAATGGTAAAAATATACACATAGAAACACAAAAAGACCAACACGAGAAATGTTAGGTGGTGTTGATCAAAGTCCAGGTTATTATATATATATATATATATATATATATATATATATATATATATATATATAGTGTGTGTGTGTGTGTGTGTGCATGAGCATCAGGTGAGCTTCATCATAAGAACTTGCGAATAAGTCATGTGATTAGTTTTGTCAGCCATTTTGGTTTGTAGTGGTGCATTCTGGGAAACAGAGTTTGCATGATTCAGCTGCGATATGGCATTATTTCATAATGAAATGCCACAGTTTGACGAGCAGGGACACCACTTCATAGTCACAGCTTCGTAGTACTGTATCGAGTTAGACACTTAAGCAAAAGCGTTACAAAACATCTGGTTAAATATGATTATGAAACCCAAGTGATGTAGCTGAGGGCGAGAAATTGTAGACTTTCAGGAGATTCGTAACAAAGCAGAGACACAAAAAGGGACATAGAGAGACAGATAGGGACAGAGAGAATCAGAACGTGAGATAGAAAGATACAATGAGGTACAGAGAGAGAGAGAGAGAGAGAGAGAGAGAGAGAGAGAGAGAAATAACGAGGAACCCAGAGAGACAGAGAGGGATAAAATGATAGAGAGAAGGAGTGAGACAGAGGGACAGGGGAAAAAAAGAGGCAGTAATAGATAAAGAGGGAGAGAAAGAGAAAAAAAATCAATAGAGAAGGACAGAGACGGACAAGGATAGATAGATAGATAGATAGATAGATAGATAGATAGATAGATAGATAGATGGATTGAGCAAGGCAGAAAAGGACACAGAAGGACAGAGAGTGACACAGCGAAAAAGACAGAAAGGAACAAAGATAAAAGACAGAGACAAAAGAGACAGAGAAATACAGAAAAGGACAGACTGAGAGAGAAATTGACACTGTAATACCGAAAGGAAGAGAGGGACAGAGGAATACAGAAAAAGATAAAGAGAGAGAGCCAGGGTGAGACAGAAAGGGGCAGAGGGAGTGAGAGAGGCAGAGTGAGACAGAAAGGGATAAATGGAATTAGAGACAAAGAAGCCCAGAGAGACAGACAGGGACGGAGAGAGACAAAGAGAAACAGAAAGGTACAGAGTAAGTCGGAGATGCAGAGTGAAACAGAAAGGGATAAATGGAGAGAGACAAAGAAGGACAGTGAGACAGACAGAGACAGAGAGGGGGAGAGAGAGATAGAGAGAAACATAAAGTATCAAGGAGAGACAGAGAGAGACAAAATGAGACAGAAAGGGATGAATGGAAAGAGAGAGAGCGAGACAATGAGTTAAGGAAAGGGGCAGAGAGAGAGAGAGAGACAAAGACAGACAGAGAGGGACAGATAGAGAGAAAAGGGACACAGTTGGAGGGTCTCTGCATGATGTGCTGATTTTCAAGTTGCGTATGTTTTTCTTTTTATCTTGCCCAGGTTTCTCAGCCGTGCTGTGGGATGTGAGGTGATGCTAACTGTCACTGTGGCTCTTGTGGGAGACGGCGGTAATGAAATAGGACTGGCGTGGGACTGGCGTGGAAGTGGCGTGGGCTCGGTAATGACCCCGGGTCCCGCTGTATCGACTGCTGCTGCTCGATGGCTCTCTGGATAGACGGGAACACGAGTCTGAGATTTCTATTGAGTTACAATGACACATGTTCCCTAAGAGAGCTGCACTAATGCAGGCTGTAAATCTAAACGGATTCTCTCTCTCTCTCTCTCTCTCTCTCTCTCTCTCTCTCTCTGTTTGTTATGATAAAGAAATAAAATTAAAAGAAATGAATAGAGGAAAAGAGATGGAATGGGAAGACAGAGGAAAAATGCATGTAGAGAAAAAAGGTTAAAAAAAAACAAAAACAAGAGGGAGAGTAAAGAAGATAGTCGATAAAATGAGGAAGGAAGAAAAATGAAGGATTGGAAAAAGAGCAAGTATGAGACGGGCGATATAGAGCTAGAAAAGGAAAGAATAGGAACATGATGAGAATAAAAGGGTAATGGAAAAAATAGAAAAAGGAAAAATAGCAAAGGCAGGAATAAAGACAAAAGGAAAATGAATGGACAAAAATAAAAAGAGGGAGAAAAGGTAAAATGCAAATAAAACGGGGTGAGGAGTAAATGCATTATACTTGTGTGTGCGTGTGAGTGTGTATGTGTCTGTGTTGACAGGTTCAGGTCTGTTCATTGCTTTCTGCTCCATGCATTAAACACACACTGGGAATAAGAATGACAGATCTCTCCCATCAGTGTACCTCTCTCTCTCTCTCTCTCTCTCTCTCTCTCTCTGCACAGGCTGGAAATGGCTTCATTAAAGCAGAAGCACGGCCGTAGGGAGCGTCTAAAGCACGCCGCTCTGTCTAATCTGCTATTTATGATGGCCTAAATGTAGCTGGATGAAAGTTTAACGCGTGACGGCAGGTATGCAGCAGAACGTCCATTAGAAAAGATGAAAGGGGGACGCGGTTCCCCAGGCGACATGATGATGATGTCGGCACGGAGACAGCAAGTCAAATAAAACGTCACTCTTTTAAACCGCCTCCTCTGTTTACAGTTAAGCTGGGGCCGGTCCTTTGGTTTAACAACTGTATGTTTTTCGGGCATCTGATGATATCTCATTTTCAGCTTAATTATTAACAATGTGTGAATGGAACTGGAGAGAAAACACACACACACACACACACACACACACACACACACACACACACACACACACACACACACACACACACACACACGCACCATTTGCTTGAGGATTCTCCACTGAAGATGAATTAAAACGAGCCATTTTGGGTGTTGTTTACAAAGACATTTTAAATGCTTTTATTTCATATTGTTATTGTTTTTGTGCTTTACACTAACAAGCATGTCATTTTATAATTTAAATTTAATAATTGTTTTATTTATAAGTCTGTGAGAGAAAAAAAAAAAACGAGATATAATTAATTCAGTAGATTCACTATCCCGAGTGAGTGACTGAGTGAATACCTGAGTGAGTGATTGTGTAAGTGATTGAGTGAATACCTGGGTGGATGAGTGAATACCTGAATGAGTGACTGAATAATTGAGTGAGTAAATACATGGGTAAGTAGATAAGTAAGTGTCTAAGTGAATATCTGAAAAAGTGACTAAATAAGTGACTGAGTGAATATCTGAGTGGATGAGTAAGTGACTGACTGAATACCTGAGTGAGTGGATAAGTAGGTGAGTGAGTGAATACCTGAGTGAGTGAATGAGTAAGTGACTGAATGAATACCTGAGTGACTGGATGAGTAATTGACTGAGTGAATACCTGAGTGAGTGGATGAGTAATTGACTGAGTGAATATCTAAGTGAATGAGTATGTGACTGAGTGAATTACTGAGTATGTGACTGAGTGAATATCTGAGTGAGTGAATGAGTTAGTGTTAGTGAATACTTGAGTGAGTGGATTAGTAAGTGACTGAGTGAATATCTGAGTAAATGGATGAGTAAGTGACTGAGTGAATACTTTAGTGAGTGGTTGAATACATGACTGAGTGAATACCTAAATGAGTGGATGAGTGAATATCTGAAAGACTGACTAAATAAGTGAGTCAGTGAATAACTGAGGGAGTGGATGAGTTAGTGTTAGTGAATACTTGAGTGAGTGGATGAGTAAGTGACTGAGTGAATTCCTGACTGAGTGGATGGGTTAGTGTTAGTGAATATCTGAGTGAGTGGATGAGGAAGTGACTGAGTGAATACCTGACTAAGTGGAAAAACAAGTGACTTAATGAATACCTATATGCGTGGCTGAGTGAATATGTGAGTGTGTGGCTGAGTGTGTTCCCAAGAACCTGAGTGAATAACAAAGTAAATGTTTGAGTTCCTGCGTAAGTGGATGAGTAAGTGTCTGAGTGAATACCTGAGTAAGTGTCTGAGTGAATACCTGAGTAAGTGTCTGAGTGAATACCTGAGTGAGTGGATGAGTAAGTGACTGAGTAATTACCGGAGTACGTGACTGAGTGAATATCTGAGTGAATACCTTAGTATGTGACTGAGTGAATACCTAAATGAGTGGATGAATAAGTGACTGAGTGATTACCTGAGTATGTGACTGAGTGAATATCTGAATGAATACCTGAGTAAGTGGATGAGTAACTGAATGAGTGAATATCTGAGTGAATACCTGAGTATGTGACTGAGTGAATATCTGAGTGAGTGGATGAGTAAGTGATTGAGTGAATACTTGAGTGAGTGGATGAGTGAGTGACTGAGTGAATACCTGAGTAAGTGATTGAGTGAATATCTGACTGAGTGGATGAGTAAGCGACTGAGTAAATACCTGAGTGAGTGGATGAGTAAGTGTCTGAGTGAATACCTGAGTGAGTGGATGAGTTAGTGTTAGTGAATACTTGAGTGAGTGGATGAGTGAGTGACTGAGTGAATACCTGAGTAAGTGATTGAGTGAATATCTGAGTGAGTGGATGAGTAAGCGACTGAGTAAATACCTGAGTGAGTGGATGAGTAAGTGTCTGAGTGAATACTTAAATAAGTGGGTGAGTAAGTGACTGAGTCAATACCTAAATGAGTGGATGAGTAAGTGACTGAGTGAATACCTGAGTAAGTGGATGAGTAACTGAATGAGTGAATATCTGAGTGAATACCTGAGTATGTGACTGAGTGAATATCTGAGGGAGTGGATGAGTAAGTGACTGAGTGAATAACTGAGTGAGTGGATGAGTTAGTGTTAGTGAAAACTTGAGTGAGTGGATGAGTGAGTGACTGAGTGAATACCTGAGTAAGTGATTGAGTGAATATCTGACTGAGTGGATGAGTAAGCGACTGAGTAAATACCTGAGTGAGTGGATGAGTAAGTGTCTGAGTGAATACCTGAGTGAGTGGATGAGTAAGTGTCTGAGTGAATACTTAAATAAGTGGGTGAGTAAGTGACTGAGTCAATACCTAAATGAGTGGATGAGTAAGTGACTGAGTGAATACCTGAGTAAGTGGATGAGTAACTGAATGAGTGAATATCTGAGTGAATACCTGAGTATGTGACTGAGTGAATATCTGAGGGAGTGGATGAGTAAGTGACTGAGTGAATAACTGAGTGAGTGAATGAGTTAGTGTTAGTGAATATCTGAGGGAGTGGATGAGTAAGTGACTGAGTGAATAACTGAGTGAGTGAATGAGTTAGTGTTAGTGAATATCTGAGTAAGTGGATGAGTAAGTGACTGAGTGGATACTTAAATGAGTGGATGAGCAAGTGCCTGAGTGAATACCTGAGTGAGTGGATGAGTAAGTGCCTGAGTGATTACCTAAATTAGTGGATAAGTAAGTGACTGAGTGAATACCTAAATGAGTGGATGGGTAAGTGACTGAGTGAATACCTGAGTACGTGGATGAGCAAGTGAGTGAATACCTGAGTGAGTGAATGCGTAAGTGATGAGAAAGTGTCTGAGTGAATACCTGAGTAAGTGATTGAGTGAATATCTGACTGAGTGGATGAGTAAATACCTGAGTGAATGGATGAGTAAGTGACTGAGTGAATACCTGAGTGAGTGGATGAGTAAGTGACTGAGTGAATACCTGAGTGAGTGGATGAGTAAGTGACTGAGTGAATACCTGAGTGAGTGGATGAGTAAGTAACTGGGTGAATATCTGAGTGAGTGGATGAGTAAGTGACTGAGTGAATACCTAAATGAGTGGCTGGGTAAGTGACTGAGTGAATACCTGAGTATGTGACTGAGGGAATATCTGAGTAAGTGGATGAATAAGTGTCTGAGTGAATACCTAAATGAGTGGATGTGTAAGTGACTGAGTAATTACCTGAGTACGTGGATGAGTAAGTGACTGAGTGAATACTTTAGTGAGTGGTTGAATACATGACTGAGTGAATACCCGAGTGAGTGGATGAGTAAGTGTTAGTGAATACGTGACTGAGTGGATGAATAAGTGACTGAGTGAATACCTGAGTAACTGACTGAGTGAATATCTGAACGAGTGGATTGGTAAGTGACAGAGTGAATACTTAAATGAGTGGATGAGTACGTGACTGAGTGAATATCTGAGTGAGTGGATGAGTAAGTGTTAGTGAATACGTGAGTGAGTGAGTGAGTGAGTGGATGAATAAGTGACTGAGTGAATACCTAAATGAGTGGATGAGTAAGTGACTGAGTGAGTACCTGAGTGAGTGGATGAGTAAGTGACTGAGTGAATACCTGAGTGAGTAGATGAGTAAGTGACTGAGTGAATACCTGAGTGGGTGGATGAGTAAGTGACTGAGTGAATACCTGAGTGAGTAGATGAGTAAGTGACTGAGTGAATACCTGAGTGAGTGGATGAGTAAGTGACTGAGTGAATACCTGAGTGAGTGGATGAGTGAATATCTGAATGAGTGGATGAGTAAGTGACTGAGTGAATACTTGAGTAAGTGACTGAGTGAATACCTGAGTGAGTGACTGAGTGAATATCTGAATGAGTGGATGAGTAAGTGACTGAGTGAATACTTGAGTAAGTGACTGAGTGAATACCTGAGTGAGTGACTGAGTGAATATCTGAATGAGTGGATGAGTAAGTGACTGAGTGAATACTTGAGTAAGTGACTGAGTGAATACCTGAGTGAGTGACTGAGTGAATATCTGAATGAGTGGATGAGTAAGTGACTGGGTGAATACTTGAGTAAGTGACTGAGTGAATACCTGACTGAGTGGAGAAACATATATCTGAATATTTGAGAGTGTGGCTGAGTGGATACCAGAGTAAAACAGTCAGTTGATTGAGTTTCCAAGAACCTGAGTGAATAACCAAATACTGTAAGTGTGTGAATTCCTGTGTAAGTGACAGACTGAATGATGGAATGGGTTTCTAAGTGAGGACCTTTAGTAAGTAACCGAGGACCCAAGTGAGTGAGTAAGTGAGTGTGTGTGACTGAGTGAGTAGCTGAGTGATTGTGTGACTAAGTACTGTACCTGTGTACCTGAGTGCCTGTGAGTGTCAGAGACCCTAAGTAAGTAAGTGAGTGAGTGACTGAGTACCTGTGATTATGTGATGACTAAGTAAGTAAGTAATTAATTAAGTAAAAATCCCGAGTAAGTGGCTGAATGAGTGAATACCTATGTGACTGAATTCCTGGGATATAAATTGGAGCAGTAACTGGGTGAATACCTGAGTGAATGAATGAATGCCTGAGTGAATGACTTAGTCACCAAGTATCTGGGTGATTAAGTGACATTTTGAGTACCAAGCAATTGACTGAATGAGTTCCTGAGTACCTGAGTGAGTCACTAAGGTAATAAGTGACTCAGTCAGTGAGTGAGTGATTTATTGAATGAGCAATTTTGTAATTTAATGAATAAGTGAGTTATGTGAGTGAGTAATTGAATAAGTCAGAGAGTGATTAGGTGACTTAACCACACATACTCTTACAGAATAACTGAAAAAGTGGATAAACGTTTGAGTGAATGAGTGAGAGAGTTATATATGCAACATTTATATAACGTTAACATTTGTACCATTATCACAATGTCCTGTCCTGTCCCTGAATGTGATACAGGGCGTGTGTATGAGCGAAATATGACAGAAGCTGTACAGATGGCTCAGTTTTCCTGACCACGTCTGAATCCAAAACTTTGTGACACAAAGTGGGACTATTTCATATCTGTTTAGCATCGGTAGGCTGGATAATGACACTGTTAGCAACACCGGAGGCTTGATAGCATGGACAAACCTGACACACATGCTGATTAATGCATGAACCATGTGCTCACTGAGATGAAGAAGTACAGTATGAGCACTAATTGACTCATATTGACTAAATATTGAGCAAAATATTCAGTAGCCTGCTCCTGGGAAACATATAAAACACTATGGCAAACCTTACTGGAACACACCTGAGATGGTGCGGGGTGACAGGACAGTCCTGGAAGTATGGAATAAAACACTTGTGTGGTTATAGGTAAGTAACCAGCGATGCACTTATTAGTTTATATTATTACTTACTTCAATTTTAATGACCTTATCATTATATAGCACTGACACTGGAGACGCCTTCCATAAATAAATAGCTATTTCCAAAAAGTGCTACCAAAAGGTCCAATTAAGAAGATTGATGAAACCTTAGATTAGACTTTGTGTTGTCTTTGGTTATATACTGTAAACGTACAGCACTTGCTGTGAGAAACACTACATTTCAAAACTACAACAGCTTTTCCTGAGCCAGTCACGTACTGGATTTTCCCACTGAATCTCACATTACATCATCAGCATGTTCACTCCTCATGAAGAGCGAGCAAAAGCACCCAGTATGATGTGTTTTATATATATATATATATATATATATATATATATATATATATATATATATTTTTTTTTTTTTTTAAACCTGTGGCCATACAGCTATGTAAAGACGACACATCACCTCCTTGATCATTAAATATTTTATTAAGCTTCACCCAAGATGCATCAAATGTACATTAAAACACACGAAAACACATTAAACTTCCGGGCCGTGCCTGTACGCTAATGTAAAATAAATCTCTTCTGTTTAAACTTGCTCCTTAAGTGAATAAACGGAGCATGTATGATTGAACGCATGCCACCGGCATCTTAGGTAAGGGCCAAGATACAAAGCAGAGAGAGAGAGAGAGAGAGAGAGAGAGAGAGAGAGAGAGAGAGAGAGAGAGAGAGAATAAACTAGTTTTGTCAGGCAGCATTTGGTGAGGAAATTACTGTTAGGTCCCAGGGTTCCAGAGGAAAACCATAATGGAACATGCTTTAAGAATTTTAACATTCACCCACACACACACACACACACACACACACACACACACACACACACACACACACACACACACACACACACACACACACACGCGCATGCACACGCGCACACACACACACGCGCATGCACACGCGCACACACACACGCGCGCATGCACACGCGCACACACACACACTATCTGACCTAAAAGGCACAATGATGATATATCTATCTATATATATTGAATAAGTTATGGAATAAATTGTTTTAGAAAAAAACCCCATCATAAACAAAGAAATCAAATTTTCCTATATTTTCAAAAACTTTCTACCTTGATGGTATCCATCAAGTGCTAGTGAAATGCTGCGATATGTGTATTAATGTAGCAGGGAATTATACAGAGAAATAAAATCAATTAGACTTTTACTTTTATAATGGTATTCTGCACAATCAAAAGTCCAGGTTTGACTTGAACGCCCCTTGTAGTATTGAAATATATAGCTGTAATGTGACTGGGAAAAGAATATTCAATCTACCGTGTGTGTGTGTGTGTGTGTGTGTGTGTGTGTGTGTGTATGAAGTACCATATGACATAAGTAATAAGAACCAGCAGGCTAACACGCTCGCTACACCACCACTCATCTGTCATAATGATTTCATAACAGGTAGTGTATGGTACTTCACTCTGGCTCCAATGACAGCATCAATCTACAGTCAGTCTGATCCTGTCACACAGTCTGTTAGCGACGATTGATTAAGGAAGTGTGACACCGTCTCTCTCTCTCTCTCTCTCTCTCTCTCGCTCTCTCTCAAAGAAAACCTGTACAGTTTTTTTATAGTCTCACAGGCACAGACATTTATCTCCACCTTACTGGAGTGCATTACTCAGCTACTGTATAAATAGTACAGTACTGTACGTAGGGAACAACATGATTTGAACATGCTGTTTTAGGAAAATAATCGACAAAGAGAAGTTTTGGTAAAGTACCAAAAGTTACCACATCAAAGATAATTATGGCAAGTTTTAATTGCCATGTTTCACGTCAATGTTTTAATGATCACATCATGATTTAATGTTTCACATCAATGTTTTAATGATTTTTTAAATTATTCTGTTTATCTCTTTTAAGTCACATACAGTATAGGCTCCGCCACCTCCAGGTCTATAAAAATGAGTCAAACATGGAAGTGTCAAACTGTGCAATTCCTCGAATGCCCACTAGGAGCTAGACACAAAAGGGAGTCAAGCTTCATACATCCCTATGCTAAAATGTCCAAATTTACAAAAAAAAAAAAAAAAACATTCTTACACCCTGATACAACTGTATGAGGTGGTATTTTTTTTTTTTTTTTTTTTTACAAATCTCATCATTTTAATTTATATTATACCAAAAAAGTATACATAATAAGGGGTGTGGCCGACTTGATCGAAAGCCGCGATGCAGCTGTGTCAAACCGCTAGCTGCCTTGCAATCAATATAGTTTAACTAACCACAAGTAATGTAGGAGGAGTTGACACGAGATGACAGAGTTCAATCAAATGCTTTCTAACATTAGCATATAAATTAAAGTTAGCCACCTTCGAATTTTTTATGCAGTACGCCTATTGCGTTTTACTCGCTGATTATAATGTATCTGCTGTTTCCTTGTAAACGTTGCAAAATTTGATCATACAGTTGGCCGTGTTGTCTTTAGTACTATTATTATCCTTTACAGTGGTGTCAAAAAGTGTTTACCATATTACCTATACATATTTGTCACACTTGCTCACAATGATTACGATCATTTAAAAATAATATTACATGAACTTAGATTTTTGGATAGCTTATTTGATTTTTACTTGCCACAACCAGGACTGATTACTGCCGGACCTGTTGAATCTAGAAATCACTTAAATAGAACAAAGTCTAACAAAGTGGAGCATGCTAAAAGACCTCACATAGCAACAGATCGTACCATCACATATCAAAATAACACATTATGACATCACACATAAAAAAAAAAGAAAAAAGAAGCCAGGACTGTATACCATTGCAAAGAACACTGGGTATGGAAATCCACTGAGCCATCTCTGTATTTTTTCTTTTGAAGTTTTTTTTTTTTTTTTTTGTCAAGTAATTGGAAAAAAAAAGTAAAGTAGGTAAAGTGGCTCAAAGCATACATTTAATGCATGCTCCTGTGATTCAGATTGCATTTCCCTTCACAGTCCACAGGTGTTAAGAAAGTCTCATTAGTGCTAGAAGGACTGCTGTGACAAATATGTATTCACAAATATTAGGTCTTTTTTTTTTACATTTGAGTTTTTCCAATTTTTCTTTTTCAATTAGTACGTGCTTATAAGCGCTCACACCTTAGCAGTAGTTGGCAGACGGAGACCGTAGCACCAGGTTCTACTCATCTTTTACAGAGGTTTGCCACATGAGATTCGTATCGAATTGCATTCAATTCATTCAAACAAACGACACAACCGCTAACTAACTCCGACCTCCAGGTGGCATATGTGTGCGTTCGTCTGAATTCGCAATCATGAGCTCGTGTTGTGTCCACACCTGATTCCACTTGTGAAGCGTTCGATGATTAGCTGATGAGCCGAATCAGGTAGTGATCAGCAAAAAAAAAAAAATTAAAATCTGGAAGACCGTTTCCATGGTTAGCTCGTCGTCTGCAGGTGGGCCGAGCGTCGATAAATAAACGGCTCATTTGAAGCGCGGCCTCAGAAAAAGCAGAAGAAGTCAGAAGGACTCCGAGCGTGCTCCGTGTGATTATAATGGCAGTGCAGTGCTGATTCAAATATTTATTCTACAGTAAATCTGACAGGGTATCGCTTTCATACGCGAGTAGCCCAGTGGAGATGAGCGGTTTGATCAGCCTGACATTTTCCTATACACACCGGTACCACACGGGCGGGCACGCTTACTCGCGTCCACACGCATGCACACATCAAGGCATGTGGAGTTCATTATGGCCGTGTTGTTTATCGAGAGTTCAAAAGAATTCACCTCGGCTCAGGCAGCATCTGTCAAATCTCATGTCAGTCAAAGCAGCCCCGCCCACTAAAGAGGAACAACCAGTGTTTCTTTTCTTTTCTTCTTTTTTTTTTTTTTTACCCCTATAGCTCTGACAAAGGGCAGATACAGATCACAAAATTGAGCAAGAACGAAACCACACACGTTCCTCAGGCTGAAGTCATCATGAGGATTTCTGATCATGTGAGGTGATTTGGGGGGTTTGTTTCCATTGGGGCTACTATAGTTTATACTGCAAATAATTCATAAGAAGATAAGACATACTGGGTAGTTCTATATTTTCTGTATTGCAAAATAACATGACAGACTGGGTCAGAAGGACATCTTTTAGTAACTAGTTGCATATATGTCATTTCTACGTAGCACAGTTTATCCGTTAATATATATATATATATATATATATATATATATATATATATATATATATATATATATATATATATATATATATATATTATGTATTAAGTATAGATGAATGCTTGAATCTGATTGGTCCAAAGATGCTTTATTTTTATATAACTGCTTGGAAAGTAGTTCCAGCTGTAACATGCATAGTAGGTTATTAAATATAAATATGCTGTTTCTAATATGGGAGGAAATGGTTGTTTATAGCAGCTATAACATAAGTGAGAACAGGAACTCATTTGTCTCTTGGAGGTTCCACAACATTAAATCTAACTATAAACCAATAAAACGTGCAACGATTCGTACATTCGTCTACTTCTTCTGTCCCAAGCGGGTACCTGAAGTGATGGGTTGGCGTCTCAATCAGTACACTGCTGTGGGTCCTGCTGGCGCTCGGATACTACCAGTATTTGTTATATGCTTACATTCTTGGGAATTGCTGGCGAAGCAATTGATGGTGCATCATCAGTTCTCCAGGTCTTCCTGGACTTGACTATGTTTTTCATTGAGACTGCTCTCTCCATAGAAGACTGTATGGTAACTGGCCGACATCCGCCCAACAAACATGACTAAACCATTATAATCTTTGTGACTGGACTTGTCTTTCACCCATCAGTTGATGTTTACAGCTGACCCGGATTACTTCATTGCAAAAGCCGTCACGGATGGAGACCCATGGGATCTGACGTAGGCACTGCATTTGGAATATCTCCAGGTTTGTCAGGTCTGATTTGAGCAAGGTCCATGTTTCTGATCCATAGAGCAGAACTGGAAGGATCACTCACTCACTCACTCACTCACTCACTCACTCATCGTCTATACCGCTTCATCCTGTATTGGGTGGTCCTGGAGCTTATCGCAGGAGACTTAGGGCACAATGCAGGGTACACCCTAGACAGGGTGCCAATCCATTGTGAGGCACACAGACATACACACAGACATACACACACTCATTCACACACTACGGGCAATTTGGGAACACCAGTTAGCCTAATCAGCATGTCTTTGAACTGTGGGAGGAAATCGGAGTACCTGGAGGAAACCCACCAATCACAGGGAGAACACGCAAGCTCCATGCACACAAAGACGGGAATCGAACCTGGCCGGGAATAGAACCTGAACCCTGGAGGTGCAAGGTAACAGTGCTAACCACTACGCCACCGTGCCGCCTTCTGGAAGGATCAATGTTTTAAAAAGGAAAATTTTGGTCTTGAGAGACAGAGATTACGTCAGACTGTGGAGAAAACAATGTTTCCTAGACTTTATAAAGAAAATAATTTAACATATAGTTCTATTGGCAAATTGTGCCGAATGACACAACTCCCTCAGTGTTCCTTATTTTCATATTACAGCCTATTATTCCTAGTAGGTCCTGAAAACATTTCAAGAAGTCCTTCTAAGAAACTTTCTTACAATGGAAGTCTCTGGGAAAAACAAATAAAAACAAACAAACAGATTTAAAAAAAAAAAGATATTTCTAGAAAATTCTTTAATGTCTTTTTTTTTAGACATTTTTTTTAATAGTAATAAAAAAAATATAGGAGACCAAGCATATGAATAATGAGAAGTGTACAGGATATTTTAATACATTTCAAAAAGAATCATTTAAAAAAATTGCAAAGAAATCCTTTTTTAATCCATAAAAACTGTAAACGGTTGAAGATTTCTAAAAAAAAAAAAAAAAAAAATCTTTAAACTTCAGCATTAAAAAAATCAATTAATGATTAAACAAACAAACAAAAAAAAAGAGAAATGAAAAGTAATGAAAAATGATTAAATGATACAAACAAACAAAAATATAAAATCTTTAAAGAAATATCCAAATGTACTTTTAAGAAAATTAAGAGGATTTTTATAATAAATTTAAGAAATTCTCAAATGATTTGAAGATTTCAAGGATACCCTTAAGATTTTCTTTTTATTGAAATTTATTGAAAATCACTGACAAAAAATGACTCAAAATCTCTAAAGGATCAAGAAGATCTTAAAAAAAAAAAATCAGAAAATATTTTTATTAAAAAAATTAAAATTTTAAATCCTTCATTATTATTATTATTATTATTATTATTATTATTATTATTATTATTACAAACAATCTGGTAGACTCACTCACAGGTCCAATCATACATACCTCACTTACACCAACACACCTTTTCTATTTATCACCCGTAGATACTAAACTATTCATCATAGTTATTGAATAATACAGAAATTTTAAAATCTCTACACTGGAACTGTAAGGTCTTAAAACGTGTGCAGAACTCACACTATAGCCCTCCCTTGCTGGGTTCTATCTAGTAAAACATGCATGTTAGAGCCTATTGGAGATGTGCAGGCTGTTCACAAATCGAGTAATTATTATGCACTAGAGCAGAGAATGTAACACACATGGAGACCTACGCGCCGTGAGTCTCAATTACTGCTCATTTTTAATGGTGGTCAATCTTTAATGACGCGTGTTCAAGGTGAACGCACGGATCACGTCACCTAACCCTTCATCAAAGCTCAGGCCGTATGCTGCGCCGGTTGGTTGACTGTGATTGGTGTAAAGCCCCGCTGGTGTGTAAAATAAGATTTATGAGATGGGACTGGCGTACTGACCCATACCTACGACCCCCCCACTTCCATCTTTTTCACCTTTCACCCCGACAGGCTCAGGCTGACCTTTTGACGCAGAGAGAGAGTCACCCATGAACGAGGCTTGTTGACCATAGCAACCTATCAGGCGGGACTCACCCTCAATCACACCCACTCACCCCAAAAATCACTCTCGCTCACCCTCACGTCGGCAGCGGCGCTGCAACGGAGCAGAAACTGGAGAGGTGGTGAAGTGAAACTTGGCGAAAGGTCAGAATTAACAACCACTGCCTTAGTGGATAGAGTTACTTTGGCAGAGCGCTTGTCCTAATTCTTTCTTCCTTTCTTTTTTTTTTTTGGATTAATTTTATTTCTTTCCTTTTTTGTGGTATTATAATCAATGATTTAGTCCCATAATCTATATTATTAAAACATTATTCAAACACAATGTGTAAAGATATCAATTTAACACTTCAAATATAAACCCCAAGACTCTAAAATGGATTTCTTTTTTTAAAATAAAATAAAGTATTCATTTATTTATTTATTTATTGCAAATGACAGAGTTTCTAGCATCTTCACAGACAGTTTTTAAGCATTTTTTGGGAAATAAAAATGCAAAAAAACGAACATCTATATATATATATATATATATATATATATATATATATATATAATATAAACAAATATCAGAAAAAACCCAGACCAATGTTTCAGAATTTTAAGCTATGGATAAACTAACTGTCCCATATTTCTTTAACAAGTTAACACAGGTTACAGAGCTCCCGGAAAGTGTGTGTGTGTGTGTGTGTGTGTGTGTGTGTGTGTGTGTGTGTGTGTGTGTGTGTGTGTGTGTGTGTGTGTGTGTGTGTGTTAATGCGCCACCTGAAATACTTCTCAAATAATAAATTTTTTCATACTTCAACCTCTCTCTGTTTCACTCCTCTTCCACATGTGATGTTTCAGTGTCTATGCAAATGAGCTCCACACCCTTCTAGAGATGAGCAACAGGCAAGGGGAGGGGATTATCTTATATGAGGTCACATTAGTGATAAAACTTGATTTTCTTGTTTACGTCTGGGACAATAAAAAAAAAAAAGGGAAAAAAGTGCAAAAGGTTCTTCTATGACTTTTCTTTGTTTCTATCCACATACTGAAGACCTATCTGCATGTCTAAAATAAGAATAAATCATTTTGTCTAATAGGTCACGTTTACATGTTTACTCCCAAAACAGTGCCTGTAATCCTAAACCAAAAAGACTTCAAGTCTGAATGTAAAAAAGAGAAATGTTTTTGCTGCATTAGTAAAGCAGACTGTTTTGACCTGAGCATGACGTGAGGTTGCAGGCTGCACGTCATGTCAGCGTGACCCAGAACCAAGTCTGAGTTTCCTCGGCTCAGTACAGACCACACAGGGTTCGCTCTGCACACACCGCTTTCTTTCACATGTCACAGTCCATTCTTACCCGCAGGAACAAACCTTTAACAAAACGCCAGACACGCGTGCTGTGGGTTTAATTAAAATACTCTTCATCGTTTGTCTGGACTGTCTCTAAGAAATGAAGACATGATGTTGTGAGTGAATTGGACATAAGACGTATTTCGAAATTAGACGTAATTCTTGTCATTGTGCAAAATTGAAAGTTGAAATCTGAGCACTATGTTTGAGCCTTGAGAGTCTCTCTTTCATTCTGCAGCCTTACACACATACGCACATACAACCACACACATACGCACGTACAACCACACATACACACACGCATGCACACTGAGGGTAAATATTTGTATCTCAGTGATGGACTCGTTTCTCTGAGATCAGCAGTCTGGAATGCGCCAGTGTTTATGAAGCGCTGTTGTTACAGTTGGGAACTCTGAGAGAGAGAGAGAGAGAGAGAGAGAGAGAGAGAGATGTAGACAAAGCACATGAAGACTCTTAATGAGGATTAAGCCCATAAACCACACCCTCTTCAATTGATAAGAGAACCGACCACACCTCCTTCAATAGGTCATTAGGACTAGAACTAACAGACACATGAGCAACACCCCCCCTACCGCTGCGTATAGACCACATCTTTTTCTTTAGAACTAGAATTAACAAGCACATACTGTATAGGCCACGCCTCCTTCACGAGAGCTAGAATTGACAATCATACATAGGCCATGCCTCCTTCATTAGAACAAGAATTAACAAGCACATACAGTACTGGGCATTCATAATTCACTTCAACAAGAAATAACAAGCATGAATAGGCCACGCCTCCTTCATTAGAACTAGATTTAACAAGCACATACAGGCCAATCATAATTCACTAGAAATAACAATCATAAATAGGCCACACCTCCTTCACTAGAACTAGAATTAACAAGCACATATAGGCCACACCTCCTTCACTCGAACTAGAATTAACAATCATATATAGGCCACGCCTCCTTCACTAGAACTAGAATTAGCAAGTACATATAGGCCACGCCTCCTTCACTACAACAAGAAATATCAAGTACATATAGGCCACACCTCCTTTACTTAACTAGAATTTAACAATCATATATAGGCCACGCCTCCTTCACTAGAACTAGAATTAGCAAGTACATATAGGCCACGCCTCCTTCACTACAACAAGAATATCAAGTACATATAGGCCACACCTCCTTTACTTAACTAGAATTAACAATCATATATAGGCCACGCCTCCTTCACTAGAACTAGAATTAGCAAGTACATATAGGCCACACCTCCTTTACTTAACTAGAATTAACAATCATATATAGGCCACACCTCCTTCACTACAACAAGAAATAACAAGTACATATAGGCCACACCTCCTTTACTTAACTAGAATTAACAATCATATATAGGCCACACCTCCTTCACTACAACAAGAAATAACAAGTACATATAGGCCACACCTCCTTCACTAGAACTAGAATTAACCTTAAATATACCGCTTTTACTAGTAAACGCACAAGCCACACCTCCCACACTATCACAGACTGGCATACTCTTTAAATGACTAGAAGTGACAAGCCACACCCCCTGCACTTTAACTGAAAAAGCCACACCTCTTTGAATGGCACTGACCAATACAGCGATCACACCCACTAACAGACACTTCCTTTACTGGGAGGTCCCAACCCTTTCACTTTGAAACCACGCCCCATTTTCTTTGAGACCACACCTCCTTTTTTTTTATTTTACTTTTTCCGCTGCAAAATTGCCATTACTGAACGTGTATACATGGTGAAACGAAGTTCTCAAAACTCCAACAGCTTTCTTTTCAAACAGGTGCATAGTGTGTGTGTGTGTGTGTGTGTGTGTGTGTATGTGTGTGTGTGTGTCTGGGTAGCCGAGTTCCTGTCAGAAGGCGAGTCGCTCCAGGCGGTGTCGAGAGGAGTGAAGGCAGCCATTAGCATGCTGATATTAATTGTCATGTTTGATTGCAGGTTATTAGTGCGGCCTGCATTGTTCCTGTTTGTAAACAGACGCGCAGGTAATGCGCCGCTAATCGCTCCGCTAGGCCCATCTGCTCTGGCGGAGGTGCCCTCACGCATGCACAAACACACACGCACACACATACAGCAGCGCACAGGTGTTGATCCGTATTCATTTTTCATTTACCTCCACCATGTGCCGCGTGATGTTACGGACCGGCGTGGAAGAGGACAGCTGTTTCAGTCCTGGCAGAATCCCAAACTTCCTGTCAGGGTGCCACGAGAGCGGCGTCACACACAAGACCTCTCGGATCAGGTGCGGAACGAGTTGTGTCAGACAATGCATCGCTCATTACACACACACACACACACACACACACACACACATCTAGAGTATCTCTCACACCTGGAAAGCAGCCAGTGAGAGATGAAGTGGTAGATACAGGCTTGAGTGCTGGAATGGAAAAGGCCACTGGATCTGTGTGTGTGTGTGTGTGTGTGAGAAAGAAAGAGACAGGGTATTTGTGAAGGGTGATTGTGCACGGTTGTAATTACACATGCTTTAATTGATAAGGTGGAAAAGCAGCATTGATTTGGTGTCAGCTGTAAAGTGAGGCTCGCCGCGCCGGAGTCAGTGGTGAGGCGAAAGCAGTGCGGCCGTAATGACTGCACCGTTCTGCTCTGTCAGCTCCGCTTTCACAACTCACACACACACACACATGTGCTCTGCTGAGCGACAATGCCGAGAAACCACCACCACAACAACAACAAAAAAAAACACAACACAAGAGTCGCAAACAAACCTCCACTGTCACACGAGCAGCTGGCGGAAGTTTCCTGCTTTCGTTACTCGATACATTTTAGTACAAACTTCAATTAATTTCTTACCTTAATCTAATTAACTGTCACACGATGTACATGAAATATGGTTGTTCTCATTTAGAAAACAAAAAACATGACGAAGTCGTGCACATTAAGGACGAGGCGCGGAAGCTGTAGAGTGTAAAATTGCGTCATTTATTTATTATTTATTATTTTTTATTTTAACTAGTACACATGTGTACAAGTGGAACATGGATTTTAGAACTTCAAGCTAGTCTCAAGCTCATTTGCACATATTTCTATATAAAAGATTTAAAAGACACGCCTCAACTCTCTACAAACAAGACAAACAAACAAACAAACAAACAAACAAACAAAAAAGAAATTAAAAAAGTGTTTAGATCAAAGTTGCCCTTGCTTTATATATTTAAAACTTTTTTTTTTACTTTTATGTTTGCAAAGTGTATAGTTTTATTAAATAGTTCATAAAACAGTTATAGTTTTAAAAAATCTTATCTAATAAAAATATGAATGATAATTAATGTGTTGTTTTGAAACTTATCTTCAGGATCGAAATTCTATATTCTTAATTTTCTATCATTTTTTTTATTGCATCTATTTTATTGTGTTTGCATGCAAATGTTTTTAAACACAATGTCTGAGTATTTGATTCAAGTTTATTCATTTGAATAGATTTATAAGTATAAAAACATTGTATCAGTTATGAATGAATACTTTCTACAGTTATTATTATTACTATTATTATTATTACTATTATTATTATTGTATAGCAGTGTTTTAAACCTTCGACTCTGGGCATTTCTATAGCTGTCTAATAAATGTCCATTTTAAAAGTTGTAGTGTGTGTGTGTGTGTGTGTGTGTGTGTGTGTGTGTGTGTGGCCTGTAGATGGGGCTGTACTCTGCAGATCAGCATCCTCGTCCTGTTTTCTTTCTCTCTCCAACTCTTCCAGCCGCTCCAGTGTCTCGTTCGCTCTTCTTCTCCTTTGAAGTTAATTATGTTTACACTAATATAGAGTTATTCTCTTTTCTACATTTCCTTTGTCGTCATTGTTCCTCTCCTCCTCCTCATCAGCCTTTTTCTTCTATGCAGTCAATTACGTTTGTATTGACGGTTCTTCTCCTCTTTCCTTCTCTCCCTCTCTGTCCTCCTCTCGTTTTCTTCTCATCCTCGTCTTACCAAATGTCAGGTTTTTAATTCTTCTAGACTTGTCTTTCTCTCTCTCTCTCTCTCTTTGCTCCTTATACTATTAATACCATATATATATATATATATATATATATATATATATATATATATATAAAGACAGCTCATCCTTTTGGGATGTCCCGTTTGCTTTTTTTTTTTCCTAAAGGGAGAGTGTTTGTGCGAGTATGTGGTGTGTGTGTGTGTGTGTGTGTGTGTTTGTGTAAGAGTGTGTGTGTTTATAGCGCTGCTGGTAGAGAGTGACAATTCCCATAACATTCCTTGGCTTTGAAGAGTCAAGAGAAGTTTTCTTCTCAGGAACATCTTATCCTTGGACCCGAACCAAGTTCCACAATCTCTAAAGGACAAATGAGACGGGACACCCGGGACCTAGAAATCTCTCTCTCTCTCTCTCTCTCTCTCTCTCTGTGTGTCTCGCGCTCTCTAGCTCTGCTGAACGAGAGAACTAAATGACCCGAGTTTGAGCTGGAAACATTTAAAGAATGAGCTTTAAGTCAAGCAGGAGAAGTTTTGTGAGCAGTGCAGCGAAAGGCTGTCAATACACGAGCGAACTCACAAAGTCCGTGAATCAGTGAATAAAAAGCACAGCAAGTGAGATGGAAATGGCAACATTTTGCGGTCGTAAAACTGCAAGCATATTCTCGTTAATATTGCATAGATTGTTTGAAACTAGTGTTTGCAGAAATATGATGTGTTTTAACCCAGAGGTATCGATGTGCACGTGTGTCATTTCAGAGGACACACGAGTCAGATAGTTATTACGAGTCAGTCGTAATTATGAATGTGAGCCTTCATGGCACACAAATACGATCTGACCTAAATCCAAATTGAGCAACGTGGCTTGTGATGTGAGCATCATTTGCTAGACTCAGGGTCACTGATAGCAAGGTCGGGGCTTTGAGCCCCAAAACCTCCAAACTGCCACTGTTGAGCCTTTGAGCAAGGCCCTTAACCATGTCTGCTCCAGAGCCCTGCGCACCGACCCCAGCTTCCTAACTGGGATATGCAAAAACAAGATCTCAAGCCGTGCACGGTCCCGGACTGCGCTCCGGACAACATTATTGACGAGATCGATGTCCAGAGATGGATGAAAAAGTTTAAAAAAGGACAAACCAGCAATAAAGCGAGACAATCATGTGCGACATGGAGGGTTCGGGAATCGGGTTCGGACCAAATGCTCGAGTGTAAGAGGAAGAGTTATTTGACACCTACTTTGGTTAATAAACACGTTCTGCCCACGTTTGCACTACATTTGTTACATCCTTCGTATTTTAGGTGTATTCAAGAGATTAGTTTCCCTTGGTGAGAGACATTTCTAACGATAAACAAGGAACCTATTCTCCCCTGGATGTCTGCAGCACATACGATCACATGCTGTTGTATCCTGTATGCCATCCATTCATTCAGGCAGGAATGAAACCCGGACCCTGGAGGTGTAAGGTGACAGTGCGAACCACTGAGCCACTGTGCTGCCATATCATGTAAAGACTACGTATGTCATTTAATTATTCGGTTCTTAATGGCTTGAGAGGAAAACCATCAAAATCCAAACCACTTATTATTATTATTATTATTATTATTATTCGAAATGGAGCTAATGCACAGTCTAGACCTGATCTCTTTCCGTTATAAGTAACAGAACGCTCATTTAACGTTTTTAAAAAAATATATATTAACATGAAGAACTGATCCGTTGCGCCTGATCCACTCAAGTACCTGTCGACTGTAGAGAGATTTAAGCTTCTTACATCTTCTTCATTTAAGCGTATGTTTTTCCTTTCCTTCTTGAAGGCTTTCAGAAATCTGATTGAAACGGCGTCTTGTTTGTTTTATCAATAAGATCAAAATCCGAGGCAACTCACAGCTACGTTCCCTCTCACGAGAAGGATTAGCAATACTCGCTAAGTGTCGTTAACAATCCTACCTCCCCAGATTATAATGATTCATGCGCGTATAATCGGAGCCTCCTCATGATGGCTGAGCAGAGATCCTGAGCTTCCGCTTTACGAGCCTAAAAATGATGCTGTGTGTGTGTGTGTGTGTGTGTGTGTGTGTGTGTGTGTGTTTGTGCCTGGCCCTGAATGCCGGAAAAATTGTTTAAAGCCACGCAAACAGGCATCCTGGCTGATGGATGGCGGGTACGGCATCGAGCTCGGCCATGGGATGACAGCCGGGTCTTCCTGTACTGTGTGCCGTGTTTAACCGCAGCAGGTAAACTTTAAGACCACCGCGGCCTCGCGACGTTTACTCAAAGTAAACCAAGCACTTCCTACTCGACGAGTGTAACATAAACGCACCGAGCTGTAAACACACCAGCAGGAGAAAGAGAGAGAGAGAGAGAGAGAGAGAGAGAGAGAGAGAGAGAGAAGTGCTAGTACCTGAGCTTGTCTGATGTGTGTGTGTGTGTGTGTGTGTGTGTTCACGATTTACATCTGTATTATATTGTGTTTGGTAAAAATAATATGTCACCATTACTGATCTACAGTATAATGCCAAACAGCTATTAATGTCTATAACAGTTGTGCCTAAAAGTTTTGGCACCCTTCATGAGAAAGTGGTGCAAGAAGGGACTTTTTTTTTTTTTTTATATATATAAAAGGAGATCATCAGACGTGGGCATCTGTGAGCCCACACGTGCGGAAGAGAGCGGATAGTGCTTTCCTGTACCGCACGTGCATGCATTTTTTTTTTAAGTTAAAACGTGCTAACCGTTTACCTGGACCATTTGGTTGCTGGCATGTGATAGAAGAAAGCTGGATGATGGACAGGAACATGCAACAACCAGAACCTGTACAGTACATGCGGAGGCTGGTTTTAAAATTAGTGGCTAGTCGTATCTCATTTCAGTCTAGGAAAGGCAAGTGAAAAATATATATATATATAACAGTATATAACAGGAAGCATTTCCTAAATGACCACCGGGAATCCGTGCCTGACATTTCCTGACTCTTTTTTAAAAAAAAGTAAAAATCCTGTATATTTAGAACTGCTTAAGATCTCTTTGTGAGAGCTTTCTTTATTTAGAAGCTGCGCAGGAACAATGCACTCGTGTTTTCCCTAAACTAACACATGCAAAGCAGCATCTTATTTTATGCTAACACCAACGCTCAGAGGTACCTTTACAGAAAGGAAAAAAAAAAAAAAAAGTCGCCTCTGCTGTTTGACCTTCACGCACTAGTTTGACATTTCTGAAGTTAGCGCGTTTGCCCGGCGTGTCCCTGCGAGGCACAGGAAGTGGCCACGGCACGTAGAAGCTTTCCTGTGCATTGTGTTAAAGACCTTGAGCCAGGCT
This sequence comes from Clarias magur, assembly GCA_013621035.1. NCBI lineage: Eukaryota > Metazoa > Chordata > Actinopteri > Siluriformes > Clariidae > Clarias > Clarias magur. Next base: position 95,877 of record QNUK01000189.1, on the reverse strand, counting down.
TTGATGCTGTTTCAGAGAGAGAGAGAAAGAAAGAAAAAGAGAAAGAGAGAGACAGAGAGAGAAAGAGAGAAGGTAGGATCGAGGATTTGGGACAGTAGGAATAAATAGCTAATTGAGGAACTAATAAGTACACTGAGACCTTGAGCTTTTTAAAACCTGGATGAGGAGATGAGTGACTGTGCCAGAGATGCTGCAGTGCTTAGAGCGGCAACTTCTAAGGGAATGAATGTGGAATAAAGTCAAGCTGTATAAAACATACAAAGGCTATTGTTAGGGTTAGGGTTAGGATTAGGGGTTAGTCTAGATTTCCTAAACATTCCTTTTGTGATGGGCAGCACGGTGGATACTGGCGACTAAAAAGATCTGAAAATATTAATCAAGTTTGAATTAATTTATATCAGAGCTGCTGTTATAGAAAAGGAATAATACCTCACATCACCCAGTCAGAAACAGGAATTAAATTGGGTTTGATTAAAAACTAAAATGCAATAAATAAATAAATAAATAAATAAATAAATAAATACTATATGATTATATACTATGACAACTGGACAGCAAATTAAAAAATAAGTCTAAAAGATTTAGACATAATAATAATATTATGTAACAGAATAATTCCATAGCTGAATATGTAAAAAAAAAAAAAACACCCATTTGACATTTCAACATCCATATACTGTATATTATAGTTACTGTATAGTAATAGATAATTTTACAAGTATAATTTTTTTGTTGTTGTTGTTTTGTGATTTATTTTCTACATTCTAAAAAAATTACTGGATTTTTTTTAGAAGACGATGTAATAAAACATCTGGCATTAGGTAATTAAATAACAACAACAAGGACAGCCAGTTGTTATTTTAAGTCATGAAGGTCAGCTGTTATGGAACAGGTTCGTCAAGTGCATTTGCAAAACCCATGAAGCACCATGACGAAACCGTCTCCCATGATGAAACGAGACCAAAACGTATCTCTAAAATCACCAATTAACAGAACCTCTGACTAGAGCCAGTATGACGGCTTTACATATACAGTACAGTATACATTTATTTGCAAATCAATTAAGGTGTCATTTTTTATTTTTATTTTTTTATTTTTAGCTACTTTTAAAATCTAAATCACATCTTAATATCAACTGTTCACAGGAGATTATTGTAAATTTTGGATGCCGTCAGCATTGTTATGTTATACAGTGTAGAAAAAATTTTAATCGGGAAAGACCATGGAATAAGAAGGTGTGTCCAAACTTTTGACTGGTAGTGTACATGATAAAAATATAAAACGAAGAATCATTAACACATCAACACCAAACCAAACAACAATGATCACAAACTATATATCAGCAAACTGTGAACAGGGACAAATGTCAAGGCTCAACAATTCCACAGAAAAGCCAATGCAGCAAAAAAAAAAAAAAAATCGAATCTAATTTTTTTTTCTAAAAAAAAGCCAAACATAACTTTTCACTATACATAATTACATTTATATTAGGCATGCAGGCATAACATACTGTAAGTGTGTTTTTGAATTTTACAGCTAGTACTGCAAATACTGTGTGTGTGTGTGTGTGTGTGTGTGTGTGTGTGTGTGTGTGTGTGTGTCATTTAAAAAGTACTCGCAATGTAAAGGTGCTTCCTGTGTTATGATTCAGAGTGCTCCTGGCTGGGTATCAGATCTTTTTCAGGCGGACCGTGTATTACTAACGGACATTTCAACTGACAACTACACACACACTTAAACTGACACACCGGGGCAAACGTGTCAGGTGTTGTTACATCACCTAGTGCTTGCAACCACAGTAACCGCATAGGTAATCGCCGCATATCGTGAGCGCTTGACTTATCCGTTACACACGACTCGAGTAATTACTACACACTCACCCACACACACACACACACACACACACACACACACACACACACAGAGTGTGTGAGCGAGCAGGAAAAGCAAGACTTCCTCCACACATCCTGAGCTCTGCTGTAATCGTACTGTAAGGTCAAAGGTGAGGAAATGGAGGTGGTGAATCCTCATTAAACCAAAACGATAGATAATGTTGTTGTTTTTTTCTTCGCCCTCTCAGCCGGCGGTTTAATAACTCGCACATACTACTACCACTACTACTACTACAAAGCATCAACTTTTTATTTATGTAACTTTTATCCCCCCCCTGAACTACTAGAACGATTTGTTTGTCTCACACGGCGTTCAGAGAAATATCGGATCTGAAAGACAAGCAAACGAGAAAGTGAGCTCAAACGCAAAGATTTATGTGGGACGGGAACCGTTCAGAAGCGCTAGCTAGTGAGTTTGGCTCTTGTTAGCGCTCCGGTGTCTCTGATTGGCCGCTTCGGCCAAGGGCTGATGGGAAACGGATCGCTCGGCCTGAGTTCTCTGAGCTGCTGTCGTTTATTTGATGTGACCAGCAGACAGTTCCCTATATGCAGCCCAATTTAAGTGTTTGTATGTTTGTGTGTGTATATGTGTGTGTATGTGTGTGTGTGTGTGTGCGCTCTAAACAGCCTCCCACTCCGCTGTCAGAAACACAGCTTCACCATGCACCACTGAACACACCATCACACACACACACACACACACACACACACACACACACACACACACACACACACACACAAATATATACAACTATTCAGACCTCAAACTGTTCTCACAGAACGATGACTTGTTTTTATATAACTCTCCCTTACTCTCTTTCTTTCTTCTTCCTGCTTCTCTCTCTCTCTCTCTCTCTCGCAAATCCCTCTGCTACCCCACGTCAAGCCAAACCCCAGACATCAAGGCAAACAAATTGCGTTTATGCTCATCTGAAAGCACTTGAGTCAAACAAGCGTTTGAAGCTTTATTTCTCTTTCTGAAAAGAGCGCGCACTTATTAGGGCCTTCGCGATCGCTCGTGGAAAGCCGTCTCCGACTTCAAGCGGCTCACCTCATCAAGGATTCTCTCAGAAAAACGTGCGCCGGCGCTCCGCCCATTTACACCCGTCTCGCTTTTGTGCGTCTGGCAGGTGCGCGACGTGTCAGGGAGGGATTATGGGATTGAAGCGGCAAAGGTGTGTAGCTCAAGGAGGCAACATGTCAAACAAGGACTTAACGTGACATTATCCCACCTTTCTCTCTCTCTCTCTCTCTCTTACTTTATTTCTCTTTCGTTCTCTCTCTCTCTCTCTAGGGTTGATTAGGGATGGGGTTTGGGGGGGCTGGGGGTGTAAACTTTTAGAGGTGAGCTGTGTGCTCCTTCCTGGAAACAATCCTCTGTCTGTGTGCACACAAGCACATTTTCATGCAAATCCACTGTCACAATTTCCAGGCCTTAATAGCTTCTTACAAATGATGCACCATTACAACGAGCTTTATTTAAACAAATTTAATACGCCTTTAATCAAGGAAGAAAGCGCTCGCAAAGGTCACACTCGCTCGGGACGCACCCTCGCAGAGTATTAGCTCAAGGGGAGGAAGCATTATTTCATGGGGGGGGAAGTAATTTTAAGCAAATCTTTATTTACATTTTTATTTAGTTATTAAATTTTATTTCATCACATACAAGGGAAGGCTCGCCCACCCGCTCCTTCGCCCAACCTCGTGCACTCGCTCACACACACACACACACACACACACACACACACACACACACACACACACACACACACACACATGAAGATACGCACTCAATTAAGAAGCTATCTAGATGCGTGTGTCTGTGGTGTGTGTGTGTGTGTGTGTGTGTGTGTGTGTGTGTAATATAAAAGATGGTGGCTTGTGCGAATGTAAAATATACAAAGCTGTAATAGAGAAAAGGAAAGAGTGGATATAAATGAATAAAGACACTGAGATATTCTCAACACACTTTCTTCTAATAACTGCTTTGTGTTTTATAGGCAGGTGCTTTATCTGTGTCTCGAGGGTTTAGAATCAGAATCATTCTGTGTCTCTGTGCTTTATAGGCTGAAACAGTCTGTGTCTCTGTGCTTTAGAATTAGAAACAATATGTGTCTCTGTGTTTTATAATCAGATACACTGTGTTTTATAATCAGATACACTGTGTTTTATAATCAGATACACTGTGTCTCTGTATTTTTAATCAGATACTCTGTGTTTTTAATCAGATACTCTGTGTCTCTGTGTTTGATAATCAGATACTCTGTGTCTCTGTGTTTGATAATCAGATACTCTGTGCCTCTGTGTTTGATAATCAGATACTCTGTGTTTTTAATCAGATACTCTGTGTCTCTGTGTTTGATAATCAGATACTCTGTGTTTGATAATCAGATACTCTGTGTCTCTGTGTTTGATAATCAGATACTCTGTGTTTTTAATCAGATACACTGTGTCTCTGTGTTTGATAATCAGATACTCTGTGTCTCTGTGTTTGATAATCAGATACTCTGTGTTTTTAATCAGATACACTGTGTCTCTGTGTTTGATAATCAGATACTCTGTGTCTCTGTGTTTGATAATCAGATACTCTGTGCCTCTGTGTTTGATAATCAGATACTCTGTGTTTTTAATCAGATACTCTGTGTCTCTGTGTTTGATAATCAGATACTCTGTGTCTCTGTGTTTGATAATCAGATACTCTGTGTCTCTGTGTTTGATAATCAGATACTCTGTGTCTTTGTGTTTGATAATCAGATACTCTGTGTTTTTAATCAGATACTCTGTGTCTCTGTGTTTGATAATCAGATACTCTGTGTTTTTAATCAGATACTCTGTGTCTCTGTGTTTGATAATCAGATACTCTGTGTCTCTGTGTTTGATAATCAGATACTCTGTGTCTTTGTGTTTGATAATCAGATACTCTGTGTTTTTAATCAGATACTCTGTGTCTCTGTGTTTGATAATCAGATACTCTGTGTTTTTAATCAGATACACTGTGTCTCTGTGTTTGATAATCAGATACTCTGTGTCTCTGTGTTTTACAATGAGATACTCTGTGCCTCTGTGTTTGATAATCATATACTCTGTGTTTTTAATCAGATACTCTGTGTCTCTGTGTTTGATAATCAGATACTCTGTGTCTTTGTGTTTGATAATCAGATACTCTGTGTCTCTGTGTTTTATAATGAGATACTCTGTGTCTCTGTGTTTGATAATCAGATACTCTGTGTTTTTAATCAGATACTCTGTGTCTCTGTGTTTTATAATCAGATACTCTGTGCCTCTGTGTTTGATAATCAGATACTCTGTGTTTTTAATCAGATACTCTGTGCCTCTGTGTTTGATAATCAGATACTCTGTGTTTTTAATCAGATACACTGTGTCTCTGTGTTTGATAATCAGATACTCTGTGTCTCTGTGTTTGATAATCAGATACTCTGTGTTTTTAATCAGATACTCTGTGTCTCTGTGTTTGATAATCAGATACTCTGTGTCTCTGTGTTTGATAATCAGATACTCTGTGTTTTTAATCAGATACACTGTGTCTCTGTGTTTGATAATCAGATACTCTGTGTCTCTGTGTTTTACAATGAGATACTCTGTGCCTCTGTGTTTGATAATCATATACTCTGTGTTTTTAATCAGATACTCTGTGTCTCTGTGTTTGATAATCAGATACTCTGTGTTTTTAATCAGATACTCTGTGTCTCTGTGTTTGATAATCAGATACTCTGTGTCTCTGTGTTTGATAATCAGATACTCTGTGTCTCTGTGTTTGATAATCAGATACTCTGTGCTTTGTGTTGAAATCAGATACTCTGTGTTTTTAATCAGATACTCTGTGTCTCTGTGTTTGATAATCAGATACCTGTGCTCTGTGTTTGATAATCAGATACTGTGCCTCTGTGTTTGATAATCAGATATACTCTGTGTTTTTAATCAGATACACTGTGTCTCTGTGTTTGATAATCAGATACTCTGTGTCTCTGTGTTTTACAATGAGATACTCTGTGCCTCTGTGTTTGATAATCATATACTCTGTGTTTTTAATCAGATACTCTGTGTCTCTGTGTTTGATAATCAGATACTCTGTGTCTTTGTGTTTGATAATCAGATACTCTGTGTCTCTGTGTTTTATAATGAGATACTCTGTGTCTCTGTGTTTGATAATCAGATACTCTGTGTTTTTAATCAGATACTCTGTGTCTCTGTGTTTTATAATCAGATACTCTGTGCCTCTGTGTTTGATAATCAGATACTCTGTGTTTTTAATCAGATACTCTGTGCCTCTGTGTTTGATAATCAGATACTCTGTGTTTTTAATCAGATACACTGTGTCTCTGTGTTTGATAATCAGATACTCTGTGTCTCTGTGTTTGATAATCAGATACTCTGTGTTTTTAATCAGATACACTGTGTCTCTGTGTTTGATAATCAGATACTCTGTGTCTCTGTGTTTGATAATCAGATACTCTGTGCCTCTGTGTTTGATAATCAGATACTCTGTGTTTTTAATCAGATACTCTGTGTTTTTAATCAGATACTCTGTGCCTCTGTGTTTGATAATCAGATACTCTGTGTCTCTGTGTTTTTAATCAGATGCTCTGTGTCTCTGTGTTTTATAATCAGATACTCTGTGCCTCTGTGCCTTATAATCAGATACACTGTGTCTCTGTGTTTTATAATCAGATACACTGTGTCTCTGTGTTTTAGAATTAGAAGCAATATGTGGCGCTGTGCTTTTTAATCAAATACACCATGTCTTTGATTTCGAACCAGATACAGTACACTGTATCTTCGTGCTTCAGAATTAGAGACAATTTGTGTATCTTCGCTTTAGAAAATAAAAACAATTGGCGGTGTACTTTAGGATCAAAACAATGCGACAGAAAACAGTCTGTGTCTTATAAACAGAAACAATCTGTGTCTCTGTGCTTTAGAATCAGATACACTGTATCTCTGTGCTCTAGAATTAGAAACAACATGTGTCTCTGTGTTTTATAATCAGATACACTTTATCTATGCGCTTTAGGATCAGAAACAATCTGTGTCCTCGGTCTTAGTCCAATTTTTTTCTCTCTATCAAATACACTGTGTCTTTTTGCTTTAGAATCAGATACACTGTATCTCTGTGCTTTGGGATCAGAAACAATCTGTGTCCCCTTTCTGTGTTTTTAAATCAAATACACTGTGTCTCTGCTTTTGAATCAGTTACACTATGCCTTTGTGCTTTAGGATCAGAAACAACCTGTGTCTCTGTGCTTTATAAATAGACACACTTTATCTCTCTGTTTTAGAATTAGAAACATTACGTGTCTCTGTGCTTTTTAATCAAATACACTGCGTCTCTGTGCTTTAGAATCAGAAACAATCTACAGCTTCAGAATAAAACAATTATCACAATGTGACACTATGCTTTAGAATCAGAAACAGTCTGTGCCTATGTTTTATAAGCAGAAACAATGTGTGTCTCTATGCTTTAGAATCAGATAAAAGAAGTAATTTCTGTCTCTGTGCTTTTTAATCAATTGCAACTGTGTCTCTTTGCTTTAGAATCAGAAACGATCTGTTTCTATGTGCTTTCAAATCAGATACACTGTGTCTCTGTGCTTTATAATCAGATATACCGTGTCTCTGTTCTGTCTCTCTCCTCTTTAGAATCAGATACTTAAAATGTGCCTCTGGGTTTTATAATCAGATACTTAAAATGTGTCTTTGTTTTATAGTCAGATGCTTAATTTGTGTCCATGTGTTTTATAGACAAGTACGTAAACTGTCTTTCTTTTCATTTAAAGATATCGGTGTTACATAATCAGCTACTTAAACTTTGTCTTTGTGCCTTAAAGTAAGCTACTTACACTGTGTTCCCTGTGCTTTAGAAGATTTTACGATAATGGTGTCTCTATGCTTAGGAGTTAGATACTTAAACTTACTCTTTGCTCTACAGTCAATACCTTAACTTTGTCTCTGGGTTTTAGTGTGAGATACTTAAGGTATGTATCTGTGCTTTATATTGAAATACTTCAACTTTGTGTCTGCACCTTGTATTTAGATATTTAATGTGTGTCTCTATGCCATATAGTCAGATACAGCACCTGTGCTTTGCCGTGATTCATAATCCGGTACTTAAAATGTGTCTCTGTTTTATAGTCAGATGCTTCCTCTGTGTCTTTGTACTTTATAATTAGATGCTTAATCTGTGTCTTTGTGCTTTATAGTCAGATCCTCCACTGTCCCTGTATTTTATAATGAGATGTTTAAACTGTGCGTCATTGCTGTGTATTCAGATGCTGAATGTGTGTCTCTGTGCTTTATAATGAAATACTCTTTGCTTTAGAATGTGAAGTGATGGTTCTGTGCTTACATGTAGGATACACACATTTTCTCTGTGCTTTATAGTCAGATAGATAACTAGTTTATCTGTGCTTTATAATCTAATTAATTTCTCTGTACTTTTGTCAGATACTTAATGGGTTTCTCTGTGCTTCATAGACCTACTGTATAGTTAACTAGTTTCTCTGTGCTCTATAGATACTTCACTAGTTTTTTGTACTTCATATTCAGACACTTAAAAGGGTTTATCTATGATTTATATTATATTCAGATTCTTAACTAATTTATCTGTGCTTTATAAAAAAGATAGTTAACTAGTTTGTCTGTGCTTTATAGATAGATAATGAATTAGTTTCTTTTTGCTTTAAAATCAGATAATTATCTTTTCTATGCTTTTACAGACACATACTGTATTTAACTAGCTTATATGTGCTTTAAAATCTAATGCTTGACTAGTCTCTAGGGGCTTCATAGTGAGATACTTAACTAGTTAATTTGTGTTTTATAATCAGACTTAACTAGTTTCTCTGTGTTTTCTAAATAGATAGTTAACTTGTTTCTCTGTGCTTTATAGACATATACTTAAATAGTCTGTTTGTGCTTTTTAAAGTTTGTCTGTACCTAGTTTGTCTGTATCTTATAGACAGATACTAACTTCTATGTGCTTTAAAATCAGATGTTTGACAAGTCTCTAAGTGCTTCATAGCAAGATAATTAACTATTTTCACTGTGCTTTCTAATCAGACAGTTAACTAGTTTCTGCGTGATTTATAGACAGATACATAACTTGTTTCCCAGTCCTTTATAGTGAGATATGTAAACTGTGTTTTTGTGCTATAGATTATGTTACTAAAATGTTGTCTCTGTGTTAGATAATTGCACGTCCGGTGATTGATGCGGAAATGTGTAATATTTAAACAGCGTCGTATGCATTAAGTGCAAAATACAATTCACGTCTTTGTGATTTAGAGTCATATACCAAAACTGTGTCTCTGATTTAAAGTCGGATATTGAAATGTTAAACTGTGCCTTTTTTTTTTTTTTTAATGAAAAAGCCGTAGCTGTATCTAGGGACCATGCGCTATGACCCAGTAAGGCTGATTATCCCTGTTGTTCCACCCCCAATTTGAATATGCACGCTTCCAGCCATTCCATCTTCACATCCCTCATCCAAATGTGCGTAACTCTATCATTCCTAAGTCACATATTATACCAATAAACCTTAAATTAAAAGCATTGCTCTGGTGCAAGGGGAATTGTTCTTATTAAATGGCTTACTTTGGATGAGAGAATGAGAGAGATTTATTAAAGGCAAGGAGACGGAGGCAACATATGCAGTGTTAAATTGTGAAAAGTGACCTTGTGCTTCAAAGTGAACATATGTGTAGTACATATATAAATATTTCAAGTTGTCCCGTTAGATAGTTAGTTAGTTAGTTTAGCTGTGTTTTGGATAAAAAAAGAACATAGTTAGATGTTTTCAAAAAGTTTTCAAACATATTTAAGTTAATAATAAAAAAGAAAAATCAAAAATAAATTGAAGATTTATATATAATCTATGAAATATTAAATATTTCTAACTGCTAAACTAAAGTTTAGGCACTGTTTTATGGTTAATGCAGTAAATAATAGATTACACAATCGGTATTCAAGTCAAACTGGGACTTGTAGTCTCAAGAGCAGAAGAATTAAGGCGTAAAAATAATTTATTGAAGAACATTTATAAAAAGATAAGCACAGTACGGTGATGAGATGGTGGTTAGGAGCCCACTGCATTTGTTCCCTGATCCTAGAAAATCAACGCATAACTTTTCATTAACTTGCCGAAAAGATGTCTCTATCAGAGGGAACTGTACACACAATCATTCACCAACACCACTTGCACATTACAGAAATTCGTCTGGGAGTTATTGCCACAAACCGTGTATAGTCCTGACCTCACTCACATGTTTGGGCCATTATAGGAGTTCAGTCTGCTGCAAAGAAGCAGGCAGTCTGATCATGGCTCCGATGTTTAAAGAAAACTTACTACCTTGATGGTATCCTAGCACTTATGAAACACTGGGATAAGTGCATTAGTGTAGCGGGAATCATATAGAGAAATAAAGAACGTTTTTACTTTCACAACTGTATTCTGTTATCCTGCACAAGCAAAGGTCCCGGTTTGACTTGAACACAGCTCGTAATTTGTCAGAAATGTACTGTACAGTAATGTTCACCTGAGCTTTAAATTACATCGACAAGCAAGTTTTTTTTTTACAATATAGTACAGTACACTCTAATTTCACCTGAATGTGTGTATGTGAGTGTAAGAATGTGTGTACATGGAGCCATCTTAATCCCTGTTAACCCTTCCTGTGCTAATGCCCCGTTCTTGGGGTGGCATTTAGGCGGAATGAATTGCTTGCTTAGCCACAGCTAACTAAATAAAAGTCAGCAGGAGCGGAGAGTATGAAAAATGGATTTTCATTACCGTTTCATTGATTCTAGTAAATAACGGGCCCCCGGCCTACGACGCAGGGCCTGCGAAAAAAAAAAAAAAATGGTAATAATTTAATCTAAGGTGACACCCACCAAAATGCATGTGGACAAAAATCATCCGTGAATATTAAAGGCAGGCCCTGAAGACAAGGAGGAGGAGAGGAAGGGTTTCGCCAGCGCGTTGAAATGCATGCAGATTGCCGTCTAACCTATTTAAGGACACCCCCCCCACCCCCCAAGAAATTAAAGGTTCTTGTCATAAATCACATTTGCTAGCACGGATATGCCTGGTTATGCCACTGTTTACCGGAAACCTGAAAGGTTAAAACACGTGGTGCATTAAATTGTACAAGGATAATTAATACTTTTCTCCTGGCTGTTTATAAAAAAAATAATAAAAAAAAAATAAAACAGGAAATGGAATGAGCTGAACTGTGACAACGAAGTAATTTTAGGAGCCAAGAAAATCTACCAACGCAGAGAGAGAGAGAGAGAGAGAGAGAGAGAAAGAGAGAAAGGAAGAAGAAAAAAAAGAAAAAAAAAAAAAACGAGAAGGAGAATTTTAAAATAACTCCAGTAAGGGACCTAAAATGGGTTTAAATAGCCGAGTTATAATTTCACACCTTTCCATTTTTTAGTCAATTACCTGTTTCTAATAAAGCCCATGATGATCACGCACGCACACACACACACACACACAAACACACACACACACACACACACACACACACACACACACACACACAGTGAGAGAGAGAATTAAGGTGAGAGCTCACCTCTGCTCTGGGTCACGATAGAAGATGTGTCAAAACACCAACACACACACACACACACACACACACACACATATTCACACACTCATCTAAAAGTCATCCAATAGATTCACCCGCCCCTGTGGCAGGCCTTACCCCTTAAGCCAGAGTGCTTTATCAGGGTGTGCTCGCTGTCACCAATTAGTAGCTGTTACCACATATGGCAAAGGGCTCCTAATTTGCCGGCTCTGTTCCAGAGGTGTTGACCCTCAGCGTTGCTTAAAGATAACACTCAGATCGCACACACCTACTGTAAATGGTGTCACCTCTAACACCTTTAAGCCTGCTGTTATGTACTTAGCGATGAATTTACTGTTCGGCAGGTCGCGTGTAATTTATCTTGTCTTTCTCTTGAACGTTTATTCATCTTCAGTTGCAGGTGCGATGTTGATGCGACCGAAGTGACATATTAGAGTCACAGTTACACCTTTGAAATCTGAAAAATTCTGAAAAAAAAAAAAAAAATTTAAAAATTGTAGTACTATTTCTCTTGGACATAAACATGCACTCTGTATTTTTATAGTGCACAGATGCCATCTGAATTAATCTGGCACCTTTAGAGAAAGTCTAAGGCTGACTGAAAGTGAGGTTGGGTTAATTAAGTGTGTGTGTATGTGTGAGTGAGAGAGAGAGAGAGAGAGAGAGAGAGTACATACTGTAACGTCCAAGGCCACGGTGCCGTGAGGAGAAGGGACCTGACATGCGTCTGCACCCATTATGCCGGCCTCTTTTGCTGCACATCGCCTTCAGTTTTAGCTGCTTCACTACGTACACTGTTTAAAGAATAATGACCTTACACACACACACACACACACACACACACACACACACACACACACACACACACACACACTTACAGTAGGGTGGCTGAGGCCTGAGGCTTTTTCACAGCTAACTTAATCTTGAGATCTCCGTATTCAGGCTGTTTAATTTCAGAATGACTTTCGATCAAGAAAAAGTCAATTTTAAGAAGAAGAAGAAGAAAAAAGGGTGATTTTGCCAAATAATACTCATTATCTTCCTTATAAACTCATACTCATATCAAGATTCAAGAGACTTTATTAGCCATTTGTCCACATACCGGCAGTATGAGTACATTGCAATTTTGTCTGCAGAAAATCTGAGTCAGGGAAAAGACAGAAAGATAGATAAAGTAGACTGAACATATACTACAAGAATAAATAGAAGAATGAGTAAAGCTACCAGGCTATAACACCATAACAGTTATCAAATACACGGTCATGTATTTAAAACACGATCCCAAAAGGTTCGACTAATGCAAACTGCACTTTGTCATGAGGTTTCATCAAGCAGATATAAAATAACGTGACTTTAGTTCAGCTACGCAGCTACTGTAGCATCTCTCTACACAGCATGCAAAGTAGGTTAGCATAGGATGCTTACCTTACTGTCATCTCATTTGATACATTTTTTAAAAATGTAGCATTAGGTTGCTATGATATTACAGATGCTAGCTCTGAAGAATTTAGCTTTCTTGGTTTGGTTACTCCAATGATTAACCCTCTGTCGAATGCTAAAGCTACAGTTCCTTGCTAAAAAAACAATGTTTGATCTGATTTACATGCTAGAACACATACTTGGTTAAATCTACTGGAAAGTTCTGGAACCAGGTTGCTGGAAACAGTTCATTGCAGTATAAAATACTAGCTTTAGTGGGTTTGTAAAAAACATTTAAATGTTACAGTTAAAAAAAAAATCTGATCAGCTTTAATGTAATCAGTGATATTATTATTTCAGGTCCACGTACATGTCTGCCTGTATTTTGGCAGAACTCCCTGCCTAACGTATTTATACAAAGAAATTCAGTTTTGTAAGTTTGAGTATCTTGTTAACGCTAAATTGTACTTCTTTCATCGTCAGCCCAATACACTCCATGGTCACAGATGAAGAAAAAAAAAAGTGTTAAATTTCACTTAGACCACTTCAGCACTGTTATTTTAGTGGAGAAAATATGAATCCCATAAAAATATTAATTTATATTGAAACTTTATTTTAGAGAAGATTATTAAATCTGCCATATAACTGTTCATAACATCACTTTTATTGCAACACATAGACAAAATCCTTCTTTTATTATATGTAATACGTGTTTGAAAGATGTTTTCACACTGCTAGCTATATATGTAGCTAACATGTAATTAGCATGCACTAGTAACTAGCTATAAGTCTAATTTCCTTGACAGTCTGTTGTTGCAGTTTTCCTGTTTGGTATTTATCTCTTGATAGTTTGCTAGCTTTATTCTGATGATTTTCAGTTAGTTGTATTGTAAGTATGAAGACCACCAGGGGATTCCATATAACGCTTATAGAAGCAAGATTGTTAATAGTTGCTAGCTTGTGTGACTAGCCATGGATCAGTGTGTCGGGGCAGACTAGCTGTTGGAGCTGATCGCGTTACTTGAACCCACCTGTTGTCATAAATACTGTATATTTCATTATTCTGTATGTACTTTGCAAAGCTAATGCTAGCTGTAATTATTAATAAGGCTAAATGTGGCTCAACCTGTAAATTTACCTCAAGCTGCTTTAGCAAGTTTAAAGCATTTACCTCAAGCTATTTAATGAAATTTGTTTGTATACAAATTTCTCTCTCTCTCTCTCTCTCTTACATGCTAACTCTCTCAGGTCTTACTGTCCATTACAGAAATGTCAACTGATCTCTTCTCCTTGAGGCTGAGCTTTTTTTTTTTTTCGTCCAGATTTAGAATCTAGTGGCGTTTTGCCTTTAGCAGTGCCTCAGCTCTAAATGACGATTTAGAGGGTGAACGGAGAGATAGAAACAGAGACTGACTAAATGAGAAACATAGATGAAGAAGGAGAGAGAGAAATTGTAACAGTGAACAATCCAGAAAAGTCAAAGTGATTGTTAAGACAATGAGTACTCATGTGCTTGAGTGGCATCAACCATCCACGCTAAGCTACGCCTGAGCGGTGCTGTCTGCATGACTGACCTTTTCCCCAAATTTCGCTTGCTTTTCCTTTGTTTTCAGTTACAGGGCCTTACAAAGGGTCTATGCTAGTCCAGCAGCTAGCATTAGCATACGGAGAGCAGGGCTTTCTATTCTAATCTAGAACTTCCAATGAGGGAAAAAAATCCATTAATACCCCGAAACCCATGCAATGCACGCGAACACACAGATACACAGAGCAGGATTACACATTCCCAAGAGTTGGGGGATTTTGCAAAAAACAAACAGCTAGAATTTTATTTTTGTCCTCTAAATTTTCCTTCTTTCCTTCGGTGTATTGGTATTCTGTCATTTTATATCATGCTCTGTCTGATTCACTTTGAGCGAACGGCACACGTCCAGAGTTAATTGGTTAAGCAGTTCTGCTGTGAGTAATTCTATAATCGAGGCAGTGTCAGGCATGTGCAAGCTAGCTACTCGCTACAGTCCATGATTCAGACCTCTCCCGTGGTTAACAGACACCGAAATCATGCACAAAATAACTTTCTTTGTGGTATTCTGGTAATTCAGGGACCAAAGTTTTTTCATAAGTACAGTAATAATAATAATAATAATATTATGATGGCCGTTCAAGACAAACTGGGATTTTTGGTGCAGAATAACAGAACACAGTTATAAGAGTACCTTTATTTATGACTCCCTTTATTTCTATACATAACCCCCTGCCACACTAGTCCACTTGCTCCAGCATTTCACCATTGCTTGGATACCATCAAGGTATAAGGTTTTCTTAGTATGCTGAAGTCATGATCAGACTCCCTGCTTTCTTGCCTGAAACACTGGCCTTCCTGGAACTCCTTTATTGGCTTAAACATATGGACATGACATGTGTTGGTGAATGATTTTGCTTACTGTTCCCTCAGAATGATGCGTCTCTTCTGCAAGTTGATGACAAGTTATTCGTCAATTTTAAAAGATCAGGTGCTCCACCAGAATTTTCATGGGAACGACTGTTGTGGGCTTCGAGCCACCTCAGCCTCTGGGATTGTCATTCATGGACGTTCAACCTCTTCTAAAACATTTGCACCGTTCAAATGTTTTATTGTGGATAAGAGTCCTATTACCATACTGTGCTTCAAGTCTTCTGTAAACGTCAATCTGTGTTACTACTTCATTTAATGTGAAACGGTTTGGTTTGAACGCCAAGTACAATAAAATATACTTTGGGATCCTTGTCCAACATCTGAAACTTGCATGCTTTAGGCTTTACATTACCTTTTGAACACACACAAACAAAAAGGTTAAAAAAGGGAAAAAAAAAATAAAAAATTTGAGTAGAAAACTGTCCTTTTTGTAAAAAATACAATCACAAATTGTCCCTTTTATTCATTTATATTGAAGCTCCTTGAGATTTTATCCACTTTAAACCATTGGTTCCAACTTTAGTAAGAATTAGTCTGCGGACACCATGTGATACTTTAGCAGAGCATTTCTAAGGTTATGACTTACTAATCATTAACTAGTTCGCATTTCAAGTACAATACAATATTCTATATTTATTCAGGACAATTAGCAAAGATAAACACAGGCTGAAGTACTTTTTTTGCTGCAGCTAGCTAGCATAGCCTCTGGCTGCGCTATAATTATTCCTATTAGCGAATTAAGTCATTACCTAGGATTCTTCCGCTTTTCATCAACCCGCGCAAATTACCTTTTAGTTCTGTAAATGGACTCCGAGCTCAACCTGATTTTCCCTGGACTTTTCTGTAATTTTCTGTAATGACTTGTGTTCAGGCGGTGTGTGAATGGCCCCGGTGATGGATAGAGCGGCTTTTCCGCCTGAAATGTTTGACTGATAACTTTCACGTGTGCTTTCACTGGACCGTGTGAAGTGCTTGAACCTGCTGGCTAGGAAAGGTGCTACATAAATACTCTGCTGTTTGATTACCGATTATCAGCTGCGCTGGCTAGACACATTAGCAACGTTGCCATTTATTGCATTGCTTCATTAGAAATCAAATGCACAGAGTTCAAATATACCCGGGTTTTACATATACAAGTAGACTGAGAGTTGTGGTGTGTGTTTGAAATGCAAGGACAAAGCTTTCATGCTTACAGAGTTTCTGAGGAGACAACGTAGTTATTTGTTTGTTTTAAATAAGATGTGCCAATTAATTAATTAACTTACTGTATTTAGACCATAAGGTTCAAGTCAAACCGGAACTTTTGATTATGCAGAATAAGAGAACACAGTTATGAGAGAAAAAACTCCCTTTATTTCTCTATATACCCACGTGGACAAAATTGTTGGTACCCTTCGGTCAATGAAAGAAAAACTCACAATGGTCACAGAAATAACTTTAATCTAACAAAAGTAATAATAAATAAGAATTCTATGAATGTTAACCAATGAAGGTCAGACATTGCTTTTCAACCATGCTTCAACAGAATTATATTTAAAAAAAATGAACTCATGGAACAGGCCTAGACAAAAATTATGGTACCCCTAACTTAATGGTTTGTTGCACAACCTTTTGAGGCAATCACTGCAATCAAACGATTCCTGTAACTGTCAGTGAGACTTCTGCACCTCTCTGCAGGTATTTTGGCCCACTCCTCATGAGCAAGCTGCTCCAGGTGTTTCCGGTTTGAAGGGGGTCTTTTCCAGACAGCATGTTTCAGCTCCTTCCAAAGATGCTCAATAGGATTGAGGTCAGGGCTCATAGAAGGCCACTTTCGAATAGTCCAATGTTTTCCTCTTAGCCATTCTTGGGTGTTTTTAGCTGTGTGTTTTGGGTCATTGTCCTGTTGCAAGACCCATGACCTGCGACTGAGACCCAGCTTTCTGACACTGGCCAGCACATTTCTCTCTAGAATCCCTTGATAGTCTTGAGATTTCATTGTACCCTGCACAGATTCAAGACACCCTGTGCCAGATGCAGCAAAGCAGCCCCAGAACATAACAGAGCCTCCTCCATGTTTCACAGTAGGGACAGTGTTCTTTTCTTCATATGCTTCATTTTTCCGTCTGTGAACATAGAGCTGATGTGCCTTGGCAAAAAGTTCCATTTTTGTCTCATCTGTCCATAGGACATTCTCCCAGAAGCTTTGTGGCTTGTCAACATGTAGTTTGGCATATTCCAGTCTGGCTTTTTTATGATTTGTTTTCAACAATGGTGTCCTCCTTGGTCATCTCCCATGTAGTCCACTTTGGCTGAAACAACGACGGATGGTGCGATCTGACACTGATGTTCCTTGAGCATGAAGTTCACCTTGGATCTCTTTAGAAGTCTTTCTGGGTTCTTTTGTTACCATTCAGATTATCTGTCTCTTTGATTTGTCATGAATTTTCCTCCCTTGGCCACGTCCAGGGAGGTTGGCTACAGTCCCATGGATCTTAAATTTCTGAATAATATGTGCAACTGTAGTCACATGAACATCTAGCTGCTTGGAGATGGTCTTACAGCCTTTACCTTTAACATGCTTGTCTATAATTTTCTTTCGAATCTCCTGAGACAACTCTTTCCTTCGCTTCCTCTGGTCCATGTTGAGTGTGGTACATACCATGTCACCAAACAACACAGTGACGACCTGGAGCCCTATATATAGGCCCACTGACTGATTACAAGATTGTAGACACCTGTGATGCTAATTAGTGGACACACCTTGAATTAACATGTCCCTTTGGTCACATTATTTTCAGGATTTTCTAGGGGTACCATCATTTTTGTCCAGGCCTGTTCCATGAGTTCATTTTTTAAATAATTCTGTTGAAGCATGGTTGAAAAGCAATGTCTGACTTTCATTGGTTAACATTCATAGAATTTTTTTAAATTATTACTTTTCTCAGATTAAAGTTATTTATGTGACCATTGTGAGTTTTTCTTCTCATTGACCGAAGGGTACCAACATTTTGTCCACGTGTGTAATCCCCTACAACACTAATGTACTTATTCCAGCAATTCACTAGTGCTTGGAGTCCATCAGTGTAGAACGTTTTCTCAGTACACCGGAGTCTGAAATGCTGAATTGCTGGCCTCACAGAAACTCCTTTAATGGACTGAACATGTAAAATATGGCTCAGAAAGGGGGCGGGACTGTACAGGCGGTATAGCAATAACTCCCAGACAAGTTCCTATAATGTGCAAGTGGTGTTTGTGAATGAATGGGTGTACAATTCCCACAGACAGATGCATGTCTTCTGTAAGTTGGAGACAAGATATTTCTTCCCCAACTTACCTAAATGCTTTTCGAGCATTTAGGCATCCCACTCATTGAAGTTTAGGATTAGCGTTAGGAACACAGGAATGGCTGCAGTGGGCTCTGAGCCACTTCGGATGGGCTCGTCATCCCTGAACGTTCAACTTTCTATAAAATGTTTGCACCTTTCAAATGTTTTACTGCAGCTAAGAGTTTCATCGTTGTTTTATGCCTTTATTCAAGTCCTGGTTTGACTTGAAGGGCCCGAAACCTAGACATTTTGGTATCTCCTTTTGTATTTGCATCGCTTATGCAAATTCATATTTAAAAATTGTTTTGTGTTTCTTTTGTTGATGAGCAGTGTTGGGTGTAACGCGAGATTTGGGAATGACTGCTGTCTGGCTCACGGATTACATAAATTGTCTGAATAATGGATTACATTTTTTGAAAAAATAACTAAGTAACTGAGTACTTGAATGACGGACCAAACGCGTTAGATTACTCGGATTACTTTATTGATGTTACGAGTAATCTAACGCATTCGGTCCGTCATTCAAGTACTCAGTTACTTAGTTATTTTTTTAATCCACTAGTGTGTGTGTGTGTGTGTGTGTGTGTATGTGAGAGAGGAATCGTCCTACAAGCCCCGCCCCAGATAACCCACCCCCCTCTGTTATTCCTGCTGTTATACCCCTATCTCACCTATGCGGTTTGACTATGCGAGGACCGACGCACGGAAAGATGGAAACCTAATTACAGCGCCAAAACTCGCGGTGAATCCTGATGATCCGTACTTACAGCCACCGCGCGAAACCGCGTAGGTGAGATAGGGGTATTAGTAGATAACAGATTATGGGCCAAACTTCACTGAGTGATGATGGTAGAATAATTATAAAGGTCTTGACTAAAACAACATGCATGAGGAACCACAAAGGATTTTTCAATTTCTGCAGTGGAAAAGTACTCGAACTAGTTACTTTATCAGAAAGTAACACAGTAATGTGACTGATTACTTTTTGAAGACAGTCATTTTGTGATGTAATTAGTTACTTTTGAGGAGTAAATTGTCGAGTAATTAAAAGTCCTTTGGAATCAGTAAAGGATCTAATCTACAGTACCTACAGTAGCTTTCTGATGGAGGTGGATGTAGAGAAAAATTAGTCTGTCAGCTGAACTCTGACTTTAAGCAGAGATTGTGAAACCTAGCTTTATATCATAGTAAAACTTCAATATTGTATAAATCCACTTTGTTATTAAATAAAAACTTCTTTTATGACCTAATTTATGAATCAAATGATCTCACATGGGGTCATAACCACTAGATTGGGAATCCCTATATTAATTGAATTCTCAACACAAGAAATTGAATTTTAAACTTTTAATACATTAAAGAATTTAATACTTAATTAAAAAAAAAAATTTTTTTATTTGAATGACAATAAATAGGAATCAGCCGTCCAAGGGGAGTTCACTGTATAAAAATGACTTGACTGTGTGTCGAAGGTTTGAGTCCATTCTATTAAACAACATCATTTTTTCCACAGTAAGGTTTGTATATCGTCAGTGATTTAGCGTTGGAGCCGAAGCTGGTGCTGAAAGTGTGTTTGTGTTGTGTTCAGCACATGAACTTTGATTGTCGCTGTTTGATGAATGACATGTTTGAAACATGCATGAACACAAGATAATGGATGATAATGATGCTAATGAACACCTAAATGAAGGAAAACAGTGGTGGCGGTAAAGTGTATGTGCATATGTGAGTGTGTTAAAAGCATGTGATACGATGTTGTTTTATGCGGCAGTGTGCAGCTTGAACTCAGGAAGTATTTTGCACCTTTTAGAGTGAACCGTGGGTGGTCAAAGAAAAGAGAGTAAATGCACCCACTCGCTCTTTTTTCTCTCTCTCTGTGTGTGTGTGTGTGTGTGTGTGTGTGTGGGTGGGTGGGTGTATAACCTGTTCATGTCCACCATCTGGTCCTAGTTATCCTCTGCCCTGGTTTGTGTAATTGCCCGAGCCGACATCACTTTGAGCCCAGCTGTAGGTAACACAAAGTTTTCAAACAAAAAGTGCACTGGGATAAAGTGACAATTTTTTCTTTTTTTAATTCTTTTTCTTTCTTTTTTTTTTTTCTGGTGGGTGACCTCGTAATGGTTACTTGAATTAATCAGAATTCTATTCGCTGTGGAATTCGTTCTCAGGACAGCCAGAGCCGGGCCTCGTCTTAATCACATCCTGCTCTCCGTGGGCCGCAGCCTCATGCTCGGGGCCAGGACTGCACTTTAAACCCGGGGAAGGTCAGACCTCGCCGGGCTCCAGCTGCTCACGAGCCCCTCATAATCACCGGCTAGTGCGGCGGATGTTATCGTACTTATGCGGATATGAAAGGATTGCGAGGATCAAAAGGACACGTGTTCTGAGGGCAGGTAGACAGACTGGAGGAACTGGAGGATATCGAGATTATTACAGGAAGGACTTAAATCCATCTCTCACCCGAGTCATGTAGTGTGTGTTCTCACGCTTGCCCCGTGCAACCTCTGTTGTGGATCCACACGTTGGCGCCTCAACATATAATGTACGATATATATACTGTACAATCAAGTCCATAAGAAACACAAATTTATCTTATCAAACCAGCAAAATGGGTTTGAAACTGTCATTGAAGTGTAGGTGTTCAGCTTTAAATGAAGGGGTCTAATAAAAATAATAATAATAATATTAAAAAGTGAGTACTCGAACAGCTGACTGATGAACAGTTAGTTGGCCAGTAGTGGCCTGTTTCTCAGTTACTTTGTGCCAAACTGAGGAGAGAAAAGGTCTAGCGTTGGTTCCAAGTATCGAATTCGCATTTGGATGGGACAGCGGCGTCGTGGTTTGCACTGTGGCCTCACACCTTCAGGGTAGAGAGCCTGATTCCTCCAGGTATTCCAATTTCCTTCCACAGTCCAAGACATTCAGATTAGGCTAATGTGTGAATGAGTGTGTGTGTGTGTGTGTGTGTGTGTGTCCTGCAATGGATTGGCATACCTGTCCTGTCCAGGGTGTCTCCTCCCTCACGCCCAAAGTCTCCTGTGATAGGGTCGGGGCTTCAAATGACCCTGTACAGGATAATCGGTATAGAAAATGAATGAATGAATTCACATTGAAAGTTGCATTTAGATTTTTTTTTTTTTTGTTAAACCCCTTGACTTAAAAAAAAAAAAAAAGAAATCTGCACTTCACACATCACATGTCCTTTCAAATCCATTAAACTGTTGGACTGCAACAGCAAAAAGGAGAAGAAGAAAAAAAAAAGAGCATTGTATATATATATATATATATATATATATATATATATATATATATATATATATATATATATATATAAAATATTTGTTATATATAACAAATAAATTTTTTTATTTACTCCAAAGAGTAAACATATTAAAATATTCCCATATTTTAAAGAATGATTTGGTTTAACATACTTGATTGTAATTCTTGTATCCTGTATTTGCATACTGAAATCTGATTGGCTCTTAGATTTTTCTGATGCAGTAACACTTCATCGAGAAACGTCTTGAGTGTTGGGATTTTGCGGTAAATCTAATATTCTATTCGTATTTAAGGAATGAATATCCTCTTCACACACACTATTTGCTTTGTAATTTTTATTTATTTATTACATCTTTTATGATATGATGACACATGCACGCTGAAAGCCGTGTAAATTATATAAATATTTATACCCAGATGTATGTTTGTTTGTTTGTGTTAATGAATGAATGATTGAATTTATTTAATGCCTTGTTGGTAATGCCTTAGATTTCTGGCCCCTGCTTTGCCCTACATTAAAAAAAATGTGTTTTTATCTAATAACATTATAAATAACTGAATTTGAAACCCTACAGGACGTCTTTGAAATTCCCTAACAGGCCTTTGTGAAGCTCCGTTTTACGCAGCTCACGTCTCAGTAACAAGCGGCGTGATATTTGCCTCAGATGTGTTATTGTTTATAATAATTGCTTTCGAGCTAACGTGTCGTGAAATGCCAGTCAGCGTGCACGGCTGCTGTGAAATACTTTATTACCGACTCATCAATGGCAGAGCCCTCGGAAAGACCTGCGATCCAGGAGCGATTAGTTTATCTGAAGCGCGCTCGTCTCGAACCCTCGACCGGCGTATCGCTTCAAAATATCTATAATGAAACATAACAAGGTCTGGGTATTACTTAGAGATTAGCGAGCAGGGATGTGAGAAGGTAACATTTATCAAAAGCCACTCAATTACAGTGCTCTCACAAAAGGTCAATTTCTGTCACGCACCTTTTTTCCCCCCCACTCAAAAAACACACACACAGACTGAGGAAATAATTGCCATAAAACTTCAAAAAGGAGGATGAGAAAAATTCCCCCAAACCTCCTAAATCCACTCGAGTCTCGATTTAGCCAGATGTATGACAGATGACAGGCTTCCTCTCTCATATTAAAGACTTTTCATCACCTTGGGCAGTTTGAGGTCACTCTCATTTCAGAGTTGTGATTTGCCGTAGTCTGTCACCTATGCAAATGGGCTTTTAATTTGCCAATAATGCCCGTGCGAGTGCTGGCTAATGAAGTCCGGGGTTTTTTAGGCTAATCGCTCTGGATGAGTGATGAAGAACTCGCACACTGGTGTGAACGAGAGTTCAACGCCACGACTCACTTCCTCCTCACTCTGCGTTTGGAAACCATTTCAGGCCTCCATGTAGCTTTAAAAAAATCAGCGCACTTTCTGCATAAACAGGCATAGTTTAAATATTAAAGTAGATACAAGATAAGTGAAAGACAAGCTGAGATTTTAGCAAGTTAACCCAAGAGAGGTACTCACACGTACAGTACATTATATCAGTATGATCAGATACGTAAGATCACTGTAACCTCTCGTTCATGTACTGTGTTTGTCTTTTGAGCTTTACACTTTTTTTTTTCTCAAGCTCCTGGACATGTCCATTCACAGCCCCACAGAACCCCAGTGCAGGTCAAACAGCTGGGAAAGAAGAAAGACTGAGAGGCATAGTGAGAAATGAGTGGCTTCATTCAGCTGTGTAAACAACCGCGCAAACTTCAAATGCCCGCTTCAGATGACAGCACACCTACAATTTCATTCAACGCCTGCGGTTTACTTTATATTCACCAGACTAAACATCTAACATAGTAGATATACTCTGACGTGTGGTACACTAATAACGGTACATATATACAGTGAAACCTCAGATTGCGAGTAACTCGGTTTATGAGTGTTCCGCAAGACGAGCAAAGTTTTTAAATAAATTTTGACTTGAAAAACGAGCATGTCTTGGTTTACGAGTGCCGAGTTTTTTGACACCGACTCACACACACTCTCTCGCCTTTACAACCCCCCAACCCCCCCCCCCCTCCCCGGCTTCACACAGACACACATACTCTGCTCTACACAGAAACTCTGCTCTGTCGTGATTCTTTTCAAAAGTAAGGTGGTGGTTCATTTGTTTTTTTTTGTTTTTTACTTTACAGCAGTGATTCCGTTAGTCTGCGCTCATGCAAGTCTTATTAAAGAGATTTCTTTTTTTTCCTGTTAAAACAGTGTTTCCGTTGTGTGTTTGTTTGTTATGAAACTTAAAAAGCGAGGTGGGGGAGGGAGGAGAAGTTTTACTGTGTAAGACGAGGTGGTTTGGAATATGAGCCTGCTTCCGGAACGAATTATGCTCGTAATCCAAGGTTCCACTGTATCTTTCTATTATGTATAACTTGTCGCCAACTTGCAGAAGAGACACATCTCTCTGTTGGAACTGTACACACAATCATTCCCCAGCATCCCTTTCACATTACAGGAACTCGGTTGGAAAATTATTTCCACATCCCCTGTACAGTCTTGACCACACTCCAAGCCATTTCTGCATGTTTGGGGTCATTAAGGGAGATCCTGGGAGGCCAGCATTACAGATGCGATGCAGGGAGTCCAATCATGGCTCTGGCCGTACTGAGAACCTTTTCTACCTTGATGGTATTCAAGCACTAATGAAATGATAAGTGAATTAGTGTAGCTGGGGATTACATAGAGAAATAATGAGTTTTTACTCTTATAACTGTGTTCTTCAAAATCAAATGTCCAGGTTTGACTTGAACACCCAACATAAATAATGAAAAAAATAATCATGGTGTGATGTAGCCCGATACAAAGAGTTAACATTACCTTCCCAAAGTTGATTATAGATGTTTTATTCATGTTATAACATCAATGTTGAATCCCTAAAAAACAAGCCTTTTTTTAAACTTGTAACTTTTATCCCTTAATAGTTATGTTTAGAATTGTGAAAAATTAGCTGCTGTTTTATATATATATATATATACTGTATGTTGTTATGATGAGCCATCAGTTTCTCTTAGCACCAATAACTAATAAACAGCTTCAAATTGTACTCAGAAATTAAATTCCTCCATCTTGAAGATTTTACCATAAATTAACAGCCTTCCTGCTGACTGTTCAAAATGACAACACTGGAGACTACTTCCAAAAATGTTCCAAAAATGTACCATATCAACTATTTTCCTCTTTCTATGGTAACACTAATGTAATAGAACAACCAGAAACTACAACCAAAGCTGCATTGGCTATCAAAAATGAATCAACATTTTTCGACCAATCAGAATCAAGAACCCGTAAACAGAAATAACAAATCTTTAATGCGTACAAGAGCCCATTTTAAAATCCGAAACACATTCCCTAAACTGTAACTAGATAGTGTGACCAAGTCATATTTATTGTGCCTCTGCTCCATCCTTCATCCGTCAACCGAACCCACAAACTTCAAATGAAGTCCCAGACTTCATTTTTCTGGCTGCTCTAGTGCATCATGTGGGTATTAATAGAACACTACATCTTGCTGAATTTTCCAATAAGCAGGTCATTTGAGACACAGCAATTATCGCATCGCTCTTACGCAAAACCACAAAAATCCTGTGAATATTAAAAAGCCAACACGAGAAAGCACACACTCTCCCGATGAAGTCATCGGTGAAAAATGACCCCCATAACGCAAACTGCAGCTCCTCGCCATCCTTCAGGGCGACTCAGAGAGAAATGCTCTTAGGAGGTGCTGGTGGGCTCTATTTAATTCGTATCATCAAAAAAACTGTTTGCTTCTTGGAGGAAGAGTCGAGTCTGTGGAAACTGCAACGTTAGACAGACTTGTGGCAATCGTTCTGATGAAGTGTGCTTGAGTCAAGTGTCAAAAGTGAGCAGGTGTACGTGTTAAAACTCACATCAGCGGTTTATCTCCCAGGTCCAACAGCTATCTTGAAGGGTTTGAGGGGTTTGAATGCATTTCTCCCAAGACATGTCAAGCCAGACGGCCTTAGCTTTTTAGGTAACAAAGCTTGGGGGGGAGTGCTATCTGCCCTCTTGGACATCCATCCATCCATCCCAGAATGTTTGTAGTCCAACAAGATGCCGTTGGAGGCCAATGGTGACCAATGCGCATTTACACACTATGGGCAATTTGGGAATGCTTAATCTGCATGTCTTTGACCTGTGAGAGAAAACCGGTGTACCTGGAGAAAACCCACGATGCACAGAGAGAACATGCAAACCACAAACCCGCCCAAGGTGGGAATCGAACCCAGACCCTGGAGGTGCAAGGTGACAGTGCTCTCCATTACACCACCATCATGTCCCCCCCTTGCACATACATTCCCTTACTTGCTAGAGTCTCTCTGATTGACAAAAGAATAAGCATCCCTCCTCTCACACAGAGAGCATGGCCCATTTTTCTCTTTTGGCTCCTCGCTATGAATGGTTGTGGCCTCAGCATGATTTAAACTTCTAATGTGCTTTCCTGACCTTGACCCTGGCATATTTACCCAAGGAGAAAATTTGCTTACGGAACATTTGCTTGGAGTATACGTTACTTTCTCTTTACTTTTATTATGAGTTGACAGGTCTCCATTTTGTGAGCCAAGTATTTGATAAAAAATGGTGCTCTTAATTAGTCCTCACAATGTCCAATGTCTACTCATACACTTTTTTTTATATAGTAAAATGATTATTATTTATTATTTCACCTCTGTCTGCTAGGGTTCCCTATAAGATAAGGCTTTCAGGTTCTTCCCTTTACAAAAAAAATCCCTCTTCCTGTCCTCCCTCCTGCCTCATCCCATACCCTTGACGCCTGCTAAACCAACACGTCCGCTGTTTCATATATTTATTCACACGAGGCTGCACACTGGGCCATTAAAACCTCCAGATCCGTGAGGGGGTGAATAAGAAAAGGAGAGGAAAGCAACGGAAATGATGAACTTTTCAACTCTTCACCCTTCTAATGACCTCACACACACCCACCCACACACACACACACACACACACACACACACGCGCGCGCGGAGGCCTTGTCGACATGCAGCGGCCAGGACATGAAAACTTAAGAGAAGTAGGGAAAATGAAAGAGAGTGTCAGAAGGAGACAAGGGTGGGCCCGATCACCCTCCTGTGAACCTGGGAATCCGGTGCAAGCATAATTACTGGCGATTCGACTTCAACGCAATCGATACGTGCAACATCAAACACGCCGTGATGTGGCAAAAGCCTGTAGAAAGAGATACAGCAGCCGCACCTCAAACCCACCCAGGGAGAAATCAAACACCTTCTTGGAAGTGAGAGGAAGTTAAAAGCAAAAGCAGAGAATGTGTTTTTTGAGAATGGTCAATTACATGCAACACAATCTTTTTCGGTGATGGAATTCCGCATGTAAACATTTGCCGTGGAAAATAAATGGCCGTGTGTGTTTTGTTTCCTGAGGAGATTTCCCTCGTGCTTCTCGTGCTATCAGCTGCATCTGGGATAATAAAGGCTTGTTTGTGTGGAATTTTCTCCGGACTAGTTTTCTTGTGTCACCTTCAGGTTTCTCCCTCTTTTTCTCCGTGCCTCGTTGTCATGTGTTACTGTACCGTAGGTTACAAAAAACAAACAAACAAACAAACAAACAAAAACAACGTATTAGCCTCCAGGTTCACCTCCAAGACTAACAGGAATATAAATATATTTTTTGTAGCATGATAATATTAATCATCTTCTACTATAAGTCACAAGCTCCCATCCCTAGTCTTGGAGAACCCTTTGACCTGTACATTTGACTGTTTTCCTTGCTCTATCACAGCCACTGCAATTCCAAAATGTCTGCAGGACCTCGGGGAACAGGATTGGAAATCTGTGTCTCAACTAATATTCGTCTTTCACCAAATGATATTTGCATTTTCCACCACCAAGCAAGCTGTGCAGTACTTTAACACTTGCACTGAATTTCGCATGGAACCTGGTTACCCTTGGCACCCGGATACCACAGACACAGCAGCCAAGATTTAATATATCGGATGGACCAAAATTGATTGATCAGTCACTCTGGCTGGAATCACTTCTCATGTAAGTCTACAGCAGGTTAGAGACTACTACCAGCTGATGGTCCTCACTGTCAGGCTTTGTACAATAGGTCTAAACAAACTTTCCAGCCTGGAAAATGAAAGAGCATGTTGTTTATCTTAGTAGTTTTTACATGGGAAACGGGTTCACCGTGGTGCGCACGCATTGCTTATTTGCAGCACGGTACAATATGCATGTGCAACATTTTTTTATTTTCACGTCATCACTGTTATCCACTACACCACATCCCTTCCATTAGAAATGCTTAGACACATCATAGATGCCCTGATATTACTTATCCCTTATCCTTCACACTCTGTTATAGATTATATTTGCAATAATTGATTGGATTTAATTGTCATTATCTGCTCAATGGTCTTAAGTGGTTCAGGGTTGGGGGTTCTTGCCTCCAGGCTCCTAGTGTGCCTGGAGTCTTCATGTTCTCCCCATGGTTGATGGGTTTCCTCCAGGTACTCTGGTTTCCTCCAAAAGGCGATGCAGGCTGTTTCCAAATTGCCCATAGTGTGTGAGTGTGTGTGTGTTTGAAAGCCCTCTTAAACCAGGGTGTAGCCTGCCTTGTACTCTCTGGGATATGCTTCAGGCTGCCTGCAACCCGACACAGGACAAGCAGTATAGATAACAGGTGGATAAAACAAGATCTTGGGGGTCAAGGACTACTTTGTCTCTAATTTGTCTCAAAAGCACCACCCTTGCATTTCATAAAATTGAGCATTTGCCTAGAAATTTGCCCGAGTTCAAGTTCAAGTAGGCTTTATTGTCACTTCAACCATATACAGTTAGTACACAGTGAAACGAAACCACGTTCCTCCAGGACCAAGGTGCTACATGCAACATACAATTACAACATAAATGAACAGAAAAACTAAACTGGCTAACTAGGAGACCTAGTTAGCTGGCTAGCGGAGACAAGACAGATTGACCTGACAACATAAATTAACAAAAACTAATTAGCCAACTCAGAGAAATTTTCAGCAAAAATAAATTCCAATTAAGTTTAAACAGCAGTTGAATGTTTCAGACAAATGTACTATTTACATATATATTTTTTTATTTACATATGGTTGGGTATTGTTGCTGTTTTTTTCTTGTCATCCAAGTAAAATGTAAATTCTCTAGCTGGGGTAGGTTTCCACCCAATGACTTCCTGACGAGGGTAGGCCACAGTTCGCTCTTCCATTGTCCACTCCACACTGTTCTCATGGATCTTCCTTTGAGTTGAGATGCTCGTATGGGCTTAGTGTTAAGGGCCTCGCCTAAGGGCCCAACAATGGTGTGGCTCAACCAGAGCATCAACCACCTGAAGAACCACTGCCAACTTCCATATTATTTGCACAGTAAATAGGATATAACATGGATTTAGCCGCTCTGGCGACCTCTTGCCGGAAGCAGCCGAAAGACCAACAACAACATAACATATAAGGCGTTTGAATGCTTTGCCAGGTGACATCGCAGATAGTAATCAATGTTCACCAGAAGCATCCTCAATCAGGATTGTGCTTTGCCAACTCACCAGTGATTATTTTCTGATAACAGCCCGCATGCAAATGCTTTATTTCTGACTTAGGATGCGATCTGTATCGATTAAACGTGCAAAATATCCATATCCATATCCATATTTGGATATTAGGATATCAGAGTAATCATTTGAGATATTCTGCCCTTCTGTTTAAACATGCATTTTATATACCATTCA
This sequence comes from Clarias magur, assembly GCA_013621035.1. NCBI lineage: Eukaryota > Metazoa > Chordata > Actinopteri > Siluriformes > Clariidae > Clarias > Clarias magur. The sequence goes on along the minus strand of QNUK01000189.1, from coordinate 66,107 downwards.
TACCACAGCTGCAGTACACTGAAGACCTCTGGTATTACACTGAACACCACATTCAACTCACTGTCTGGATCTAAATCAGATGTAGCTACGCTACGATTTCCATGATCCCTGATTTGGCTTTGAATAAAAACGTGATAGCCTTCAAGCTATGTATTTTCCCCCCCTTCTTTTTGTCCAACTGTATTGATGTTTCACTACAATTCCTTCATTGTGTCTCATGCATCAGATAAAGGCAGTAGCCTATGGGAGTTCGAGCACAATTCAATAACACAATTCGCAGGAAAAATAAATAAAACACTACAGATCAGTATCTAGTTCAATTTAAAGAAAGTCCTAACACTCTGATGTAGATCTCCCGTGTCTCCGTAGCGTTTCCTCCACTCCCGCAGCAGTGTGTAAAGGGTTCTGCAGCGTTCTGCCCACGCTGCGCTGCTCTCCTGGCTCTGACAGAGCGGATACACACACACACACACACACACACACACACACACACACACACACACACACACACACACACACACACACACACACACACAGAGGCAACACGAACAACCCTTGGGTGCCTAACACAGCCAGAGGTGTATTACTGAACACACACAGTGAGTATGACCCCCAAGACCCATCTTTAGGAGGGCCCCCTGCCACCACCACACACTAATCTGTGAGGCCAAGAGAGCCTCACATCCCTTCGAGCCTTCCGCAGTCTGACTCCCAAACGCTCCCTCATTAAAACCCTGCCCTGGGAAAAACTCCATCTATTTCTCTTTCTACTTTTATTCATCAGGAACCTCTGTTTTCTTTTTCTGCCCTTTTACCTTCCCTTCTCTTTCTGTCAGAGGGAGAAATGTTCACTCCAGACTGTCTCCTAATGCTATCATGGCCGACATCACGCCGCCCTGCCATCGATTACTTTCCGACAACAATGTTTCTAACCGTATAAGCAACCTCTGTCAGGATAGCGCTTTGAATACTCATATGCCTGAATTTTGATACTAAAAGTGGGCGTGGCTGAAGCTGGAAGGTACTAAATTCCATAAAACCCCTGGAACAACCCATAGGGATAGCAAGCAGCACAATGTTCTGGTCCTGGTTCTGACAGTTCTTTAACGTCAGCAATACAAGCCCAAGAGGATAACTGGGTTCAACTAGAGATGTCCGTAGGTAAAAAACAAAAACAAACAAACAAAGAAAAAAAACCCTATTAATCCAATTATTTTATTATCTGTATCTGTTTGTCTCACAAAACTCACAGTAGCTTTCTTTTTATTACTTGTAGAATTACTTGAGCAACACACACACAAAAAACTCATTCCTGTTGTCTTAAACATCTATTGAAGCAACATTCAAACATTTCCAATGATAAAATAATAATAATGATATTGATATATTATACTCATAATAATGTTAAATTCAGGCGGCAGAGCGGGGTAGTGGTTAGCACTGGCGCCTTGCACCTCCATGGTCCAGGCTCGATTCCCGCCTCGATGTGCATGGAGTTTGCATGTTCTTCAAAAACAAATGTTTTTATAGTAAAAAAGCAAAAACAAAGTGTAAGTGCATATACTATATACCTGGCCTACAAGTCTAAGTTCTAGTCCAGCCTGGGCCCGTATTCACAAAGCTTCTTAAGCCCAAAAGTTGCTCCTAGTGGCGAAATTCTAAGAAACATCTTAGAATTAGGGCATTTTCTTAGAATTTCCCCTTAAATTTAGGATTAAATCTTAATAAAGATAAAAATTATTCACAAAACATTTTAGCCCCAAAAACAGCTCCTAAGGTAAAAATTGTTAAGAGTAGAGAGAGGAGGACCTTTACGAGGATTAAGAGTTTCTATAGTAGATGACAAAATGGCGGAAAGAAGTATTATTCTCCAAACACTGCTTTAGCTTTAGTAAAGCTAAAGTAAACACTGCTCTTCTGTCCAGTTTGATTTTCTTGTCGTTTTAGTTCCTTCCAGCTCTCTTGGATTTTTCCAAAAGTGCAACTTAAATAAACTGTCCTGCAACCATGTAAATTGTAAAAGCTGAGACATTTTGCTCCCATCAATCTAAAATGGATCACAAGTAATAAAATCAGTATGACAAATGCATGTGAGAACTTAAATACTGTATAGTACCTACAGTACTGTGTGGAAATTGGTTGCTTCAAAAGTAGACACATTTTCAACATTTAGCTGTTTAATTATCTTGAAGACATTTAGCCTAGAAACTTTGCATAAAGTAGTCTGTAGTCACGATGATACAATTTCTTCATACACAAAAATTATGATTTCACCAATTGTTCTATTGTCATGTATTCTGTTTTCACAAAGAGCTCATTTCAAAACCTTTGCAGAGGTCAGAGGTTATTTTTTATTAACCAATCACAGTCCTTGAATAGCTGCATCATCCCTAGCAACGGGGTCGACCACATCCCCTCACTAAGATAAAAGTTTTTCTACTTTCCTTGCTCATAGTTGCTCTAAAAAGTTTCCTAAATCACTTTTAGTCTAGGACTCCCAGCTAGGACTTTTAAAGCTAAGATAGGAGTTCTCTGAGAGAACTCTAAGAAGCTTTGTGAATACGGGCCGAGGTCTTTTGGATGATTTTATGGGGATTTTTGTTAGTCTGGCCTGCCCAAAGCAGGAGAGTTTCCATTCATTCCTCTAGGAACCTCTGTAGACCAACTAGGGACCTCGGAGGCCAATGGTGACCATGGCATTTATTCCCATTGTACCAAACTATGGTAGGACCTCCGGTCAGCACTCACGGGCTCATTCACACACTAATCTGCCTTTTTTTAGGACTGTCGGAAGAAATTGGAGTACCTGGAGGAAACCCACCAAGCATGGGGAGAACATGCGAACTCCATGCACACAGACCTCGAGGAGGGAATCGAACCTTTTCCCTGGAGGCGTAAGGTGAAAGTGCTAACCACTAAGGCACCATGGAAATAATGAATTTGTGTGCAACAGATTTTACATTGAGATGGTTAAACTTTGGAATGACATGCATGCCGAACAAGGTGAGGGATCTCCAGTGACCATGGACCACCTCCGATCTGTTACACTAAAGGTTTGTCAGTTCCCAAAGACAGATGCATCTCTGCAAGTTTGTAAACATGTAATCTGTTGATTTTCACGACTGCAGCGAGGTCCAAGACACCTTGGCCGGAATCGTCATTCACGGCCGTACGGCTTCCTTTAAAACACATTCAAACTTGGCTAAGAGTCTCATCACCGAAGTGTGCTTGAAAGTCTTGAAGATTTATGCCTTCATTCATCCCAAGTCCTGGTTTGACTTGAACGGCCCCTTGCATTTATGTAGAAGTCTCCTGAATTATCATTCCCATTCAGTTCCGTTCCTAGTAAAAGCATTAGAAACTTAAAAGACAGCTGGCTGAATGCGATTCGAGATTATACAATATATCTATTTAGTTTGAGCAGGAATAGCGACACGTTCACGATCATCTTGAATTTCTCGATCGCTTCGAGTATCTGATAATTGGCTCGCTCTCATTCCGCGCTAATACACTCCTACATGCACACACACACACACACACACACACACACACACACACACACACACACACACACACACACACACACACACACACGCACACACACACTATGGATATACGGCATCTCCCTCCGTTATGCCTGTACCGAACCGGTGTGATGCATTTACTGTAACTACTTCATCAGCTTTACTATCATACTTCACACGCACTCATTCACTCGCACCACAGACGTACGAAATGACTCGTGCGTGCCTGCTGGGCCCATTTACTCTCAGTTTCACTTGCACGTTGAGCAAATGAATTCAAGCTGAATAAAAACACGCAGGTGTACGCGTATGTTCCTGTCACTACGTTAGCAGGTTTCACTCTCCCAGGTTCTCTCACCTGAAAGTGAATTTACCTGATTAGCTCAGCTGAGAGGTCGCACCACTAAACACCTTTAAGCTCTGCTTCTGTGAATCTCACACGCTCACCTATTTAACCGACGTGTTATAGGAGGTGCCGGAGCGAAACTTCTGTCTAATCTCCTGACAAACTATCTCGCGCTTTGATCGCCCGGAAGATATCCGACTGAGAGATGTTGCTCTTCTTTTTTTTTTCCCCCCGCCTGAGCTAAAATATTAATGGTGCAGACGTTCGGGTTTTAGCTTTGGATAGTCACTGACTGCTCTTTTCCTCCTCTGAATAGTTAATAGATACTGTAGATTATTTGATCAATTGCTTTCATCGTGCGTGCACGGGGAGCGTTCGTATTGCAGCCGCCTCTCTGATCTGCTCGTCTGGTTGAAGCACGATCAAATGCGAGGAGGCCAGAAAGTACCGAAATGCAAATGGAGGTCATGAGACGGCATGTTCCCATTGTGATATTGGTACATGAGTCATGACCCTGGTGGTCAATGAGATTGGACATAGTGTTGCAAATAATCGTTAACTCACTCACTCACTCACTCACTCACCATCTACTGTATACCACTTTATCCTGGATACAGTGTCACGGGGGCTAGAAGCCTATCCCAGGAGACTTAGGGTATGAGACGGGGTACACTCTGGCTGGGATGCCAATCCATCGCAGGGCACACAAACACACTTAAACACTAGTTCAAATTCAAATTCAAATTTATTCGTCACATACACAGTCATACACAGTACGATATGCAGTGAAATGCTTAGACGACTACCCGTGACCTTAAAACAAAAATTATTAATAGGATATATGAAATAAATATTAGGAACAAAACAGAAAGTAAAAAAAAAAAAAATAAAAATATATATATATATATATATATATATATATATATATATATATATTTTTTTTTTTTTATTATTAATTTAATTTAATTAATTTTTTAATAAAAAATATTTTTATTTAATTTTCTTAAATTTATAATTAAATTACATTTAAAAAAAAATCTAATATTTATTTCATATATATATATATTATAAATTTTTTTTAAATTTTCTTTCATTTTTTCTTTAATTTTTTCATCTCCTAATATTTATTTCCTATATATTAAGAACAAAACAGAAAGTAAAAAAAAAATATATATATATATATAAAGTAAATTTATCTAAGAAGGAATAGAAGAATAAAATAAAAAATAAATATCTGTATAATATAAAACAAAATTTACAATATAAGAAAAATATAAGAAAAATTTGAAAAACTTAGCTGTACGATAGAAAAAGTAGAATTGTGGAAATTTATGTGGGAATCTATTCATAAATAGAATAGAACGGAATGTCCAGTCCAGGGGTGTGCAAATATGCTGTAAAGTGTCATATTAAAGTGACTTGTGTGCATATTTAAAGTGACTTCTGTGGATATGTCCATGAGTGTGCAGTGACCACTAGGGTCAGTGGATGTCCAGAATGTCCAGAGGGAGTGCAGAAACGTGTGGATGTGCAAAGTGGACCAGTACTGTGTGGTGTACTGATTAAGAGACCGTATCGTCTGCGGGAAGAAGCTCCTCCTCAGTTTCTTTGTGTTGGCCTTCAGTGAGCGGAATCGCTTTCCTGACCTCAACATGGGCAATTTCGAACACCAATTAACCTAATCTGCATGTCTTCGAACTGTGGGAGGAAACCGGAGAAAACCCACCAAGCAAGGGAGAACATGTAACCTCCACGCACGCAGAGGTGGGAATCGAACTCAGACGGGAATCGAACCCGGACCCTGGAGGTGCAAGGAGACAGTTCTAACCACTAAGCCAATCAGTAAGATCAACACGACCAAATAGTAAAGAGTAAGAAAGAGGCAGTCTAAAACTAATTCAACTCCATCCTTATGTCCAAGACCTTCAAGCCAATCAGAAGTGAGAATTCATTATTCATTAGACGCTCTACTTTAAGTAAACACAACTTCCAGGTTGCAAGTCTATAATTACTGATTGTAGTCCATCTGTTGCTTTGAATAGTCAGTGCATATGTGTGTGTGTGTGTGTGTGTGTGTGTGTGTGTGTGTGTGTATGTGTCCTGCTCATGCGGAGAACTGATCTGACCAAAATCCCACATCGTCTGAACAAAAAAGCACTACACCTTTCTCTCCATATTCTCTAATGTTTCCCTCTGTGTGTGTGTGTGTGTTTTTATTTCTCTTTTATTGCCCTTCTTTTCTATCTCCTTCCTCACTCCCTACCTATCTGTTTTTCTTTCCTTTAATGAGAGGCTCACAGGACTTGGCGCTAAATGAATGCGGCTTCAGTCGGCAGTGGCAGAAGGAGCCGAGACTGACAGTAATGGAGGGCTTTTGGCTGCCCATCACAGCAGCTGAGCAGGTTTCAGTCGAGCTGCGATGGTAGCGATTCGTCTGCCTGCCAGACGGCTTTCCGTCACATTTTTTGACTAAAACACGCTGTGTAGTTTGGGATCTAACCTTTTTTTCCCTTTCTTTTATTTTTTTTTAATGTTTGACTTTGACACCCAAATTGGAGAGGTGTTCGATTCAATACGATTGAGCAAATGAAGGACTTCATACAGACGTCGACCCAGAGGCATTCTGGGAAAAGCTCTGCGACTTGTAAAAGACATAGTAGACATTTTGATGTGAAATATTTAAACCGAGCTTGAAATATTAAACAGAATAGTAAATACCCATAAGAAATGTGACTGTATAGGTATAGTACTATGGTAGTCCGATGGTCCCTGTACCATGGTGTATAGTACCATAGTGGTTTGACAAGAACTATGTTACTCCTTTGCTAATACAGTATATACATAGTATCATGTACCGCACTATGGTTGGTAGTTCTATCATGGTACACACTGTACAGTAGTTTGGTACAATGGTACATGGTTCTAGAATGTACCGTAGTATGGGACTAAGCAAAACATACCAGGGTATTGTCAAAAATACGTTCTACATTCATTCATTCATCTTATCCTGTACAGGGTGATGGAAAGCCTGGAGCCTATCCCAGAAGAATTTGGGCAGGATGTGGGGGTACACCCTGGACAGGGTGCCAATTCATCACAGTGCGCACACACACACACACATACACACACACACACACACACACACACACACACACACACACACACACACACACACACACACACACACACACACACACTTTGGGCAATTTGGGAATGCCAATTAACCTAATCAGCATGTTCTTGGACTGTGGGAGAACCAACCAAGGACAGAACGAACATGCAAACTCCATGCACATAGACCCGAGGCAGCAATCTCGACCCTGGAAGTGTGAGGCCACAGAGCTAACCACTACGCCACCAAGCTGCTCAAAAATATGCTATGTTCGTGGTAAGAATTTATATAGTAACATATACAGTGAAATTTTACCGGTTATAGTACCCTCCAAAGGTTAATACACAATACCATGGTGAATACCATGGTACCTAGTAGGTACTACACTGGTTACCAAAGTTCAACATGTACTGTCTCTAATATGGTAATGCCTGGACTATTGCATACCAGTATAACATATTTAATATGGTACATATGTACATACAATCTGCTGATCTTTGTTAGCCACTGTGGTACCCAGTAAGTACCATACCATAGTATTGCCTTGCAAAAGTATGGTGTTACACACCATGGCACTACCATGGTACTCGCTGAGTACTCACTGTATTCTACACTGGTATTCTCTATGTGTGTCCTATGAGCGTCCACCATGGTAATGTCTGAAGTACAGCAGCAATACTACGGTCTATTATTCTTTGTGATACACTATACCACAGGAAACCATAATACATACCATAGTAAAAAAAAAAATGGATGTGTATTTGTATTAATATTATGTATTTCTTCATAAAAAGTTGTGTTGTGTTTAAAGGAACAGCGATAATGAAGCAAGGTTATGATCTAAAGGGTTGAGCAGACAATTCTAAAAAAATAAAAATAAAAAGTTTCCTAAAATAAATGAGTAAGAAAAAGTTTTCAAGGTAAGGCTTCAAAACGTTTTTTTTTTTTTTATTATTATTATTATTATGTCATGAAGCACATGATAAAGTTTATTCGAAGATTAATAAACCTTGAACGTGATGATTTAGGGATGGAGTTTGAAATTTTTTGCTAGCTGTGTGCGTCCTCCCTTGTTAGCAACATTAGCCTCATAGCTCTAGCCAAAAACAAACAAACAAACAAACAAACAAACAAACACTTTCTACACTTAACACGGTTACACGTAAAGTTAAAAACATTTCCTACAACCACTTGTCTATGTAGCATTAGCCTTCATGTCTTAGCACTGAGCTAGACATTTATCATCATTTTCTGTGATATGTCTTTACACAGTGTTGTTGATCGATGAACTCAATTCCTGTAGAAGCTGTGGCTGCTGTTTCTTTTTGCTCAACCAAAGTCCACACCTAACACTTGTACAAGACACACACACACACACACACACACACACACACACACACACACACACACAGCGGTCTCACTGCAGTGAGCTATCTCTGTGCTAGGCTAGCCGCTAATCCATTCCCTGGGTCCATGAATTATTAATAACGAGCGAGCGGGTGTAGTGGCAGAGACAAATAGGCTAGCGTTATTCACTGACTAGCACTCAATGTGCTTTTTAGTCATGCTCCAGCTTTCTCCTCGTCCATCCTGACACCGAGATTTCTTTCCTTTCTTTTTTTTTCGCCGGCTTGCTCTCTGTGACGCTGTTTTGAAGCACTCTGAATCTCTTGTGAGTGAAGAGTAAATGCCCCGGTCTCTGGAGATTTACACAGAAGAGCGCCGGATGAGTGTACGAGCATGTGTGAAGCAGAGAAAGTCCTGGTAGGTACTGTAGTGTGCACTATAAAAGGACATATCCAACAGGCACTCCCGACAATGGAGTTGACGCAGGCCCTGAGGGCGTGTCTGCGTGTATCTGTGTGTGTGCATTTTTAGGACGATTATAGTGGGTGGACGGTGGCCCCTAAGGGAAATGGCAGGGGCATTAACCCAGTTTTTTGGGACGGCTCCTGCATTATTTGGTCAGGAGACTGCTTCCGTTGAGCGTTCACATTTTAGGGCAGTGTACAACAAGGTGACCGAGTCATAATTCCATGGATTCCTTCCCAGATATACGAAAGTGTGGGTCCAATCATATGGTGGCGGGTTTGATGCTCTTCAGAACCTTTCTTTACGTAACTTATTCCATCATTCATTTGGTGGTTTGTTATACAGTGGAACCTCGGATTGCGAGTAATGTGGTTTACGAGTGTTCCGCAAACCGAGCAAAGATTTTTAATAATTTTTTATTCGGAAACCGAGCAAGTACTAGTTTACGAGCGCCGAGTGTCATGCTTCACACATGTGACTCTTATTTTGACACCGAGCGTCACTCTCTCACCTTTTTTTCCCTGTTAAAAACGGTGTTTCCGTGTTTGTGTGTGTGTCCGTTTGTTGTGAAACTTAAGTGATTCCTTTAATATGCGCTCGTGCCAGTCTCGCTTTTTTCCGTTAAAACGGTGTTTCCGCTGTGTTTATGCGCTTGTTGTGAAACTTAAAAAGTGAGTCTGTTAATATACGCTCATGTCAGTCTCAGAGAGAGTTCTTTTTTTCCTGTTAAAACGGTGTTTCCGTTGTGTGTGTATGTGTGTTTGTTGTGAATCTTAAAAAGCGAGGTGAGGAGAGGGAGGAGGAGTGTTTACTGTGTAAAACGAGGCGAGGGAAGGGGCTAATTCCACACACACACACACACACACACGGCGCCTGCGCACACCAACGGAAACACTTATGTCAGGATTTATTTGTACTTTTTTTAAAGGTAAAGTGCAGATTATTTTGTTTTATTTTCATTTTATAGATTGTATTAATTATTTTTATGTATTTATTTTTGTGTGTTATGTATTTATTTTTTGGGGCTGTGGAACGAATAATTTGAGTTTTCATTATTTCTTATGGGAAATGATGATTTGGTTTAAGAGTGTTTTGGAATACGAGCCCACTTCCGGAACGAATTATGCTCGTAATCCAAGGTTCCACTGTATATAGAAAAAGAAGTCTTGTACTTGACTTGGTTTAAGGACAATATAAGAAACAGTAATGCTGGTGTTAATGTTAATAAATGCAACAGTACAGAATGCATTTTTTGACTTCTACCACTTTATATGTGATACCTTTCTATCATGGCCTAAAATGACTTTTTTCAGCAGTTGGTGCCACATTGGTTTTTCTGTGGAATTGGCCCGAGTGGGCAGGACTTGGCTCCCCACATGGGCATAGTTGATCCTTGGGTGCCCATGATCCTGTCAGTTTACTGCTAATGGATAATTGTGGTTATTCAACTCACCTGTCAGTGGTGTAAGTGTTGTAGCTCCTTGGTATATGCTAAATATATTCAGTATAACCCTGCAATCGTGAGTGCAATAGTGCTTTTCTACAGTACAACAGTTCTATAAATAAAACAAGAAATTAATGTTAATAAATAAGCTACAGTAGTAAAGACAACATGACCAAATGATCTGTTTATTTGCTAGCAGCACCACATCCCAAGGAAGCCGCGTTCTGTTGTTTTTTTTTTAATAACATTGGCTAGCTGACTAGCTAGCTCACGTTGATTTGTATCTTATCATTAAAGGTGTTGCTACTTCTGTTGTAGCATCTAACAAGCTTTAAGCTTAAAGTCAAAACTTATTATAAATAAGTAAATAAGTAAATATAATAAATATTATTTCAACCAAAAAGTGGAATTTTACATCAGACACAAATTATGCAAACAGTGAGATGCAACTGTGTAGTTATAGTAAATATAAGCACTCTTGGAAGACGCACTTCTCATCCAATCAGGTGAATGGACTGGAGGTATCTGTTGTATAATCTACAACAGCATGTCGCACAGGATTCAACAACTGTTGCAATTTTTTATGTACTGATGGAGAAGATGTGAAACTTTTTTATACATTTATAGTTTCATTTTATGGGGCAGTGGTGACTCAGTATGTTACGGTTCTGCGTTACAGATCAGGAGGTTGGTGGTTCGAGTCCCAGCTCTGCCATGTTGCTGCGGTTGGGGTCTTGAGCAAAGGCCCTTAATCCTGACTGCTCCAAGGGCCCCGTATAATGGCTGACCCATTGCTCTGACCCCAGCCTACAAAAAAAAAAAAAAAAACTAAAGCTGTAGAAGAACAAATGCGACAAATAAAGGCTGAACTTAACTTATGCTATGAAGTGTCTGTGAAACAAGTTATATCCTATTATAACGCAGGTTATAACACTCACTTGCATCTTTTATTTATTTAGTTTACAGGATTCTGACACTGACAACTCATTCCATAGATGTCGAGAATTATGCAGGAAAGAACACTTAATATAACAAGGTATTTTAACATTGACTTATTATTAAATTTTAAAGACATTCATAAGGGTCTCCGGTTTCCAGGAACACACAACCAACATGAAAAAATCAAAACATTTCCCACAAGCAAATCAGACGCATTTGAACTTTAACGCATTTAATCCAGCATACAAGAGCCGTTACTACAGAAACGCTACCATATAAGAACGAGCGCCTTCTTTCGGGGAACTGCTTTTGTAAAATAAATAAATCAAATAATTTTTGATCAATTAAACATGACTACAGATTTCAGGAGCAGTTACCCAGAAGCCACTTCCATCAGAAGCCATTTTGAAGTCATGCGATTGTATTTACTTTCAAACGTCGTTTAAAACGGGGTTGGACGCAGGGTTCACTTTTTTCCCCCGCACACACATACACACTCCAACATGCGGAGGTAAAACTTTGAAGCTTCAGAATAATTAGCATATGCAAATGAACCTCCGGCGAGCTCATATTTGAGCTTCTAAGTCAACACAGAAGGTGGATCAAACTTAAATATTTTGCCGTAGCGTAAATTCAAATATTGTAAATGAAAGATATGCAAAAATGACATCATTTGTCTTCGCGAGTGAATTTCAGACCAAATATTTATGCGGCAGTGCTAAACGAGCCTGAGCAAAAAAAAAAAAAAAAAAAATATCATTCTAAAAACAATAGCATTTAATTGACAGGAGGAAACTATAGCCGTGAATACGTGCTGATTGTGAGTGTGCAAGCAGACACAATCAAGGCAAATTGACATTCGCAGGAACATCTAATTATGTTTATCTTACAGACTTTTTGGATCTGGTCCTGCTACTTTTGGTATACGACGAAAAAAACATAAAAAAAAAAAAAAAACAAGAACCGAAACTGCGGTGGAGAAACGGAGTCGGCTCCAAACCGACGTCTCTCTCCTGCGTGCCTTTGAAGACGCCGTGGTTTCGCAATATTGATTTCGCCCCACTTAGAAAACAAGTTGAGGGAGTGTATTTGTGTGCGCAAGACAGGCAGAGCTCTAATCAAAGTCATACACACATTCTTCCATACAAACACACACATACACACCAAGAACACAACAAACAAAGGCACTATTTTTGTCGAATTTCACATCAGGAATTAAAAAAAAACAAAAAAAACATGACATTCTCACAAACACCTTAAATACCCTTACACACACAGTCATGACAACAAATTCAAGCCTATATACTTAAACTTCATCAAAGTGAAATTTTCCCTCGACAGCTCACACACACACACACACACACACACACACACACACACACACACACACACTCTCACAATGTCATCTTTACAGAGATATCCGCAGAAGGTAAATTCTTTTTCTTGACTCTGTCGATGCATGTGTATGTGGAGAAGTGTGTGTGTGTGTGTGTGTGTGTGTGTGTCAGGATTAGGCTGTAGGGAGGATCAGATTTGTTCCTGATGAGGTGATGTGCTCCTCTGAGCTCTGCTGCTTTACAGATTTTCTCTATATGCGTGTGTGTGTGTGTGTGTTCTCTCCGCTCCGTTGGCGCTCTTTGCACTCTTTGAAGTAGAAACTCCACTTTAAATAAGGGCTTCACTGGTGCCTGCAAACACACTCCTGCCTCTGAGTAATTGGCTTATTTCATTTAGGCAGGTGAAGGGCCTCATAGTGACTCACTCCCCCCCCCCCTCTCTTTTCTTTATTTCTACCTTTTTCTTCCTATCTATACATGAGATAGACAGATGTTTCTGTGTGCACTCGCTCAATAGGTGTGAAGCTATTTGTGTGTCTTTTTTTTTTTTTTTGTGTGTGTGTGTCTGCATGTGTGTGATTGTCAGAGCGTGGTATACCCAAGTGCCAGCAGGTGCAAAGCCTCACACAGGTGCCACGAGGTTTTTCTTATTGAACATAATTTCTCTAGTTCAGATATCTATTCAAACCTTGTCTTATTTTGGATGCAATCCACAAAGTGCAGTATAGCTTATTGAAAAACGTGTGATGATACCCTTTTTTGTACAGTACATAAAATCTATGACTTGTATACATCATGTAGGATTTAATAAACAAAAAATGCTCTTTCTGCATGTGTAAGTACCAAACACAGTACAGAAAATAGACATTATGGCTAACCAACTTGCGTGTAAAAGCTCTACTGTAAATAGTAGAGTAAAAAGGTATTTATTTTGCACCCGGAAATTATACATGGACATTATAAGAGCTCCTAACTCAATTTGATGTAGTAAACGGGCATTCAGAATACCCACTCTGGAAAAGTAAAAAGGAATTTGGGTAGTTCTGATAGAGGAAAACAGGACCACCTGAAGAGGATCCAATAGGCATGAGGAGAACAAGGGAAAAACCAAACAGCCCAGTGCCGAGTGGTCAGTATTGAACCTGGGATCCTGGTTGTGTGGCGAATACACACTCCTTTCCTCTTTCTACTGTATGTTTACAAGGTTTCAGACCTTAATCAACTTGTTAGATCTGATTCATGGCAACAGCTGTCAATAGTAAATGCCAATTTCAAAGCTTAACAAATACTTTGACTCTTCAAACCTTGTGCACACGCTTGCGGACACTCAACAACCATGGGTTCCTCTAAGCGGCTTTGTGAGACTCTGAAAATGAAAGTTATTGATGCCCAGAATGCAGGAGAAGGCTACAAGAAGATAGCAAAGTGCTGTCAGCTTGCAGTTTCCACAGTGAGAAATGTACTTAAGAGATGGCAGTTCAGGTCAAGGTGAAATGTGGAAGACCAAGAAAACATTTGGAGAGAACTGCTCGTATGCTGGTCAGAAAGACAAATCAAAGCCCCCATTTGACTGCAAAAAACCTGCAGGAAGATTTAGCAAACTCAGGAGTGGTGCTGCACTGTTCCACAAGACCTTCATGGAAGAGTCAGCAGAAGAAAATCTTACCTGTGTCCCCATCATAAAATCCAACGTCAGAAGTATACAACAGAACATCTACAGAAGCCTGATGCGTTTTGGAAACAAGTGCTGAGGACGGATGAAGTTAAAATAGATCTCTTTGGCCACAATCAGCAAAGGCATGTTTGGAGAAAAAAGGAGCAACATTTCATGAAAAGAGCACCTTGCCAATTATTAAGCATGGGGGTGGATCTATCATGGATCCATCATGCTTTGGGGTTGTGTTGCAGCCAGTGGCACAGGAAACATTGCACGGGTGGAGGGAAGAATGGATTCCACTAAATACCAGCAAATTCTGGAAGCTAACCTGACACCATCTGTGTAAAAGCTGAAGCTGAAAAGAGGACGGCTTCTACAACAGGACAATGTCCTAAACATACCTGGAAATCCACTATGGAATACCTCAAGAGACGCAAGATGAAGGTTTTGGAACGGACATCACAGTCCCCTGATTTAAACATCATTGAAAACTTGTTGTTAGATCTTAAAAGAGCTGTGCATGCAAGACGACCAAAGAATATTACAGAACTAGAAACCTTTTGCAACGAAGAATTGGAGAAAATCCCAAGTACAAGAATTTAAAGACTTTTAGCTGGTTATAAAAAGCCTTTGCAAGCTGTGATATCTGCCAGAGGAGGTGTTACTAAGTACTGATTATGTAGGGTGCCCAAACTTTTGCACAGTTGTTATTTTTTATAATTCAATTTATGACATAAAAAGTAACTATGCACCAATGGTTGCTGAAAATATTGTGCATTTTTTCCATTTCCAAGAATAGCTTTTCAATTAAAAAATCACCAAAATCTGTTATTTATCAAGGGGTGTCTAAACTTTTGCATAAGACTGTATATATTCTTGGTACCAAAACAAGTTTGTGCATAATTAATGCATAATATGCCTATTGACCTTGATATAGAATGTGGGCATTCAATGTATAAAACCCAGTATTTAAACTGTTTATATTCATAAGACATGGGTATTAAGGGTAATGAACCCAGTCTAGCCTAGTGTAAATAATTTGCAATGGGTGTAGCTATTTGATGGGGTAAATAGGTATTTGTTTAAATCTCAATTTAGTAAATGTGGACTATGGGTACCGAATTTAGTGTAGTGAATGTGGATTATGAGTACCGAACTCAGTGTAGTGAATGTGGATTATGGGTACCGAACTCAGTGTAGTGAATGTGGATTATGGGTACCGAACTCAGTGTAGTGAATGTGGATTATGGGTACCGAACTCAGTGTAGTGAAAGTGGATTATGGGTACCGAACTCAGTGTAGTGAATGTGGAATATGGGTACCGAACTCAGTGTAGTGAAAGTGGATTATGGGTACCGAACTCAGTGTAGTGAATGTGGATTATGGGTACCGAACTCAGTGTAGTGAATGTGGATTATGGGTACCGAACTCAGTGTAGTGAATGTGGATTATGGGTACCGAACTCAGTGTAGTGAAAGTGGATTATGGGTACCGAACTCAGTGTAGTGAATGTGGAATATGGGTACCGAACTCAGTGTAGTGAAAGTGGATTATGGGTACCGAACTCAGTGTAGTGAAAGTGGATTATGGGTACCGAACTCAGTGTAGTGAATGTGGATTATGGGTACCGAACTCAGTTTAGTGAATGTGGAATATGGGTACCGAACTGAGTTTAGTGAATGTGGAATATGGGTACCGAACTCAGTGTAGTGAAAGTGGATTATGGGTACCGAACTCAGTGTAGTGAAAGTGGATTATGGGTACCGAACTCAGTTTAGTGAATGTGGAATATGGGTACCGAACTCAGTGTAGTGAATGTGGAATATGGGTACCGAACTCAGTTTAGTGAATGTGGATTATGGGTACCGAACTCAGTGTAGTGAATGTGGAATATGGGTACCGAACTCAGTTTAGTGAATGTGGATTATGGGTACCGAACTCAGTGTAGTGAATGTGGATTATGGGTACCGAACTCAGTGTAGTGAATGTGGATTATGGTACCAAACTTAGTGTAGTGAATGTGGATTATGGTATCAAACTCAGTGTAGTGAATGTGAATTATGGGTACCGAACTCAGTTTAGTGAATGTGGAATATGGGTACCGAACTCAGTGTAGTGAATGTGGATTATGGTACCGAACTTAGTGTAGTGAATGTGGATTATGGTACCGAACTCAGTGTAGTGAATGTAGTTATGGTACGAACTCCAATTGTGTAGTGAATGTGTATTATGGGTACGAACTCAGTGTAGTAGATATACGGATTATGATTTGCAAACTCAATTGAAAGTGAATGGATTATGGGTTTTGAACTCAATTAGTGAATGTGGAATATGGGTACGAACTCAATTGTAGTGAAAGTGGATTATGAATTTTTTGAACTCAATTAGTGAATGTGGATTATGGTACCGAACTCAGTGTAGTGAATGTGGATTATGGGTACCGAACTCAGTGTAGTAGATGGATTATGGGTACGAACTCAATTAGTGAAAGTGGATTGGGTACGAACTCAGTGTAGTGAAAATTAGTTATGGTGCGAACTCAGTGTAGTGAATGTGGAATATGAATTTGCAGTCAGTGTAGTGAAAGTGGATTATGGGTTTTGAACTCAGTGTAGTGAATGTGGAATATGGGTACCGAACTCAGTGTAGTGAATGTGGAATATGGGTACCGAACTGAGTTTAGTGAATGTGGAATATGGGTACCGAACTGAGTTTAGTGAATGTGGAATATGGGTACCGAACTCAGTGTAGTGAAAGTGGATTATGGGTACCGAACTCAGTGTAGTGAAAGTGGATTATGGGTACCGAACTCAGTTTAGTGAATGTGGAATATGGGTACCGAACTCAGTGTAGTGAATGTGGAATATGGGTACCGAACTCAGTTTAGTGAATGTGGATTATGGGTACCGAACTCAGTGTAGTGAATGTGGAATATGGGTACCGAACTCAGTTTAGTGAATGTGGATTATGGGTACCGAACTCAGTGTAGTGAATGTGGATTATGGGTACCGAACTCAGTGTAGTGAATGTGGATTATGGTACCAAACTTAGTGTAGTGAATGTGAATTATGGTACCAAACTCAGTGTAGTGAATGTGAATTATGGGTACCGAACTCAGTTTAGTGAATGTGGAATATGGGTACCGAACTCAGTGTAGTGAATGTGGATTATGGTACCGAACTTAGTGTAGTGAATGTGGATTATGGTACCGAACTCAGTGTAGTGAATGTGGATTATGGTACCGAACTCAGTGTAGTGAATGTGAATTATGGGTACCGAACTCAGTGTAGTGAATGTGGATTATGGTACCGAATTTAGTGTAGTGCATGTGGATTATGGGTACCGAACTCAGTGTAGTGAATGTGGATTATGGTACCGAACTCAGTGTAGTGCATGTGGATTATGGTACCGAATTTAGTGTAGTGCATGTGGATTATGGGTACCGAACTCAGTGTAGTGAATGTGGATTATGGAACCAAACTCAGTGTAGTGAATGTGGATTATGGTACCGAATTTAGTGTAGTGCATGTGGATTATGGGTACCGAACTCAGTGTAGTGAATGTGGATTATGGGTACCAAACTCAGTGTAGTGAATGTGGAATATGGGTACCGAACTCAGTGTAGTGAATGTGGAATATGGGTACCGAACTGAGTTTAGTGAATGTGGAATATGGGTACCGAACTGAGTTTAGTGAATGTGGAATATGGGTACCGAACTCAGTGTAGTGAAAGTGGATTATGGGTACCGAACTCAGTGTAGTGAAAGTGGATTATGGGTACCGAACTCAGTTTAGTGAATGTGGAATATGGGTACCGAACTCAGTGTAGTGAATGTGGAATATGGGTACCGAACTCAGTTTAGTGAATGTGGATTATGGGTACCGAACTCAGTGTAGTGAATGTGGAATATGGGTACCGAACTCAGTTTAGTGAATGTGGATTATGGGTACCGAACTCAGTGTAGTGAATGTGGATTATGGGTACCGAACTCAGTGTAGTGAATGTGGATTATGGTACCAAACTTAGTGTAGTGAATGTGGATTATGGTATCAAACTCAGTGTAGTGAATGTGAATTATGGGTACCGAACTCAGTTTAGTGAATGTGGAATATGGGTACCGAACTCAGTGTAGTGAATGTGGATTATGGTACCGAACTTAGTGTAGTGAATGTGGATTATGGTACCGAACTCAGTGTAGTGAATGTGGATTATGGTACCAAACTCAGTGTAGTGAATGTGAATTATGGGTACCGAACTCAGTGTAGTGAATGTGGATTATGGTACCGAATTTAGTGTAGTGCATGTGGATTATGGGTACCGAACTCAGTGTAGTGAATGTGGATTATGGTACCGAACTCAGTGTAGTGCATGTGGATTATGGTACCGAATTTAGTGTAGTGCATGTGGATTATGGGTACCGAACTCAGTGTAGTGAATGTGGATTATGGAACCAAACTCAGTGTAGTGAATGTGGATTATGGTACCGAATTTAGTGTAGTGCATGTGAATTATGGTACCAAACTCAGTGTAGTGAATGTGAATTATGGGTACCGAACTCAGTTTAGTGAATGTGGAATATGGGTACCGAACTCAGTGTAGTGAATGTGGATTATGGGTACCGAACTCAGTGTAGTGAATGTGGAATATGGGTACCGAACTCAGTGTAGTGAATGTGGATTATGGGTACCGAACTCAGTGTAGTGAATGTGGAATATGGGTACCGAACTCAGTGTAGTGAATGTGGATTATGGGTACCGAACTCAGTGTAGTGAATGTGGAATATGGGTACCGAACTCAGTGTAGTGAATGTGGAATATGGGTACCGAACTCAGTGTAGTGAAAGTGGATTATGGGTACCGAACTCAGTGTAGTGAATGTGGAATATGGTACCAAACTTAGTGTAGTGAATGTGGAATATGGGTACCGAACTCAGTGTAGTGAATGTGGAATATGGGTACCGAACTCAGTGTAGTGAAAGTGGATTATGGGTACCGAACTCAGTGTAGTGAATGTGGATTATGGGTACCGAACTCAGTGTAGTGAATGTGGAATATGGGTACCGAACTCAGTGTAGTGAATGTGGATTATGGGTACCGAACTCAGTGTAGTGAATGTGGAATATGGGTACCGAACTCAGTCTAGTGAATGTGCATTATGGACACTAAACTCAATGTGGTAAATTGACATTAGTGGTAGCTAAGTTAAAGTAGTAAATAATATAATACATGTATATTATTCGTACCAAATACATAATAGAAAATGGACATTATGAGTAGCTAACCTGGTATAAGGAGTATTTAGGGTGCCATTAAAATAAATAACACTATGAATTCCAAAAATGTCTTACTTCACACTTTACATCAGGTCCTCTAAGGCACACAGAACAAGTGCTATCAACTACATGTACATGCTGATGGAGAAGCTGAGGGTGATTGATGACTTGTGGATTTACTCACACGGTCTACCTGCAGCAAGGGCCTTGTTGAGAGACGAAGAGAAATGACTGTCTGTGTGTGTGTGTGTGTGTGTGTGTGTGTGTGTTTTGAGTGTTTTCCTCTGTACTGTCCGTCCAGCATAGATCAATAGACTCTCCGAGCGTGAGACAGCTTGTCTCTGGGATGCAGAAACACAGGTCTGGAGTCAGCGGTCCCAGTCATTCCCCTCCTCTGTCAGCCGAAAGAGTCGTCTTGGAACAGATCGATGGCTGACATCAGCCAGGGAACACACCCTCCTTCAGTTATTACCTCCGACTCTGTCAGAAATCACACACTGATAGATTACACACACTCATGGAATGATGCATTACAGACAGGCCACGTCCGCACACACCACACACACACGACGATACATTACGGACAGACTCACTCGGCTTCCCTGGACGAGCCAGCCATGAAGGAGGGCGATCCGATGAAAAATGATGCTTAGAGAGAAAGAGATGTTGTCTTTTTTTTTTTTTTTTTTTTGGATTTCCTCTTCTGTTGTTTAGAATATCTGTCAGTAACTTTTGTTCATGGATAGCTGGGCTGTGAAGAATAAATGTCTCTGGGAGAGAATAGAGCTAAATGTGTTTTAGAGAGTCAGGGTTGCATTACATTACATCGACTTTTGCAGTGAATGTGTTCTGTTTGGAACAGAAAGTGTGTCAAGCAAAAACTTGCATTTGTTGTTTATTGCTTACAAATGATCAGGTCAGGTAGATTCAAGTCTTAGACATTTATTCCTTCATTCATTTTCTGTACCGCTTATCCTTAAACAGGATCACGGGAAGCCTGGAGCCTATTCCAGGAGACTTCGGGCATGACGCAGGCAGCACCCTGGACAGGGTACAAACACTCCCACATGCATTCAAACACTG
Source organism: Clarias magur (assembly GCA_013621035.1). Classification (NCBI taxonomy): domain Eukaryota; kingdom Metazoa; phylum Chordata; class Actinopteri; order Siluriformes; family Clariidae; genus Clarias; species Clarias magur. The sequence goes on along the minus strand of QNUK01000189.1, from coordinate 45,580 downwards.
CAGGCAACTTTCCTAATCTGCATATCTTTGGATTGTACCTGGAGGAAATTCACCAAGCAGAAGGAAGAACGCGCAGACCACGCACACAGACCCGAGGTGGGAATCGAACCTACAACCATGGAGGTGTGAGGCCACATTGGAATGGACCAAAATAGATCAATTCCAATCTTTTGAGAATGATTAAACTACACAGTGAAACCACTGGATGATTTTTTCTTAACTTTCCAAAGATCTAGTTCTGTAAGTCTTGATGTTTTTGGAAGGAGCCTCCAGTGTCAGTACTTTGTAATGCAAAAAAATTCTAAGATATCTTATTAACTTTGAGAGAACAAAGAAGCTGTTTATAGCTGCTGTAGCATAAGCGATAACCTGAACTAACTTGTTTCAAGATTAAATGTAACTGTAAATGTATAGAAAGTATGATTTATCGTTCATAAATCAATAAAAGTTTGGCATTTATGTGGTACTAGAACAAAAACATATATTTCAGAAAATGGCTTTATTGGAGGAAACCAAAAACTTTCATGCCCTGCCTTATCAAACAACCATCATACCATTGATTGTGTTCCTGCAACAACATCATGTTCTTTAATTTAAATGGTCATAAATGTACACAGTCTAAACAGGAGTCACCTGAATCAGTCTACTTATGACAAAATAATTGGTTCAAGACTTTTGAGATTATAACCCTTCCAGTGAAGGATGTGCCAGGACGTACAGTAGCAGGTAGCAGTGGCCATGTACTGTAGATCAAATCTCCCTGGTTGAGCGTTATGCAGAGTGAAGTTCATTGTGTCTTTGGGTCATTTCGAGAAAAGATTCCCTCAAACCTTACACTCAGTCTGTCTACTACTATTACTATAACACACACATACACATACAAAGGCTTGTGGCAGATATAAATCATCTCTGACAAGGGCAATGACAGGTTACAAACCTCTGCTAGCTGCCTCGCCTCGCCTCGCTCGTTCAACCCGTGCTGAACATCGCTGAACAGGAATAATTTTGAAAACGATTTATAACGACTGGGGCCGGACTGTAGAGACTCAGGTACGACTCGTGACACATGACATGTGAGAAGGCAAGGAACCCTAATTATTATTATTTGTTTTTAATGAAGTTTGGATAAAAAAGTGAAGAAAACAAGCATTTAAGGCAATTTCCTTATCAGGCTAGTAGAGCGAATATTAAAATTGTCTGCAGATGTCATCGAAGCTACTTTAAACGGCTGCCTATTATGCAAAATTGACTTTTTTGTCATTTTTAGACATCCAGATGAGTTTTCAGTGTGTGCATAACACACACATAACAGTGTGTGCAGTGGGAGGAAAAATTTTTATTTTCTAGTTTTGGGAAAATTTTCGTCCTAATGTGACCTCATATAAGAAGATCCCCTTTCCCGCCCTGCTGCTTGTTGTTCTCTGGTGGGCGTGGCTCAGCAGGTGCTTCTTTACATATAAAGGAAGTTTGGGGTATAGAAACTATTTTGATCTATTTTTAATATAGAAAAAATATGTGTTATCTAAGTGGTATTTCAGCTGAAGCATTAATACACCTAGGAGCACACACACACACACACACACACACACACACACACACACACACACACACACACACACACACACACACTTTGAAGAAGCTTTGAGACGCCAACTTATTAAAGAAATAGTAAAATATGGAACCGTTAAAGAATAAAATAATATATATAAAAAATCTTTCCCCGGTTTTGGATCTTATTTGGAAATTTTTGAATAGGCGAGTAATGTCACGTAAAATAAACAAATAAAAAAGTAAAAAAAAAAACAAAAAAACATCATATTTAAAATTTGCTTTATTATTAATTTTCTCACATTTCCTATTTTAGAGACTCTGACGCATCCTTTAGTTGTTTATTTATTTCCGAATGTGATATTTAGCAGTGATAAAGCTTTAATATAAAAATTAAAATGTAAATATGATGCTTGAAAGTCACAGCTGTACTCTGTACTTATTTAGTATGATGGTTGCATGATAAATACAGTATATCTGATTAGTTTTAATACCATACTTTGTGTTATGCGATACACCGTCTCAACACAGCTGGAGTTTGACACGTCATAAAGCTTTTCTTTTTTTTTATATATATATATATATATGTGTGTGTGTGTGTGTGTGTGTGTGTGTGTGTGTGTGTGTGTGTGAGCTCAGTGCCACTAGTGCTACCTCAGGATCCTCATATTCATCTGTCTGTTTGAGTAAATCAAGCAACACACACCCACCCACCCACACACACACACACACACACACACACACACACACACAAACACACACACACACTGACAGGTGCCAGTCTGTGACAGGCCTCATGTTGTTGAAGGTGACATTATAAAGAACAATGCTGGCGGCCATTTTATGCTGCGTATCACAGAAAGGATAGCACACGATCAGAGGTGTGTGTGCATGTATCTATCTGTGTGTGTGTGTGTGTGTGTGTGTGTGTGTGTGTACTCATCTGGCAGAGAGGACACCAGCGCACCACTAAACATGATGAACACTCTTTTTGCCTCTATCTCTGTCACACAGAGTCCTGCAATTTGGCGGTACAGGTTCTTTATACAACACACACACACACACACCCTTACACACACACACACACACACACACACACACACACACACACACACACACACACACACACACACGCTCTGCCAGCTCCAAACGTGCTCATAACCTGGAAACAGGAAGCATGTGGAGCTTCAGTGTCCCTCTTCCACCAGTCCAGACTAGTTCTCAGCGTGTCTCTGCTGTCCCCCCCGTTCCAGCCCAAAATGAGTCTTTAACCCTAACACAGCGAGCATGTGACCCTCGCCCCTGAACCTCACCCACCTGCCAGGGTGTTGGCAGTGCAGCCGCGTTGCTTGTGATGCCCACAGTAGTCCCCCGCCTGAACGCACCGGCCGGTCGGCTGGCGGGAACAGGTGTTGCGAGCTCAGCGTTCCCCAAGAACGAGCAGCCGGCGATCGGCGGTTCCTACTGCTGCAACACGCGCTGTCTAACAAACACAACGAAACCTGCCGAGTAGTGGTGTGTGTGTCTGTGTGTGTGTGTGAGCTTGGATTGCTTGACAAAATTTCCAGTTTGAATCATAATCAAAAGTTCAGAATATCCACATAGTCCAAGAGAACCAAATCTATATTTAGATGGCATTAATGGTGATGCTCAATCCTACATATTTTTTATCCGCTATTTGCATACATTACCCAAATAAATATTAAAAATAATTCATTTTCAGCACTAAAATAAATATCAAGTGGTTATCAAGTATACTTTATCTTATACAGGCCATATGTGTCGATCTTTCTCTTAAGCTTCATTTCGCTTCCAGTGCTTTTACAAAGAGTCAGAAGGTGTTGTTGTATTATCAATTTATCTACTTATTTATTTAAACTCTTAGATGATATTCAGTTTCTTTCTATGACATTTTTATTTTTATTCTTTCAATTCATTTATTTTTCTTCCTTTTACTTTTTCCCTTTTACTTTAATTTCACTGCACATCTTCAAATGTTTTTCTTTCTCTTTCAATTAATTGTGTTCTATGTTCACTTCAGTTTTATTACCCTTCGTATCTTTCTTTCTCCTACCACCTGTCTTTCATTTGACTTTTACATCTTCTTTCTTTTGTTACATTTTTTTGTGCACTTCATTTTAAATACACTCATTTTGTTATTTTTTTACTTATCTTTTCTTTCTTCCTTTTACGGTTTCACTTTCTTTCTTTGTTTCTTTTTTTCTTCTGCATTTATTTCTCATTATTTAACTTAATTTTCAGTCTTCCCTTTAGTTGACTCATTCATTATTTCATAGTTTTTGTTTCATTCAGCGTTTTCCAATTTCTTTCTTTCTTTCTTTCTTTCTTTCTTTCTTTCTTTCTTTCTTTCTTTCTTTCATTCTTTTTACTTTCATGGCTTCTTTTTTTTCACTTTACTTGTCTATGTTCACTTAATTTTCACTAAACTTCATAACTTATTTCTTACATTTCTTGAACTTTCTCCCCCTTATATTTTATTTTGTCACTACATCTTAAATCTTAAACCTTTCTTTCTTTTTTGTGTTTTCTTCTGGAAATTAAAATCTAGTGATTATTATTCTAATATAATATAATATAATATATATATAATATAATATAATAGTAAAAACAAACAAACAAAAACTAAATTAGAAATGAATACGACATAGCTGTATTTAAATCCATAAATTTGTAAAGTGTAAAGAATGAGAAATTATTGCGAATACAAACCTGAAATATGCAAGTTTGTTGTATAAGCTTATGTTTTGAAAATGTTCAATTAATTTAATTTATGATTTATTTAAATAAAAATATCGTTCATTCAGGTTTTTTCTTTCTTGGTTATTGAACATTTTTATACTTGGTTATTCATTTGGTTCTTTTTTATTTATTTTATGTTTCTTTTCTTTCTTTTTTAAATTAGTCTTTCATATATTCTTTTTTTCCCTCTTTTAATCAGCATTTTAGTTCAGATTTGCATAGATGCACATAGACAAATGTGTTCGTGTGTACTCTAACTTAATTTAATAAGGCTGTAATTTTGAGTCCTGGAATCTTTTTATTGATGTTTAAATTGTAATAAAATGAAATACATTCTCTCTTTCTTTCTCTCTTTGTTTCTGTGTGTGTGTGTGTGTGTGTGTGTGTGTGTGTGTGTTTCGAGCATGGCCGGCTAAACTGATTTCCTGCTCAGGCTCAGGTCCTCCTACGCATCTCAGATCAATTTGTCTTGGAGACAGGAATCCATATTCTTCTCATCACAGGTATCTTCCTCTCTCTCTCTCACACACACACACACACACGTTCGTCCGACCTCCTCACACTTCATGCTGATTCAGCTTTTAGAGCTGACACCCCACAGACCGCCTCCCACCTTTCTGTCTGTCTTTCTGTCTTACTGGACGCGGGGGGCTGGTGTCCCAGGGGGCGATTTTAAAGGTGTTCCATCACACCATGCTAAACGTGTAAAACTCTCTCTCTCTCTCCCTTTCTCTCTCAGTGTGTGTGTGTGTGTGTGTGTGTGTGTGTGTGTGTGTGTGTGTGTGTGTCTTTAGCAGTAGAAGTGCTGTGTTCCTCTGTGTCTATAGCCGATCAATACTACACAGGAGTTAAATTAGACCTCCACTCTGCTTTAGCTCAGCTAGCACTGAGGTAGATTTTCTCCAACTGAGTCAAAAAAAAAAATAAAAAAATCAACTCCTGTTTGTTTCGACACACAATTCACCTCAGCGGACTTTACACACACAATTCAGTCATCCAAGGGGAAAAAAAGAAATGATACAGGGGAAGCCAAACTTCACAAACATTTGCCCAGTTCTTAGCAGTCTAGTTATAATGTTTTTTTTAAAGCTAACTATTAGCCATTTCAGCTAAAAGCTAAACTTACTGAAGCAGCTGAAATAGCTAACAATTCTTTTAGTGTCTCTGACAGAAAAACACATTTAGCTGCTGTTTTAATTTTGCGCACAGCTAAATCATCTCCTACTATAAACCTGTTGTTGTTGTTGTTTTTGTTATTGTTGAGTTAGCGGTCATATTGTGAGGGAATGCGCGCTGTAGTGGCTGAGTGACCTGTAGCCGAATGACATCGTCCTCACATCGTCCTCGTCCAGTCATTCAGCTGCTCTTCCACCTTCATTAAGGCTCATTCTTTCTATTTTCTACACTATCTCTCTCCCTTTACACATTCCTGAAAGAATTCTTTCTCAGGATATTTTCTTTCATTATGTTGTTCTTTCTTTCTTTGAAATGTTTATTTCACTAAACGTTTAGCTTAATGAAAGAAACTTTTATTTAATTTTATTCTATATTACAAATTCCCTTGGTCTCCACCCCTTTTTTGTAGTTCTTTTGTGTACTTACTGTAATTATTTGTTAATTTTTTTATTTACTTTCTTATCTTTTCATTCACTATATTTGTTTTTTGTTCTATCTTTCTTTTTATTTTTTAATCCCTTTTCTTTTTCATTTTGCTTCTTACTTTCTTTTCTTTCTTTCTTTCAACTTGACTATGTCTTAGTTTATGTTGTTTCGTTGTGTTCATTCATTCTTTCATTCATTCTTTAATTTTTGTTTTTCTTTTCTAATATTTTATAGTTTATTCATGCTTTCCCATTCTTTCTTTCTTTATTTCACTTTTTACTTTCACTAAACATTCAGTCTTTCTTCATTGCTTGTATTTTAGTTTATTCTACGTCACAAATTTTCCCCTTTGTCTTTTTTTCCCCTTTTTCCTGTAGTTCTTTCATGCACTTCTTTCAATTATTTCTTATTTTATTGTTTCTTAGTTTTTACATTTCTTTCTTACATTTTATTTTAATCCTTTCCCTTTTGATTCATCCACTTCATATTATTTCACTTAACTTTCAGTCTCTTTGTTTCATATTATTTACCCTTGTTTTATTAAGCCTTCCACTTCTTTCTTTCTTTCTTTCTTTCTTTCTTTCTTTCTTTCTTTCTTTCTTTCTTCTATTTCAACTTCCTAATTTCTTCTTATTTTTAGCTTAGTCACTTTTTTTGCTACTAGTTTATACATTATATATAATATATCACTTTATTAATTTTAGGCTTACATTTAAATATTTTATTTCACATCTCATGTTTTTTCTTCCACTATATTTCTTTTATTTCTTTAATCCTTTCTTACTTTTACTTTTATTTTCTTACTCCTTCACCTTTCTTTTACAGTTCATCTATTTTCATGCATTCTTTCTTTCCCTTTTCAAAAAATGAATTCTTCTTTCTTTCTATTTTGTTTCTTTATTTAATTATTTGATATTTTTTGCTTTTAGTTATGTTATGTTTATTACTTCACCTTATTACTTCCCTTAACTTCACATCATGTCTTATTCTATTCTTTCACTATATAAATTTTTTCCTGTTCTCTTTTCTTTTTATTTTAATGTGTATTTTCTTCTGTAAATTCAATTATTATAATTTTTTGTTGTAATAATAAGAATTATTACTACTACTACTACTACTACTACTACTACTACTACTACTAAACATTTCTCTCTCTCTCTCTTTCTGCCTCACTCTTTGTACATTCACAGCTGTTTAAAAGACGGCTCAGTGAATCAAAAGTGCACACTCACACACCTGCACCTGATACTACATGAGTTGGAACATTGCCAACACACACACACACACACACACACACACACACACACACACACACACACACACACACACACACACACACACACAGAGCACCTGAGGGAATTCCCTGTCTCTTTGTTAAACCCAGGTACTGCGGTACTTATAGCTCATTAGCTGTCTCTGCTACCTGCCAACAGAGCGCACTAGAGTTTACACAACATCACACACTTCACCTCGATACACTTCCCTAGAGGACACACACGCACCACACGGATCACACACCGCTTACAGGCAAGTCATAAGAGAATCTCTTGCTCTCTCTTACACACACACACACACACACACACACACACACACACACACACACACACACACACACACTGCACAGGCCAAAGGTAACTGGATATATGTGACAGATGACTGCAACCAGAGTTTCACATTTATGACAGACTAATCAGCCATTACTCACTTACAGGTACCACACACACACACACACACACACACACACACACACACACACACACACACACACACACACACACACAAACGAAGCCTTTTTGTCTTTCGAGAGCTCCTGACACAATCAGAGGATCTAATGGACCGATTAAGGCTTTAAGAGGGTGAATGATCCCCTATTCACACACGAGAGGGAGATGCGTGTCTGTATGTGTGTGTGTGTGTGTGTGTGTGTGTGTGTGTGTGTGTGTGTGTGTGTGTGTGTACGCGCAGTAATCTAACTCCATATGGGAGCTGTAAGGTGTTCAGTAGGTTAAGAGCTCACAGATTAAATGCGCTGTAACAAAATGCTCACAAAATGTGAGAACAAGAGAGCATAAAACCGGAGTTTCCTTTTTCTACGCTTACGTTACAGGAAATTTAATCTGTTTTTCATCCTTTTTAACAAATTTTCTAATTCCCGGTCAGGAGCAGATGATCTGCTGGTTGTCGGATGACAAATGAGACCATCTTCTGGTCAGAATGATATGAGTTGTCTGTCATGTGACCTGAGAAACCTGAGCTTGAGGAGGATCTTATCAGACAGAAACTGGGAGAAATTTTTCCAAAGAAAAAAAAAAAAAGAAAAGGAAAAGAAAAACTTAAGTTGTACACATGTAAAATTGTCCATGAATAAGGACTGACATAACTAGTGTCGCTATTCAGTCATGTGGGCACATCAGGTGTTTCTACGGATCATTCTAGAATATCTAGATCATTTATATGTATGCAATTGGTACGGTAAATCAGACGCCATCTTGCACGACCCACTGCATTAACATCTGTGTATGGTCCAGGTGCTGAGGAGGACATATTACAGAAAGGCTTCAGTCCTGCAATAAATAATAATAATAATAATAATAATAATAATAATAATAATAATAACAACAACAACCACAACATGCTAGCGGCAGGCACCTGGACAAGCGAGGGGCGTCGAGAAGGGTGTAACAGAATGTTTCTCTGATTAGTAGCCATATGATTTTCCCCATGCACTTTACATACACACGCACACACACGCACGCACGCACAGCTCACTCAGCCTCATACACACGATCATACTCATAATGCCACACTTACGCACCTGCTCCCTGATGGACTCGTACACAGCTACACCTGTGAATAATGCTCTCTCATTTTCTCTCTCTCTCTCTCACTCCCTCTCTCTTCTCACCACACAAGTTACACAATGATGTTTATCTCTCTCTCTCTCTCTCTCTCTCTCACACACACACACATCTCTTTCTCCATCTATCCCAAGAGGACTAGGACTTGGGGATCGTCCCTATATGGCGAAAAGTAGAAAGATTATTGATTTAATGACAGGATGAGAAGAGTGCCTTGTGTATTCGTGTGTGTTTGTGTGTGAGAGTGTGAATGTATGTTTGTGTGTGTGTGTGTGTGGGGGGGGGGGGGGTTTCCAGACCATGCCCGAGGGGTCAGATGCAGGCTCTGTGGAACTAACAGGCCTTTACTTTGGGAAAGCGCAAACCGGTCAAGCAGGAAATAGCGCTGCTCCCTCCGGCCAGACAACAGAGAGACGGAAAGAGAGACAGAGAGACGGAGAGCAGGTCATGTCTGTGTGAGTCTACTGGGGCGACTGGGAAATCAAATAGAACATGGAAGACAGGAATTCAGTGCAAATGTTTTGGAATTAGGATTTGTTCAGTTTTTGTGAGCTGTAGCTGTGAAAATGGGCGGAGCTTGAAAGAGTTCATACAATTTATACAGGAAGAGTTGTTTTGTCCAAGTAAGGCAAGATGCTGGAAATGAATGTAATTATTTTTTAAATATATATTTCAACTGTTTATTCATGCAAATGAGACTGTCAAATTAAACAGACTTTTTAAAGCCAAAATGACACTCAGATGACACTCACGTGTCGAGTGAATAACCGGGATCACCAAGGCTGACATTGGTGCCAATTCGATTTGTATTGCGATTTTGTACACATCATGAGTTTAAAAATATCTCAATTCAGTATCATTTTCTTTTTCAGGTTTTGTTACAATTCTAAACAAACATAGCAAATTATGTGTAATAGTTTAGAGCGTGCCACCTGCAGGATTATAGAGAAACTGTAACAATTTAAATAGTCAGTGTGGCGAAACATGAATTGCCACACAAAAGACTCGTGATACGTGACTCCAGCTATACTGTACCTCGGTTGATACTAAACAATGACTAATAAAGTTTTTTAAACCTTGAATTTGATTTGCCATATAATCTCTCTGAGCCATTTAATCAATCAACAAACACATGCACACGCGCGCGCACACGCACACGTTTAGAGCGAGAGAGAAGAAAAAAACCTTTTCACCATCAGGTGTGACAGGATGGCACGAGGCGAGCGCGCGCGCGCGCATGTTTCCTCCCCTCCCCGCGCTCCTGTCAGCTCGCGCAGAGGCGCCGCCGCCATATGACGGTAATTATCGGCTGACAGAAATATCCCGCGCGCGCGCCGAGGTGGGAAGCGCACGGGCGCCACCGCAGCCTTTCTCATTAATCTAGATTTTTTTTTTTTAATATGATTTTTTTTTTTGCTTTGCTCTCTTTAAGCGCGGCGCAGCGCGACCTGGAACTCAATCAGGCCTCTCGCTGCTTTCAGACACGAGGCGCTTCCGGTGAGCACGCGCACCGGCACCGACCTGAAGGCGAGCAGATAAACGCGCGCTGTTGGTGTTGCGCGCGGGACGCCGATGGCGGACATTTTAAAGCTCGCTGTCGCGCCTCAAAGGCTCAAAGACTACAAAGCAGAACGCAACTGTATCAAATGCGAATTTATTTATACCAAAACTAATTAATTTACTTTTAATCAAAAGGGTATCGGGATGAGAGCAAAGCAAGAGGAGACACCTTTGAATGTGGATCTCTCCCTCTCTCTCCCTCCCTCACACATACGCACACACACTTATAGGTGTTGGTTTTGGTCTTGGTCTTGAGGTAGCGGTACAGTACCTCGGCATACAAACGCCCCACCTCACGAAATTTCGCCATAAGAACTGAAATCTTATCGTATTTCCCTGAAGTTAAATATTTACCATAAATGAATTGAAAAAATGTTGGGTGGAGGTGAAGTTATGAGCAGTAATGTCTCAAATTATGTCACAGCATCCAGCGCTTTTTTGGACGAATATATCGCTTTTTCCCTCTCGGCTGGAGTGGCTGCACGCATCACTCAACAGAGCCAATCAATGTGATAGTTTACCGTGAAGACACAGAAATGATGGCAATGCATCTACAAGCCACCATCAAACACAAACAAAAGCGCGACACAGGGTGACTTACTCCAAAAATTATGTGTACACTATGAAAACTGATCCTTGGCCCATTAATTACATTAAAAAGTTGAGTAGAAGGAATTTATGAGCAGTTATGTGCCACATGCTAATCAGCTTATTCCCACCTCTGGGTCTGTGTGCATGGAGTTTGTATGTTCTCCCCATGTTCAAGTTTAAAGACAACGTCCTACCATTGTTGTAACATGCGAATAAATACAATGGTAATCATCTTGGTAATCATTGTCCTTCATGGTCCCTAGTTGCAGTACAGAGGTTCCTAGATGGATGGATGGTGCATTACCCTACACTGTAAACCCAAATAAGTTGGCAAAAAAAATAAAATAAAATGAGGTAATCAGTTACATCACATTTTTAAAGTAATGATGTTTCCATTTTTAAGTAAACAAAACAATCAGTTTTTGAGTTTGTTGTACTACCCACCTGACCGCCAAGTCAAATTGCCTTATTTGGTGCATACAGTAATTTGAATGAAATGAAAGTCTAATCTCTTGTAAGGGCTTGGGTTCTTGTGCTTTTCCACACTGGAGCGCAAACATAAATAACTGTTGGATATTTGATGGTGTGAGCATAGACTATATTAAAAGAGCTGGAAAAAAACCTTCAGTGTCATCAACCAGAGGATTTCTGAAGAGTGGTTTTGAAGCTCAACTGTGGGATCTCTGGTCACTGCCAGCTCACTCTGCTGTAACTGGTTAATCCATAAATGGGCAAATAAGCTTAAGAACGTAGCTTTGGTTCGAACACACCTCCTTATTACATTTAACACAAGCTAGCTAAGGTGGCTATCGTTACATTGCATTTGATTGATTTCTGTCCTTTGTTCCCTACACGTCATCCCATGTCAACTCCTACATTTCTTGGTGTATGTTAAGCTATAATGAATTCCGGTTAGCTGGTTAGCTAAAGTTGGTTGGCGCACAGCAGACAGATAACGATTTGATACCTTCAATGCAGCTGTCAATCAAATCGACCATGCCCCTAATTATGCATAATTCTAAAGTTTAATATAATTACATAAAAATGTAACGCATTTAAAGTGGTCATGAAAGGAAAATCTTGCTACAGAAAGACCAGAATTATTGTTTTTAATGAGGCTGCAAACATGTCTTACTTAACTGGAGGTCACCATGTACTCTTATTTACTCTGTGTATATTAATGATCACAAACCTGCTATGGGCAACACTGCCACCTGATGTATTGGAATGTGGCAATACGCAAGCGGACTCAGCTACAGTATGCACCTAACATGAAAATTGCCTAGATGCATATAGACAAAGCTTACAGTAACCTAAAAGACAACAAGATGCACTTTTGCAGACAGTGCACTTACTGTACAGTTCTCTGCACGGGCTTGATCTCACAATAATGCAGCTCCGGCAGTGCAGACAAATTGTTAACACACCTGGTCATAGCCAGCATGTTAAATGAGCTCTTGTGTTCAGATATCACTGCATTGTGGGATTTTTGTGTTTTCAATCGTGACTACAAAATGACAAAACGATTTAGGGCATAGCGGTTGTTTTGGGCCCCACCCAGGAAATCTTTGTAAGGAATAGAGAGTGTGGACAAACTCTACCTCTCTTAATTCTGCCAGAAACGTGCTCTCTCTCTCTCTCTCTCTCTCTCTTTCAATTTGTCCAGAATAGAACAGCAGACAGACGGATTTCCATGAGCTTTGTCAGGTGTAGTGTGTGTGTGAAGGAAAAGGATGGTGTGGGTGTCCGTGATTGAGCGAATAGGTGCCATGGCGTTTTGTTAAGCCCACCTAAACACGGAGCAGGTGGCGCACAATGCTTCCTCTTGTTATTAGCTCGTGTGGTGGCGATGGCACGGTCCATAATGCTTTCAAATGGCACATAATGGCAAAGCAACCCAGCGCTGGCAACATGTACGGCACAAAGAGCCAGGACGCAGCAGACGGGCTCCTCTCTGTCTCTCTCTCTCTCTCTCTCTCTCTCTCTCTCTCTCTCTCTCACACACACACACACACACACACACATACAGAAACAAACACAAAGTGTGGATCACCTCTCTTTTTCTCAGCTCAAAGGAGCATCTCTATCTCTATCTCTGGCATGATGATATGCCCCTGATGTCATTCTTATTAAGAGAACCTTAAGAACCCCAATTAGAGGTTTCATCGTACACATCATGCCCTAGATTTTTTACTGACACTATATTAATATATACAATACACAATACATGCATTGCATTACTTTAACATGTGTAATTAAAAGGTAGGTTTCAGACTAAGTTTCTGCATTTTTACCACAATGTTATAGAATAACTGTGTTAAAGACCACCTCTGAGGGAGAGTCAAAAAAATGATCTGCAGCTCTCTAGTTTATATTAAAACGTCTGTTGTCTCATCAGCTCTTTCCATTCAAGGCTACCGTCTCCCCAGTCACTGCTGTGCAGGTGTGAACGTGTTACATCAGTTCATTTGTTACTGCAGTGCGAGCAAAAATGGAAGCACCGCTTGTGATTTGCACGAATGAAAACCAGCGAGCAGCAGTTCATTTAGGGTATAAACAGAAGCTTTTGGACATCTGCAAACAAAATTTGGATTTCTATACTCTAAGGAAGCTGAACGTTTCTTAAAGAGAGTCATTATCGGTGACGAGACACGGATTAAACACCCCGAGCCTGAGAGTAAAAGACAGGAGTATGGAACAGAAACATCCTCAATCATCGACTCAGAAAAAGTTGCAGTTCAAGATCAAGAATTTTTTTTTTTTAACAATCAACAGTAAAGGGACTCTTATTGAAGAGGTGAAGCCTAAACTTCAGATTAAACACAGAAGATCCTATCCAAGGGTGGTGTGATCTTGAAAGCAGCACTAAGAGGATGATGATGATTCACTACCGATGAAGAAGAGAAGACAGCGGTGCATTCGTGTCTTGCAGCTCAGCCTAAAAAATTTTAATGAGGGAACACGAAAGCTTTTTTTTTTTTTTTTTTTTTTTTTTTTTTTTTTGGATTTTCCCCCGATTTTCTCCCCTAATTTAGTCGTGTCCAATTCCTCCCCGTCACTAGGGGGCTCCCACATTAAGGCTACTACTACCACTCAGCCGGGAGGGCCGAAGACTATCACGTGTTTCCTCCGAACCACGTGACGCCAGCCGACCGCATCTTTTCGAACTGCTCGCTCGCGCACCATTGGGGGCGGCGTAACACACTCGGAGGACAGCGCTATCCGCTCCCTCCGCTGCGCGAGCTCACAGACGCCCCTGATTGGCTGTAGAGCCGTGGTTAATGTCGGAGCACTAAGTACCTCTCATCCCTCCCCTCTGAGAGAGCTCGGCCAATCAGCTCTCTCTAGACCTCCGGCTGCGAGAGGTTACAGCACCACCCGGGATTCGAACTAGCGATCTCCGGATGATAGGGCGAGCGCTTTACCCACTGCGCCACTCGGAGGCCCCGGAACACGAAAGCTTGTTGACAGATGGACAAAGTGTATTGAAAAGCCATTTTTGTATCAGCTTGATTTTCCCCCTACTGTGACATCATATAAGAAGATCCCCTCCCCCACCTGAAAGCTCAGCTCTGCTGTTCTGTGAAAAGGGCATGGCTTACAGTACCAGGAGCTCCTTTAAATAAATATTTCGTATCGGAGTCATATTTCAGCTTGAGCATCATCGGCGCAGTCACTTTGGGAAGCTCTGAGACCTGAATTGGCTTGTTAAAGAAATATAAACAAAAATATGACCTTTAAAAACTATAATAAAATATCTTCTTATAACATTTGGACTTTTTCCTGAAAATATTGCAACTTTTTTATATTGTATGATTTTACAATGATGTTTTGAGCTATTGCTAAGTTTTACTGTCACAATATTGCAACGTTTTCCTTGTAGACAAGGTTTGCTGAAAGTATTTAAAAGATTTTCCCATATTACTGTATGCTGTGTTTTCACAAATTAATTTTATTTTTGAATATTAAATTGCAAGAAAATCCTGAAAACTGGTCTTTTTTTTGTGGCAAATGGAAATTTTCAGGATAATTAGTAGTCATGTCTTATATTTGTGTGTGTGTGTGTGTGTGTGTGTGTGTGTGTGTGTGTGTGTGTGTGTGTGTGTGTGTATGTGTTTTCTTTATATATGTGCAGTTTCCTTTTCTTTTTTTCTTTTGTTTTATGGGAGCTAGACACAGTCATGGCATTCTGGTCAATCCAGGACTTTTGATTGCACACACACACACACACACACACACACACACACACACACACACACACACACACACACACACACAGTTATGAGAGTAACACTGTATTGTGATTAAAGTCTTCTGTAAATGTCAGTCAGTTTTACACCTTCATGTAGCAGAAATTTCATCACAAGTCCCAGTTTGACACCCATCACAGTCAAAATGATTCTGCAGTACTGTACTAAATGTATGAGGCTAATGTAGAGAAAACTCATAAACTAAAATCTAATTCAGTCTGTTTCCAAAAATCACTATAATGAATTTCATCTTTCAAGGACTTTTAAACATTTTTGAAAAATCAGTTTTAGGATGATGTAGAATACAACGATGCTATAAATAAAGCTTTAACTGTTAAAAATGGACAAACATGTTTATAGTAATAATAATAATATAATAATTATTATATATTATTATTAATCACACAAAGAAAAAAAGTAGCTTGTGAAAAAGCTTTATTTAGGGCTTTATACTGTGGATGTAAAAAAAATTATTATTGTAAAATGTAAAACTGGATAAAATTGTTATCTATTTAAATAAAAGAAAGATTTTGTCTGTACACTGGTCAGAACTTGTTCTTTCAATGATATCTTTACGTTTCCTACTTTGGAGATCTTCTGTCTGTATGTCGGTCTGTATGTCCCTCTGTCCATCCAGATTTTGTCACAGCATTACATAAAACTGGCAGGACAGAATTTTATTAAAACTTCGTCAGTCCTTCGGTATTTGCCTAAAGTTAAATATGCTCCATAAATGAAATAAAAATGTTGAGTAGAAGGGATGTTAGCAGCAGTTACTGTATGTGCCATGTGACAACATCTAGCATTTTTTACTCATTCAGCGCTTTTCCCCTCAAGGTGGGCATGATTATACACATCACTCAGCAGAGCCAATCAATATTATAGTTTAGTGTTATACAGAAGGACACAGAAATTCCCATAATGCACCTGCATGCCGGTACAATGCTCAACTCACAGCTTCAACAGTGTGACTACTTGCTTTGGCATAAGCATGCAGCATAAAATGGTGCGTACACTATGAAAACTTAAAATGGACCACTGGACAGAATTTTATGAAACTTTTGCAGAACTTAGATATCTGTCTGAAGTCTAATCAGCACCATAATTGAAATCAAAATGTTGAGTAAAAGCGATGTTATGAACAGATTTAATCTACTTTTAAATGAACTGTTAATAATTGACAATAATTGCTCAATGTCAACAAACACCTGCACCAAGAGAAAAGCTAAACTTATTATATATTCAGCTAAGATGAATTTTTTTTTTTTTTTTTTACTGGAATCAGTTCATATTTTCACCACTGAAATAACAGCACAGAAGTGGTACAAGTGAATTTTAACAAGCCGGAGTCGTTTTAAGGAAAAAAAAAAAATTATTACTATTTCTACAAACTCTTTAACCAAATCAACCATGGGTACTTACACTAGTTTTATATCCTGTATCTTTATTCTTCTATAAATCCTGAATAATATAGGCGATATATAATGAATAATTAATATAGAAATAAATCCTAAATAATAGACAATGAGAATAAATTTCCTTTTCTTAAATAAAATATAAAGGATATGATTTAGCATAATTCATAAATAGGTTTTTTAGTAATAATAATAATAATATTATTATTAACAACAACAACAACAACAATAATAATAATACATTAAATAACTACAGTAACAATTAATAATGAATACATGTAATAACTAATCATACATTTTTATTATTAAATAATAGTTTTATTTTGTCTTATTTATTCATTGGCCTAATTCATATTCTTTGCATTTTTTTTTGCATTATTTGGAATTTCTATATCTAATTGCCTGACAATAGGTGTATTTCAATGTTCTATTAAAAAAGGGGGAGGGCAGCTTATGGGTCAAGTGTGTGATGACCTGGGTCGCATAAAACTTCATTCAGTTGTAAGCTTTATAACTACTGGGTCAAATTTAGGTGGCAAAAATGTCATGCCTCACTGAGTGTATTTGGCATTAAGAAGGGAAATTGTGCAAATATAGTTTTTGGCTAAACTGTTTCACTTTAATGAGAACACACACACACGCACACAAACGCGCGCGCACACACACACACACACACACACACACACACACACAGTAAAAGGAGGGGATGTGTAAACAGGGGAAGCTGAAGGCCATGCTGGAGAAAGGAAGTGGGCAACATCTGCACTCTCTGTGGTTGATAGGGAGAGTGCCAGTTTGGAGCGCGATCACAAGCACGGGGAGACGCCGGAGCTCGGGCTCTACCTCTTGGCCACCCTGTCGCTACACACACACACACACACACACACACACACACACACACACACACACACACACACACACCACCTGTTAGTTCATCTGTAGAGGCTAAAAGGATGCCCCGACTCTCTGAAGTTTCTCTCTTCCCCTCATGTCAGCCAACACCCTCGGCAAAGGGCTTCATCTTCTTCCTTGTCCTCCTCATCTCTCTCTCTCTCTCTGATATGTGGGGAGTTGTTGTGTCTCAGTCTCTTGGCCATTTAGCAGCGGTGGATGTCCCCAGTGACACTAAATTGGCATTCACACACTCAACCCTGGCGCACACACACACACACAAACACACACACACACAATATATATATATGCCTAGTGTGCCTGAAATGTACACTAGAGTTTATCTCACACAAAGTTATGCTGTCAGCACTACTGCTACTTCAAAAGTCTTCCTTCCTTCCTTTAGTGGTCAAAGTCATTAAAATGTCTCGATAGATGCATACAGAGCATCTAGAAAAGTAGGAACAAAAAACAACAGGAGTTTAAGATTTCAGCATCTAGGAGACAAAATACATTGAGTCAGAGAATCAAGAAAGCAGGACATGTGGAGTAAAGAAACCTAGAAAGCGGGCAAGTTAAAGTTTGGGAATGTAGAACACAGAAAACATGGAGTTTGGGAATCTAGAAAGCAAGAAACTTGGAGTTTAGGAATTTAGAACACATGGAATATGGAGTTCGAGAATCGGGAAACTAGAATCTAGAAACTAGAATCCAGGAAATAAAATACTTGGATTTAGGGAATCTCAACACAACAAACCTGAAATAAAATAATCAAGAATCAGGAAAACATCATGGAGAAACCAGGAACTATGTAGTCAAATTATCTAGAAACTGAGAAAGCTATGGAACTATAGATACCTGAAAATGCATCGCCAGAAATTCAGAAAACCTCAAAACACTCCTCAAGACAGGAAATCAAGAAACCTGGAAAATATAGATCCATGGAATCTAGAAGCTTGAAAACCCATAATCAGAACATCGGGAAGTCTGAACGCAGTGTGTCAGGGAATCTATACCCGTGTTGCGGGACGTTACTTTTTAAAGTAACTAATTACATTGCAAAATGACTGTCTTCAAAAAGTAATCAGTCACATTACTATGTTACTTTCTGATAAGGTAACTAGTTGGAGTAACTTTTCCATTGCAGAAAATAAAAACTCCTTTCTGCTTCCTCATGCACGTTGTTTTAGTCAAGACCTTTATAATTATTCTACCATCATCACTCAGTAATACCCCTCTTTCACCTACGCGGTTTCGCACGGTGGCCGTAAGTACGGTTCATCAGGATTGGCCGCGAGTTTTGGCGCTGGTAAATTGTGTGAATAACGGATTACATCTTTGAAAAAGTAACCAAGTAACCGATTACTTGAATGGGGGACCGAACGCGTTAGATTACTCGTTACATCAAAAACGGAATCCAAGTACTCGAACACTGTCTATAAATCTGGAACCATTAAGTCGAGAATCTAAACAATAGAACCGTACCGACTGGAGTAGATAGAGGAGATACCGAAATAGTTTGGTAATTGGTTATATATTTCAGTATACTTTGTGGCACATACAGTAAAGAGTAGCTTTGATTAGACAATTATGCTAGTATTCTTTGAAGACACAAATTTAGCTGATATAATTTGCTGAAAATGACGAAACGCGCAGGTGAACATGGTATCTAATATGAGAGTAACGAGTGTTGTGTTGCGTGTCGTTGCGAGATGCCTGATGGCTCGACCCGCTGTTGGAGCTGTGAGCTTTTCAACCGACAAAAGCGCAAACTTGATGCGTAGTTGAATGATGTGTGTGAAGCCATGGCGGTCTTTGTGCTTTCCCTTTCCATCTTTTCTCGTCCGAGCCTCTGCCTCCTCTCCCGACTGTCGCCATTGATTTTATTTTTCTTCCTTTTAATGGGGTAAATAAATTCTTCAAAGTGTTCATGCGCCCGGAGCAAGCGTCAGATCGCTGCATTTCAAAGTGGCGCGGCGCGTTTTTAAAACGCACAGCTCGGCAGGAGACGGGAGAAGACAAAGCTTACATCAGAGCGAAGCGACTTCAGCCTAGGTGGAGGGAGAGGATGAAAAACTTCACGTAGGTATGGAAGCCTTGTTTGACTTTAAGAGAATCGATACTTCCCCTAAGCTGGTAAGTCCATCTTTTGTAGCGCCGAGCGAGGGGAGGATTTTTCAGCCATCCTTTATGGTTCCGCTGGAGGAAGGAGAGAATGTACATAGTAGCGAGTACAAAGACAGACACCAGGGGTCTTATATATTTACAGCAACAAGGTCTTTGACCTTCCTGCTCTGTTTACTACTTAGCCACGGATGGTTTATTTATTGACCCGGACCGATCTCTTTCAATTTTATAGCTATGGTATATATCAAATAGTTCAAGTTAAGAAACCAAAGGAGCTGGAAATGTTTTATTTAGTCTTTAATCTTGCCTTGGCTATCGTTCTCTAAAAAGAAATCTGCCCAAAGATATGTGTAAAAGCTTGCTAGCTAAATGTGATTTACAGGGCAGATTGTAAACAGATATTGCTGCTTCTAGACTCAAAACAAAAAAGAGCAAATATTTCCACCAAATGTTAGCTTAAACAGATACAGAAGAAAAAAAAGAAAAAAAAAATGATAACCTTTTTCCAAATCTAGATCACATTGTAAATTTAAGGGGGTGTCATTAAAAGGTTTTTCACTTTCGATATCCTGGAACTTTATTTGTGGTTCAAAGAAAGAAAGAAAAAAAAAATCACTTCAGCAATGTCTTTCATTTATAAAAGCTGTACATAAACGAAGGGATTTCCCAGATCACCTCACCAATGTCTTAAAGGATTTCATCCTCCTGGTTCTCTGATTTTTTTTCTTTCCACCGTTGCACATTTCAGCTTAAATCCCACAGCAAACCGCTAACCGCTAAAAACAACCTGGTTTCATTTAATTGAGTTTACAGGGAGTTGGAGTTTACTAAGGACCACAACATTGCCAGAGAGATTTGAAGAATCTTTCCCAGAAACCAAATAAGTTGGTTGAAGCCAAAAATATAAACCAAAAAAGTTTCAACGTTAATTTTTTACATTTTTATTATTGTTTCCTTGGATCCTTTTTTCCAAGGATTTTGCCATTGTCCTAACAACATTAGCAGCCGTTATTTACTTTAGACACATAAGCATGATCTATCCATGAAAAAAAAAGTATTAATAAAATAATGAAATAAACGACATAAAAAAAAAAATACAACTTAGCAAATGCAATGTTTGAATTTAGTCCAGATAATTTTGCCTCCATTAAACATTTATTTTTAGAATGGCACAAAATGATCTTCCAGTTGAACAAGTCTACAAATAGGTTTAATAATCAGTTTGCTTGATTGTAATCGTTTAATATAAAACCATGCAAAATATACAGTAAGGATTTAAATTCGACTAGATTTTTTTTTTTCCAGCTATATTTTGCTTCTTTTTGTGAAATGTCTGCTTAAATACAGTGGTAGCCAAAAGTATCAAGACAACATATGCCATGTATTATAGTTCTTCCTGTGCACAAAACAGATGATGTCACTAATTAGTTCTGGCCTATCTGGCTGAAGAGTTAAGTGCTAATTAGAATCAGAATAGTTTAGGTAATGGATAGAACAAATATGTGGCAGGACTTTTACTTCTTGTAGCCGGGGTGTCCTGTGCACAAAAAATGTCTAAAACTTAGAAATTCTACAGTGAAGTCAGATCCAGCAATTTCATTACGGTACATAAAATACACATTATTCTTATATGCTTGTAAAAAAAAAAAGTGAGAATATCATTAAAACACTAAATTTCCCTTATTTTTGTATTTTACAAGTACTTTTGACCACAGTTGTAGGTGACATTATACATATACAGAGGAGTTCAACTCAATGACTGCTAAGTGCCCAGGTCCTGGGGCAGCAAAATAAGCCCAAATCATCACCCCCTCCACTACCGTACTAGACAGAGGTGTTTCTGCTGAAATACTGTTTGGACTCATCCATCCATAGGCCATTATACCAGAAGACTTCCGCTTGGTTCAGATTCATGAACCTCAGTCGTGCTTCTGAAGGGGCGACACTGTAGGTTCTGAGATGTAACTCCAGGGTCTTTTTGTTTTGTATATCTCTCTCATTGGACAGTCTGCCTTGGATGTGTGCGAATGTGCTGGGACGTCCACTCCTGAGGAGTTTGACAACTATCTTGGATGTTTCTCACTGTAGAATGTTGAACTCCAAATTGTTTGGAAATGGTTTTATAATTCTTTCCAGAATTGATTTTCAGCAATAATTGCGTTTCTAAGACCCATGCTTATGTCTTTTCCTCTTGGCATTGTGTTAACACACACCTGAATGCTCCAGGCCAGCAAACCTCCAAAACTTCTGCATTTTTATAGATGACCGCACACCTGCTGATGATTAATTAATCAAGCGCTGGTGATTAGCAGAATGTGAACGCTCCAGACCCTCAAAGTGCCAAAACTTTTATTTTTTATAGAGGTCTGTCCATCTGCTGATGATTCATTATTCAGAGGCTGATGATTAGCAGCACCTGGCTGCAACCTACCCTCTTAAATCCTGTGGAAGCAGTAAGGGGGTACTTAGTATTGCCCACATGTTTTTTTTTTGTTGCTCTTTTGGTTTCATATTTGTTGAATAAATAATGGCACGGTGCAATAAGTCATACATTGTTGATGTCTGAGGTTGTATTATTATCTAATACTAAGACCCACTAGGATAAAATTATTTTTATTATGTTGTTACACAACACCCATAGATTTAAAAGAGGGGGCACTAACCTTTACACATTTTTTTCTTTTCTTTTCATTTTTGTTAGACAGATTTTGTAGCCTAATGCACGATTTAGTATGGTGTTAAAAAGTCTAATCTATTTTAATCCAAGTTAAATATGCAATCTATTAAATGCAGTTCGTTCAGAAAGTCTCTCCACGGTAGCCACATACTGTAGAGAAGTAGGAGTGTGTTGACATGCTCTTGTTTGGCGCCGCCAGTCTGTCATACATACAGTATCTGAGGAGTCATCATCATCATCACTCATCATCTATACCGCTTAATCCTGTATTCAGCATCATGGGGGGCCTGGAGCCTATCCCAGGAGACTTAGGGCACAAGGCGGGCTACACCGTGCACAGGGTGCCAATCCATCGCAGGACACACACACACACACTCAGACACTCATTCACACTCTACAGGCAAAAACCTACATTAGGTCTTTGGACTGTGGGAGGAAACCAGAGGAAACCCACCAAGCGGGAGGGAATATGCAAACTCCATGCACACAGAGACGGGAATCGAACCCGGACCCTGGAGGTGCAAGGCGACAGTGCTAACCACTACACCCGCCTGCCGCCTAATCTGAGGAGTATTGTGTGAAAATCGAGTTTTTTTTTTTTTTTTAAGCTGGCGATAAATACATGGATTTATTTCATGGGAAATTCCGGAGACAAGAATACCACATCGCAATAAATAAATACACGAGTGAGAGTAATAATGAGTTACATTAAATGGATATTTTCCCATAACCCACTCTACACAGCCAGTGCGGAGGTTTTTTTTTTTTTTTAAACACACTACATTTAAACTATGTATAAGTAATGAAAATTCTAATCAGTTCATTGATTAATTTATTGGAAAAACACAAAGGTTAAAATCCTTACTTTCTTTCTTTCTTAATGAACCATGCATTTACAATGCTTTATTGACAATTTTCTTCCGTACTTATTTATATACAGGGGGTGTTATGAGAATAAAAACACCAACTTATGCAAGAGTTTCACTAGTGCTTGGATACCATCAAGGCCGTGATCAGACTGTTTTCTTCACATGTGAAACGCTGGCCTTCCAGGAACTCCTTTTATGGCCCAAACATGTGGAAATAGCTTGGCGCGAGGTCAGGACTGTACGGTGATGTGACAATAACTCAGATGTGTCTCTTCCGTAAGCTGGCCAGAAGTTATCTGTTGATTTTTCCAGGATCAGGCGTTCCCCGCGCGGAACGCTCATGGGACTGCCTCAGACCCGCCTCATCCGGGTGGTCATTCACTCACCTTCTTTAAAATGTTCAAAGGTTTTTCTGCAGCTAAGAGTTTCATCACCGTACCGTGCTTGAATTCTTCTATAAATGTCGATCAGGTTTACGCCATCAATCGCTAGTAATTTCATTTCAAATTGGACGTGTCCGCCCCTTGCGCATTTATGTGTTATTTCAAAAGTTTAACCAGGGCAAAGTACAAAAGACACACAGTTTCAAAAATGTAATTCAACACACTCATGTAAATCATTTCGCATATTTATTTGGTTTATTCCCATGAAGAGCACACATGACACGAAATCTCACGAAAGTAACGAAAAACACATGCGTCGAACTCATCCACAGGACACGCATTGTAGTTAACGAACAAGACACCGCGCAAATCTTTTTCACATGACAACTCTTAAAATAACACCTTAACAAAGTGCACAGCTCCAGGTTTTCTTATACACACACACACACACACACAGACACACACACGCTGCCTTCACATGCTCCGAGAGCAAACAGCTGTCTGTTCTATATGTTAGCGTGACGCTATATTTAGCCCACGTGGTGCATCCTCCCTGCTCAATTAGGAAGTCTTTCTTCTGCACCTCTCCTCCTCTCTCCTCCTGGCTTCCCTGAGTGCGGTGAAGGTGTGAAGAGAGGCATGAGAGAGGGCTGAGCTCCTCTCCTCCGTTTGGCAGGTCTGTTCCTGCATCTCTTCACACCTCCGCTTGTCTCTTTGTGCTTTGAGAACATACGCAGGTGGAGCGCTTGCGATGACGCTCCCTGAACGTCAGAACTTCTCAGAAATCTGGAAAGGTTGCGACGGCTTTAGACACACATCGTGTTGTTTTTCTCTTTAATTTCTTCTCTGTCTCATGTGAGATTCTGTATAGTAATTATGAAAAAAAAAAAAACAAATCCATGTGAAAACACATGCTGGATGCGTGATAATGAATTCAAATCACAATGGTTAATGATTATTGCTTTACACCTGTGTACCTTTTACAGTTAAACCTTTTTTTTCTTAAGCGTTTATTCATGTCACACACATACACACATACTGAGGTGCAAATATATGTGAAAAAAAACATTAAAATGGTGAAATATATGACATTTTTTATTATATTTATAGTCCTGAAAACTACAGCCTCTTATAAACATAACTAAAAAATCCC
Organism: Clarias magur; assembly: GCA_013621035.1. Taxonomy (NCBI): domain Eukaryota; kingdom Metazoa; phylum Chordata; class Actinopteri; order Siluriformes; family Clariidae; genus Clarias; species Clarias magur. Next base: position 20,896 of record QNUK01000189.1, on the reverse strand, counting down.
CAAACATTCAATTCTGATGCACTTTATTGTCACTTTTTTAAAATTTTACTTAAAATGTAACATTTTTTAACAAACTTTTCAGCTGCAGAGAGTAGCTATTTGACTTATCATAGCCTTTGTGGCGGGTCTTGTTAGTGTGGATATTCTCACAGCGGGTTCTACCTGCTGAACGGCTAGATTTTAAAAAATGTATTTAATGTATTTGCTACCATCTTTTTGTAGGTTATATTGTGCCTGACAATCCTAGGAAATTTCCGAACCACCAAACACGAAAAGTTCATTTTCCCCCGCTCATTCAGTTGTTTGATGTAAACATTAAAGGGGACTTATTATTTATAAGAACATTCTTTTTTTGTGTCATTTTTAGACAGACATTCAGATTGGTCTAAAAACAAACAAAAGAAACAAACAAACAAAAAACGATACGATAAAGAATTGCTTTTTGTTCTATTTTCCCTTATATTTTCATATAAGAAGATCCCAGTATAACCTCAGATAAACATATAACTTATTTCAACATGCCTTTATTTATTTAACCAAAATGGAGGCAAAAAGATAAAAAAAAAAAAATTATGACCAATACTAAATGTAATCGTACTGCTTCCAGTATTTAAGTGGGTAAGTTGTAGCCAGTTGTAGCTAATCATCATCGCTAGATACAGTAAATTCATCATCAGTAGATGTGCAGACCTTCCATAAAAGCAGAAGTTTTGGCAGTTTGCTGATCTTGAGTATTCAGATGCTGCTAATTGCCAACCCTTGAGTAACTGATCATCAGTTGGTGTACAGTTTGCTGGCCTGGAGCATTCAGGTGTGTGTTCATCCCAAGAAGGCAAGTCATACAGAAGCAATTATTGCTGCACATCAATCTGGGAACCATTTCCAAACAATTTGGAGGAAAAGGTTCTACAGAGAACCTTGATTATTCGACAGTCGAAAGCATTGAAGACAGTGGCCAATCATCCCAGAAGTGGACTTATCAGCACATCCACCATGTGGTCAAACCATGCAAAGCTCCGAGAAATATGAAATAACACAACAGCTACATCTCAGACAGCTACAGTCCTCACTGAGCATTTTACAGTAAATTCGCCCATGACAGCACAATTAGAAGAAGACTGAACAAATACAGTTTGTTTGGGAGGGTTGATTTGTCAAGGACATGGTAGTTCACAAAACTGTATATTTCTGAAACAATGTCCTGTGGACAGATGAGCCCAAAGTGGAGTTGTTGGGCCTTAAAGACCATCACCATGTTTAGCAAAACTCAAACATCATTTCAGCAGAAACACCTCGTACCCACTGTCAAGCCGTGGAGGGGTGATGATCTGGGCTTGTGTTGCAGTCATTGAGTCGACTATGAACTCCTCTGTACACAAGCGCATTCTGGAGGTAAACGTGAGGGCATCTGCTTACGAGTTGAAGCTTGGTTGAAATTTCGCCATGCAACATAATAATGCTTTGAGGAACACCTGCAAATCTACTGTACATCAGAATGGCTGAAAAATCAAACAATCGAAGCTTTGGAATGGTCTTGTCAAAGTCAATACAATACAAATGCTGTGACCTTAAGAGAGCTAAATGCCCAAAAACCTTAATGAACTGAAGCAAAGTTGTAAAAAAAGAACGGGAGTAGAGAGTTAGAGACTCGTGCAGGAAACGATTGCTTCAAGGTGTTGGTGATAAAGATGGATCTACAAGCTACTGAATCATGAGGTACTTAGTGTTTTTTTTTCTTTCATTTTTGTAAAAAAAAATAATGGCATGGTAAAAAAAAACAACAACAACAACAACACTTTGTTCGCCTGAGGTTGTATTTCCCTAAAACTAACAGATTATGTTTATTACATTTTTACACAAAAACACATAGAATTAAAAGAGGGGTACTCGTGATTCATAGACCCCCAGAACACACTGTACAACTCTACATATTTAATTAGAATAGAAATGTAATTATGTAGATCATCTTCGGTACCTGGTACCTGGTGTACTTGTTAGCACCTCCAGGTTCGAGAGTTCAATTATTGCCTTGGGTCTGTGGTGTTTGCATGTTCTCTCCGGTTTCCTCCCACATGCAGATTAGGCTATTTGGTGTTTAAATCGCCTGTAGTGTGTGTGTGTGTGTGTGTGTGTGCGCCCTGCGATGGACTGTTGCATGACCAAACTTTATCGGATGAACCCTCACAGCTGTACCAGTGGATTGACTTCATGGCCCCTGCGACCCTGTACAGGATAAACAGTACCAGAAGATGAACGAATGATGGAATTGTCAGTATCTGTGGCCTTACTTTACCAAAGTGCTACCTTTTCTGTGTCTCCACACAGAAAAGCACAACAATAGTTCATGTTAGTGTACTGCCTTTAGCGCAGCTGATGATGTCGGAGCATTTCAGAGGCATGGCGAGTGGACCGCATCGTTGCGTTGCGAAAAATCATGAAAGTGAGAAAAGCTCTTGAGCCGCGTTGGCATCGACGAGAGGGTACTGTAGGCAGGTGTTCCTATTAAAGTGGCCAGTTGAGCGATAGACTGCCGAGCTGGTCATACACTCAGTGGGCCGTCTGAGATATCGGCTTCCTGTCATGTGTGAGAGACAAGAGGCGAGGCGAGGCGGGCCGGTAGAGAGTGCTCCCGCATGAGGAAAAATACATTTCTCTCTGTTATGTTTACTGTAAGTATGAAGCATCTCTCGCTCTCTCTCTCTTCTGAGCTTGTTTGGCTAACCTACACAGAGGGAGATGAGAGCTGACATGGACCACACAGCCTACATCCAGGCGCAGCTGTAGCCCTTGTGCATATGTGTGTGTGTGTGTGTGTGTGTGTGTGTGTGTGTGTGTGTGTGTACTCTGACCTCACTGAATAATACATGTACTTCAGTACCTGTGTGAATTTCTACATTTATACATCTCTGTAGCGTGTGTGTGTGTGTGTGTGTGTGTGTGTGTGTGTGTGCCTGCGTGCGCGCCCTCGTAGGAGTTCCAGGGCAGCAAGAGAGGCTGGAGGAAGCTCACCCTGCTCGGGCGGCCAAAAGAGATGTACGTGTGTATGTGTGTTTGTGTGTGTGTGTGTGTGTCAGTGAGTTAGATAGGGAGAGAGAGATGTAAGGGGGCGAAACACTGGCGGCGGTAAGGTGAGCAGCTGTGCAGAGTGCCAGATGAAAGAAGAGCACCAGGGGGCCAGCAGAGAGAGAGAGAGAGAGAGAGTGTGTGTGTGTGTGTTTTCATGTTCCACTTGAGTGTAAGAGTGAGTGGTCTAGTTTTAATACGTTCTTTGCCTATGCATGTGTGTGTGTGTGTGTGTGTGTGTGTGTGTGTGTTCAAAGAGGAGCAGATCTTTGCGCCCCGAGCCGTTTTCTGTCCAGGCCAACTGAATCCCTTAAACACGAGACAGAGTTCAGGCAAGTGAGATAATCTAGCAAATCAACCGTCTCTCTCTCTCTCACGCTCTCTCTCTCTCTCTCTCACTCTGTCTTTCTCATTCTGCTTTCTTTTACCATCTCTGTTTTTCCCCTTTTTGTTGTCTTTCACTCCGTCTCTCACTCTCTGTGCATCCGTCCGTGTATCCGTCTTCCAATCTGTCTAATTCCGTCTCTCTTTCTCTCTCTTTCGTTTGTCCGCAAGTGTTTTGTCCATCTCGCTTTCCTTTTCTTCCTCTCGTTTTTTCATCTTATTCACTGACCCGAGCAGCACCAGGAGAAGTAGATCAAGCGTCAGAGACACGGGGCCCCCTCTTCCCTCCCTCTCTGGGATTGGCAGCACGTGATGACCTGTGCCGCACCTTGCCCAGGACAGATGGCATGGTGGGGGGAGTGAGCATGCTCCGATCTGCCAGAACAATCTGCCGGCGCAGGTGTGAGCTAATTGTCTGCTGCTCCGTCAGAGCGCTGCGCACACACACACACACACACACACACACACACGTGCCAGTGCTACCTGAGTGGATACAAATATCTTCATTTAGCCCTGCTTCACCAAGGGAACCTAAACCTCCCCCAACACACACACACTTTTCAAAACTGGAAAACACAGACGGCGTTACGGCGTGGAGGAGGGCCGCAGAGACAGTGCTGTACAAGAACGTCTTTGTCGATTAGAAAAAAGACAGCACTGTGCTTGTGCTGCGCGTCTTCATCACAGCTGCGTATGGATAAGACAGAGAGGACCACATACACACACACACACACACACACACACACACACACACACACACACACACACACACACACACACACACACACACACACACACACACAAGCATCTATGCATGCATTTTCAGAACCTGTTAAATTCCGTAAAGACCCTTTAGGGTCTAAGAGCATCTTATGAATGCTACGTCAAGCTCCATCAAGATGTGCGTGCGCATGTTTGTGTGTGTGTGTGTATCAGTGGTGGTCCACACACTCCTGTGGAGATGTAAAGCCGACGACTAGCGAGATTTCAGGCCTCATCGCAAGTAGTAAATACTCAGGGCGTTCCTCCATCTCTCTCTCTCTCTCTCCTCATCCTCCTCTCCATCTGTCTGCGCTGTGACCTGCTTCTGATCGGGTTCATTAGTCCGAGCCGTGAGCCGCCGTCCTCTGTGTGTTTTACTCAGAGGGAGGTTGATGGGAATCTTCCTACGGGAGCCACCGCTGCTCTGCTAACATCGCAGGATGTACAAGCCTTTCTCCCCGCGCACCCGCAGACACACACACACACACATTATATATATATATACTGTAGTAGAAGATATACAGTACTGTACAGTATGGCTGAATACACTATCAAAGTCCACATTACATTATGAAAGAAACAGAAAACTGAGCGCTATCCTGTAATCAATCAGCGATAGAATCATTGAATATTGTTATTATTGATTAAAAGCATGAAGCACAAATATGGAGATATAAATCTACAGTAGATGCACAAGGTGAACATCGTTAAAATCTCAGACGCTCAGTGTTCTAGCACACACGATCCAGCAGGATATTTTTGGTTGTCAAAACGTTGTGTTGACGTTAATTTGGCAATGTGACAGACGCGGGGACAATGTTGGTATTGTTTTTTTTTTTTTTTTTATATATAAAGCTGATGATGACATGATGTCGGAACGATGCTGACAACATGACGACGGGATAACGCTTTAGATTTCTGTCTTCTTACGATTCTCCTAGAGAGTGTGGAATTTCCCAGGCTTCCCATTCTCCCATACCCCAAGCCCCCCACCCCCCGCCCCCCTCCTTCTTATTCCTTATATGGAGATTCATTCCTGTGGTTCGTCATAACCCTTTGGCTTCCCCTGATTTCTACAGAACATGCGGACAGTAGGCTCAGCAACATTACTGTATGGGGCAATAAAATGAAGTCAGCTGACAACCTGAATGTCCTAATTATCACATCTATGGGTTTCTTTCTTCCCTGATGGCACGGGGAATACTCCAGGACTCAAGTTATGTACTGTAGGTGGGGTTCTGGGAGCATGATGACCAGGATGAGCATTTTCACCATCACCATTTTTTTGGCCACACAGTGTACACTACCTGTCCAAAGTTTGGACACACCTTCTAATTCCATGGTTTTTTCTGATGTTTATTTCTTCCAGGTGTCCAAAATATGCGAGAGTCTCCTTTGAACAGTTTTTACATGGAGATAATGAGACTTTTCTGCTACTTTTGCTCTGTAAATCCTTCCTAACGGCTCTAATCTGAGGTGATTTCTAAATGAACGTCTGCTCTGCAGCATATGTAAGTTTTGGTCTTGCTTTCCTGGGAAGGTCTTCATGAGAGACAGTTTTATCATGGAGCTTGATGGGTCTTGCAAACACACTCGACACAATCCTGTTCTTGCAAGAAATGTTCCAGGATAGCTGACCTTCATGTCTTAAAAAAAACAACAACAACAACTGACTGTTACATAATTGTTACACATTGTTATTTCATTCCAGCAAACACTGGTCCAACGGCGATGTCGTGCCCCCGGCCAAAAACAGTCGCGGGAGTGCGGCATTAATTGGTAAAGATTTGACCAATCTTAATAAGATTTTATTTCACTTTAGTGAACTTTCTTTCAAGAAAGTCCAGCAAGCGCCAGGATCGTCTCCTAAAGAGGATTCAGCTGCGGGATCGGAGTGCCACCAGTGCAGCGCTTGCTCAGGAATGGCAGCAGGCAGGTGTGAGCACATCTGCATGCACAGTGAGGCCAAGACTTTTGGAAGATGGCCTGGTGTCAAGAAGGAAGGCAAAGAAGCCAAAAAAAACATCAGGGACAGATTGATCTTCTGCAGAAAGTATGGCGAATGGACTGCTGATAACTGGGGCAAAGTCATATTCTCGGATGAAGCCTCTTTCCGATTGTTTGGGGCATCTGGAAAAAGGCTTGTCCGGAGAAGAAAAGGTGACGCTACCATCAGTCCTGTGTCATGCCAACAGTAAAGCATCCTGAGACCATTCATGTGTGGGGTTGCTTCTCATCCAAGGGAGTGGACTCACTCACAATTTTGCCCAAAAACACAGCCATGAATAAAGAATGGTACCAAAACACCCTCCAACAGCAACTTCTTCCAACAATCCAACAACAGTTTGGTGAAGAACAATGCATTTTCCAGCACGATGGAGCACCGAGCCATAAGGCAAAAGTGAGAACTAAGTGGCTCGGGGACCAAAACGTTGAAATTTTGGGTCCATGGCCTGGAAACTCCCCAGATCTTAATCCCATTGAGAACTTGTGGTCAATCCTCAAGAGGCGGATGGACAAACAAAAACCCACTAATTCTGACAAACTCCAAGAAGTGATTATGAAAGAATGGGTTGCTATCAGTCAGGATTTGGCCCAGAAGTTGATTGAGAGCAGCCCAGTCGAAATGCAGAGGTCCTGAAAAATGTAATTGTTGATAAAAGCCTTTGAAACGTATGAAGTTCTTGTAACTATATTTCAGTACATCACAGAAACAACTAAAACAAAGCTCAAGCAGTTTAGCAGTAAACTTTGTGAAAACTAATATTTGTGTCAGTCTCAAAACTTTTGGACACGACAAGTAGTAGCATGCTACGCTTTCCAAACACGTCTTACATGCACAAGGGCTTTTGAGTTTTACTCAATTCATTAAAACAAAGTCATCACAAATATTTCTGCAATTTTTTTTTATCTCAGCTTTGCTAATGCTTATTATTATTATTTATATTATTATTATTATTATTATTATTAATTATTATTGTTGTTGTTGTTGTTGTTTCAGAGACAGAGATTTGGTATCACAAAGATTTATTTTTATTTAAAAAAAGACGAAGAAAAAGACGACTTTATTCATCATGCACATTGCTGAACAGTGAAATTAAATTCTTTGCGTATACCAGGATTTTAAGAAGCTGGGGTCAGAACACAGGTCATCCAGCATCCAGCATCCCTGGAGCAGACAGGGTTAAGGGCCTTGCTCAAGGGCTCAACAATGGCAGCGTGGCGGTGCTGGAGCTTGAACCAGCAACCTTCTGAAATACTGTAACGAATATATATATATATAAGTTAAGCAACTTTTAGTACTTTCCTGATCGAGTCAGGTAAATGACATAAGAACACTTTAAAAAAAAAAAACCCTTATGTTTGTTAATATTCGAATTAACAATGAACAATTTCTTATTCATAACATTCTCTTTTTCTGTGAAAAGCTTTACATTAGATTTTAGAGCATAAGACTGTGAGGTTTTACATCCGTTCAGCTACAAGAGCTTTACTGAGCCGAGGTGCTGATGCTGGGATGTGTGTGGGGTTGAGTTCATTTAAAGCTCTGAGCAGAACAGCATCATGGGGGGGGGGGGCTGCGATCATCACCAACCCAAAAAAATAGATAAAAATAAATAAAAAGATAACACATTTTAATAATTATAATAACAATAGAAATATAGAAACAAAAAATATAAATCATTTTTAAAAAATCGTGAAGAAGAGGTAACGATGCTCAATCATATCGCTTGCTATAACGCTGACCTGTGAAGATTAATTCTGTGTATTTTCGCTGGTGTGTCGATGCCAAGGATGGCCTTGAATTTCTCCATCGGTTTGGGTCTCTCTCTCTCTCTCTCTCTCTCTCCCTCACGCTTGTGTTTGGTTGGCAATCAGAACTAGCCAATCAGACTTGGTATTTGTCCAGTCTCTGATTGGTCTGGCTTCGTACATAGCATTTTGATGAAGGTACAGCTTGAGTGAACAAAGTAAGTAGCCGACGCGTCTCAATATCAACTGTTAACTGACATTACTGCAGATCCTGAAGCCTTCAGCATTGTTTTACAGTGTAGAAAGAAATGAAAATGAAGAAAGACCATGGAATTAGACGAGATGTACAAACTTCGGTCTGTACAGTGTACAAATATACGAATTAAAGAGGACACCATGTGATTTGGGTTGTTGTGCAGCAGTGCTACCTTGCGATTATGTACGACAGCATGAGTTGCCTGGTGTGTTTGTTTCATATCAATGTGGGATCCATTGGTGTTGTCAACTCATATGGCTCATATATCTTCACATTTATCTGTTCTGCCACCAACCATGATGCAAGACACCCAAGTTCAGGAAACCCTTAAGAATGCATGTCCTCCTGGAACTCACTTCATGGACAAGAGCATTGTGCGGAGGCTTAGTGGTTAGCTCTGTCGCCTTCAGTGGCGAGGCGGGTTCAAATCCTACCTCGGGATGCACGCCTGTGTGCATTCAGTTTGCGTGTTCTCCATGTGCTTGGTGGGTTTCCTCCGGGTTCTTCCTCTGGTTTCCTCCCAAAGTCTTTGCCAGATTAGGCTAACTGGCATACCCAAATTGCCCGTAGTGTATGAATGTGTGTGTAATTGTGTGTGTATGTGTTTGGCACCCCATCCAGGCCCCCCATGACCCCGTATGCAAGATAAAACGGTATAGACGATGAGTGACGGAGTTTGCAGACGAACCACATGACTGAGGTGTCCACATACTTTTGCTCAATGCTGCTTAGTGATCGAAAGCGAAACACTTTCAGTTTTACAGGCGCAGTCAAATCTAATAAACGTAAATGTGGCTAGTAAACGTCCATCACCCTGCGCGAGTCTGTTCCCTGTTGTCCGTCCACGCCGGCGTTGTTTCTCTGCGCCGCTGTAAAACGCTGTGTTGATCCAGTGATTTTACAGAGGTGAATTTTTTATAACGCTGGGTTTACAGAGCATTACGGCACCGCTGCTTCCTCGGTAATTACAGCTCAGGAGCCGTGCACAGAGCGAGGGACGGGGGTTTTTGTGTGTGTGTGTGTGTGTGTGTGTGTGTGTGTGTGTGTGTGCGTGCATGTTCTTTGGGGGGGTAGGTGAAGCGAGATCAGCCAAAGCAGGAGATTTATGGAGACCTCTCCTGTATGGAAGTCTTAATCTCATTCCTACCTTTCGCTCGGGGCTGCGTGCTCACTTCGACATGTGTATGATTAGCTCTGCCTTCCAGTGCACAGGCTCAAAGGGCACGACGCTCAACCTGGAGTCCAGCCAAGCGGCGAGGCCTGAACATCCCACAGGGTCAGACACGCAAACACACCTCGCAAACTGGTGAATAATAATTTTGCAAGAGGAAAAAAAAACAAAAAAAAACAAAAAGAAACACAGAACAATGGCAGAACGCAGACAACTCATTATTTATTTACTCAGAGTTTGGAGCTATTGTAAACTTACAACGATTCCAAATAGAATAAGCGTTCGTGTCAAACCGGGACTTTTGTTTGCACAGAATAACAGAAAAGAAACTCCCTTTATTTCTCTATAGAATCCCCCGCTAAACTAATGCACTTATCTGAGCGCTTCACTAGTGCTTGGGTACCATCAAGGTAGAACGTTTTCTCAGTACACCGGGGCCATGCATGCTTCATGTCTGAAACGCTGGCCTCCCAGGAACTCCTATAATGTCCCGAACATGTGGCAGTGGCTTAGAGCGAGGTCGGGACTGTATGGGGAATGTGGCGATACCTCCCAGCCGAGTTCCTGTTCGTGAATGTTTGTCTGTACAGATCCTGCACACAGATGTGTCAAACTTTTTATACAAGTTTACCTCGATTTTTCAAGGATGAGGCACTGAATGACTGAGTCACCTCGGACAGGAATCGTCATTCACAGAAATACAGACTTCTTTAAAATGTTTGCACCATCAGTGTATTGTGCTTGAAGTGTTCTGTAAATATCAATCGGGTTTATGACGAAGGTCCCGGTTTGACTCGAACACCTCGTCAGCCTTCATGCTAGGCATTGACACGACTCAAACGTACCATGAATCGTTTCTTTATACTTAAGCTTTAGTCTACGTTAGAGCTATATCGCGTAACAAAACCAATTACAAAGCACCTGAGGAGGTAATAACGCGTTACAACAGCGCGCGTTACCGGTGTGCTGAGAGCACTAGCGCTTCCTCGATGGCGGCGGAGCCGAGCTCTGACTGGCAGTCTGCTCTGCACGCTCGCCGTGTTTAACCGTTTATCCTCGCATTACCCCGCTGCATTAAAACCACTCGAGTGCATCATTCCAATATGGTGGCATCTGTCTTCAGGCAGGCACAGGTGCTGCTCCATCCTGCGCGACTCACACTAAAGATAGCTGACACGTCAGCCCACGCCAACCCGAACCCGCCAGACAAAAGGAACGTTTTTATCAATACAGCTTCCTTATACTATCCTATATTTTTCTCCGTTTCAAACCACTTGCTCCACATTCTTTCTACATCACAGTGATTGAGTTATCTCCTTGTACTCTCTGGACAAACTTGACACAGCCAGGCTGAGTATTTGATGTGGGCTGTGCGTTTCGGCCTCCCTCAAGAGTCCTCTTAAAGATAACAACAACAACAACAAACACACACGCACATCCTGTCAGCTTCTCCGTCGTTGGTTGCTCTTTCTCGCTGCTCTCTTCCTCCTGATGTGGCGTGTATTCTCACCGCTCCTGAGCTCATGGGAGAGCCGGCTTCGCTCCGTCACACACTAAAGTTAGTCAGGAAGGGCTGCCAATCTCGTCTCGAGGACCGGCACGAATATCGAGTGAAATTAAAAGGAGCCCGGGGTGTGTCTGAGGTCTAGGCCTCCGCATGACTAACATTCAAATAAGTGATGCCTTACAAGTGCTTAATTCAGACATTTATAGATCTTTGGCAAATCAAGGAATAAACAAATCTATTTATATAAAAATATTCAAGTCACAATAGTTTTTTCACAAAATCAAGTGAAATTATTCACGTTCTCGCCTTCCACTGTGAAGGCCGTTGCTTCGTCTCAGTGTCCTACTGTATGCGTACACCCAAGTTTCGTCACCGGTAATGATCCTCGACATGAAGTATCGGGTCATCCATGTCATTGGCAGATGTCGATGCCATGTTTCTTCTGCTCCTGGATCAGCAGCCTGGGGATGAACTTGGCTGCAACAACTTGGCACATGCTCAGATCACACCTGAAGACTGTTCTGTATGACACACCGACAATGGTAGCAATGTTGTGTATTCTTCTTCAATGATCATCATGTACAAGTTGCCGTGACGTTTTTGGGGGTTGAGCTCATTGCAGGTCTTCCTGATCTCTCGTCGTCGTCCAGTGATGTTCTTCTGCTCTGGAAGCGTCGACTCACTGCAGCATATCTGTCCAGTTTCACCCAGAATTTCAACCAGTTGCATGGCTCCCAGTGTACACAGGATGATGCCTTTTGGTACACTGATTTACGAAGGTCGATGCACCCTGTGACTGTGTGTGCAGACTTGTGCTGCGATCCATTGGCGCATTACAGAACTAGTCTCAAAACTTTTTGACACAACCTCGTATCTATTATCTGCATTCAAATCTCAGTTTCTTATGCATTAATATATATATTTTTTAACATTATGTACATTTTAGGCTAGCTTCTAAATTAGCTATTTAAATAGCCAAGTTTATTTATTTAACCTTTTAGCCTGCGTTAACTATAGTACTTGTTACATTTTAGCCTAGTGTACCTAGCTTAGTGTACAGTATCTACACTGTAGACCCTAATGCATGATTAAACACATTGAGTACTGTTAACTTAAATAATTACAATTAGGTCAAATTAATAGACCTTTTTGAGTATTCAGAGCTTTTTGGTATTTATGAGTTTGTAGAAATGACAATTTTCAAGTTAGCTGAACAAATTTGATATTTTAGGTGATCGTAAGTACTTACTGTAAGTAATAGTAATCGTCACCTTAAAGTTCCACCAACTTAAAATCTATAGGGCACTGGTGGCTCAGTGGTACAGTAGGTGTTTCGCCTGCCATGTGGAAGGCCCGGGTTCAATTCCCAACAACTGGACGAAGTGTCTGTCCCAAGCCCAGATAAAATGGGAGGCTTGAGTCAGGAAGGGAATCTGCTATGTAAAACCAATGGCCAAGCTTGTGTGCAGGCCGGATTGTCTGCTGTGGTGACAGCAGGAACAATTTATTTGATTTGCAACAAGTTCAACAAACTCAAAAATTGATAGTTCTGTTTACTTAAAATTGGAACCATCATTACTTAAAAAATTTGAGGTAACTGATTACCTCAAAATTTTTGAGCTTGGTCAACTTTTTCGGGTTTACAGTGTATAAGAAATTTTTACCATGGTATTTTTGACACTAATATGTTTATAAATGGTACATACTTTGGTACAATCATCCATTTACTCTAGAATGGTGCTATGCAACATATACAACGATACTGTCAAAAATGGTTTACATGTGCCATAATTGTAATATCTATGTAGGAGTTCATAAAATTTGGTGGCCTTGTGGTGTTGTGTTTTGGTCTCACTGTGGGCATCATGTGGTCCCATGCTACTTACAATGGCCCTGCTATGGTACGCTCCAAATGTTAGTACACAATATTTTGATGAGTACTATTATGTTTTTCAGCACATATGTTCAGTAAAACATGGTACTGTTACTCAAAATTACAAGGAGAATGTACTAACATGTCTGGTATAGTACGCGCAAACATACAATATTAGATACCTGCTGAACTTTGGTAGCCACTGTGGTACCTAATAAGGAATATATATATACCGCTCCTTGCATCGGTGGCATGTATAGCTACCTTTAAGTCTACCTTTAAGCTTACCATGTATATTAATTTCATTTAAGATTTGAGTCCTGCTTAGAAAGCTACATTTTTCAGAACTCTGTACACCCCCAGGGACATGGAAATAATTAAATGTATAAGCTGCATAAAAAAGTTTATTTTTATTCTGTAAGATTTTTCATTTCATTTAAAAAGGAATTTTACACTTAACTCATTTACTGGGGATTTTCAGTTGAATTCCCCGAGTGCATGTCGTGAATAAATATGTCCCATTTTTGTCCCATTCCCATTCTTTTTCCCATTATTGTATTGGCCTGGGGCAATATAGATTTTCCCCCAAGATGAGCCCATATAAGGAGAGCACCACCCCTGGCTTGTTGCTTAGCCTTGCTGTTCTCAGGAGGGGTGTGGTTCAGCCATTACTCATTTGCATAGACACTGAAATGGCATGATCGCAGGAGGAGTGGTGAAAAGGGACTCAGGGGAGCTCTGTGCGTTAACTTGTTCAATAAATAGTAGAAAAACAGTATGGGATGTTTAACGTTTTGGAAAAAGTCTGACTTGACAGAAACCAGAGCTAATAAGGTGTAACTTTAGGTTTTGTGACTCAGGAACGTCTCAAGGACTTACTTGGTACCATGTTGAGCATCTTTTTGAACATTTTGTGGATGTTCCACAACATTAAACGTGACGTATTTCTTCCTCGGTATTTAGTGATGGGTGAGTATCCAACTGTGTAAGTCTACTTTTCATCAGGGAAAAGATTTGCTCATGGCCAGAGTACTCACCAAATCAACGCACTCTGTGATCATCTTTATCCAGTCAATGACAAGCCATCCACTGCTAATTCATGAAGTGAGCTGGGTGTATCTGTGATTCAAAGTGAACTCAGACACCCGTCATTTCCATCAATCCTCCACTACATTGGTTGAGTTGACGCAACTCAAGTGCCTCGACGCAAACCTGCTATTCCCCCATCATTCGGTTTCTGTCTTTTTAGAATTTGTAAATTGTGTGAATTGAGTAGAAATATTCCAAAGTTTCCACCCAGGGTTCAAACGAAGCTTTAAAAAAACGTGAATTAAAACGTGTCATCCGTCAAGAAACCGCATGTGAAGGGTAAAAAAAAAAATTGAAAATGAACTCTCCCTCGCACTTAAACGGTGCATAAATTATCGCTCGTTCAAGGCGACCTCCATCGGGTGTCATTCTTTATGTCAGATCCTAGCAGGTAGCAGTCAAACTAACGAGTCGCTCCAAAGATGGGTGCCGCTATAAACTGTCAGCGTGACATTTCATTTGGGAATTCATAGTCTGTGATTTTATGACGGCTTCGTCCATCTCAATGAAGGATGTCTCGTGGTCTCACGGCGAGGACTTCGATAGCTGAATTCCTGGGGAGAACGCGGACATATTGTAATCTTTCTCTGGCTCTTTCGTGTCCGGTGCTGTAACTTTGGCCAAGAAGATCAGGAGTTCGAAGGAATCTTTACACTTCCTTGAAAAATCATATTTGTCAAATTATTATTTGATTAGCTTTAACCTCATTGTACGTAACGAGAGAACAACAAAAAAAAAAATACAAAATTCTTGTTATATAAGCAGGAAAAAATTTACGAAAATGTACGGAATTCAATTCGTAGATGAATTTCATCTTACTGTACGTTCACACACTGTAAAAGAATTTGTCTGGGGTTATTATAAAAGTTATGCTCTTTAAAACAAACTTTCAAAAAGAAAACTTGATATTAGTTAGGCGGGATGTTGAGAATACGTACGTCAGAATGATCTTGAACCAAATTTGTATTAGACCAAAATCAACTAAGGAGATTAAGATTTGACAAACATGACCCTTTGTGCTCCAAAACATTTGCTACACCCGTCAGACACACATTTAATGGTCGACTTGCTTCAACTTATGTGTATTCGTTTACATGATGCCGATGCATATCCTGAGTGAGTTGCCTCAGAAATTACCCCCACCTGTATGAAATATCTTTACCGCTACACAGTGACAAATATGCGTGTCAAAAACATATGGAATAAAATCACTGTCAGAAATAATTGTACGTAAAAAAAAAAAAAAAAAAAAGATGTGTGTGTAACGCTGTGTTTTGTCCGAGTTGGATTCCAAAATCTACGGCCACGACAGCTTACAGATACGACATTTCGCGTGTTTATTAGAGTACGACTCTGAAACACACGACGCTGACCGTTTACAGACACAAAACTGTTACACGGACGGATTGCGAAATTACGTCCATAAAAGTAGTGTGTTAGGCCACTGTCAAAAATACGTCATCAAAGCCACATGCACAGGCATTACTATCCGAAGGAAGAGGAATCGATTCGAGGCATGCGGACTGCCACCGTTTTAAACTCCTAAAATCTTACCTGCTATAGTTAAAACATCTCTGTAGCTTTACTTCTCTTAAAATCTGTGAAAAAAAAAAAAAAAAAAAAAACTTACCTGAGACGATGAGAGAGCGCTCGGCTGCTGATCTGCCATTTTGACGCCGGTGGTTTAAAACGGTGACCGAATCGATTCCTCTTCCTTCGGACAGTAATGCCTGTGCATGTGGCCTTGACGACGCATTTTATTCCATAAAACAGTTCATTACTGCGCTGATAATTACTGTCCTAACCCGTCTGATTGAATTCTCCGTTGTGCCCCCTACTGGAATCCTTTGATAGCACACCTTGTACATAGGCAAGTATACAAATGACTGCGTTGCCAGTTGACTATGCAAATGTTTGGTTTAACAGCAAGTATATTTCCTCCCTATGTCCCCATTGTGCCCCCCAGATATAATACAAATGTTTTTTTACACTTGCCCCAGTCATATGGGTTTGGTAGTCCATGGTTTGGTGAATTGGATGGATTTAGGGTTGGTACATTTTTCTACAACTTCATCCATGCGGACTGGAACCAAACTCAACCACATTTATCCTGAGATTGAATTTGTTGGTGCAAATTCAAGGTCCAATTGAAGGTTTTACTATTTGCTTCTACCTGCTGTCAATGTTTCCACCTCTTCGTCCAGTTCTTATTTTCTGTCAATGACATTCATCAGTCTTACCGTACAACTGACTGATTAGAACCACGAATGTAATTCTCGATACATTTGGTTTCCGAAGACATTCCTTCAAAGCCATCAGCCAGCTCGCCATCTCTACTCTCATCACCTTTCATCTCTGATCCTAGGCACTACAGGGAATATCTTCCAGCCAATAATTCATCCCAAACCCAATGTTTATGGCTGTTAGTGTTCCTGTACCAGATGCCGTATTGACTTAGGATCCATTGAATCTGCGATCGTTTAGGGCAAATTACAGCTGGCGTGTGGCTAACATCGCCGCGCCGGAATCGGCACTTTTGGGAGGACATGGAAGAACAACAGGATAAATCAATCGAGTCTGAGGCTCGGCGGAGTAACAGACGCCCTGGCGAAGGCGCAGCGAGATGCGACAGCTTTTTAATAAGACCCAGCATACCTCCAATCAATGCAAAACTCCCCCTGTCTGCTCTCGAATCAATGTGCTATTTTGATTTTTCTGTTTTAAATCGGAGGTGGGCCGCAGGAGCTGCCATTGAGGCTACTTGAGCTGCCACCTGCTACTTCTGTTTATTTTTTTGCAAGACTGCATCGTCTGTGTTCGCGGTATAATTGCACGCCTGAGACGAAGTCAAAAGCGAAATTTACACCACCAGGTGAAGGCTGGCGGCGCCGCTGCTAGCGAGTCTGATGGACGACACATCTGCGTGGCGCCTCAATCGAGTCATTGGTGACATTCGGGCCGCAGAATGGAAGGCGTGTATTCGGCGGCACAAAGGCGGTGTGAACGCAGCACACAGTGTGCGTTTGTTCACGAGTATTCCAGATGTTAGCACGGATAGTGACGCCCTCATAAATGCGCATCAATGCGTTTCTGTTCGCTAAGAGGAACCCCTTGTGTCAGAAGAGACAGCGAGACGAGTGTGTGCATGTGTGACACAGGGATACATCGGCTCCTCGACTGCGCCTGTTCGAGGGACAGAAAATGTCTTGTAGCGATGTAACCGAATATGAAGCCATTATAAAACCATGAGATGTGATATTGTTTTCATTACGAAAGATGGTTAGCCTAGAGGTGTGCGTCGAGACTGCAATCAATTCATAAGCAGAAATCCAAAAGTTGAGTTTTAAAAAGTTCTTTCTTATCTCGGGTTCTAACGCATTATGAACTGGAGTGAGGTAGCTGAGTTTGCGGAACTGTGAAAAACCACAATATACCGTACACACCATGCTGAGAGGCTCTTGGGTGATTCCAGGGGAATAGCGGTCGGGTTCATGTTGAAACGTTTCACTGTGGGTTTACATCACTAAAGTAAATAGCCATCATGCACCATAAGGTCAAACGTTTTATATATTTAAAAAATGAGAGAAAGAATAAATGCTGTCGACAAGGATAGCGAATGGCAAAGCATCCCTCGAGATTAAGACAACTCATCAGATGATTAATTTGACCCTGATTCCACTCTTAATCCACTCTTAAACATCAGTCACTGAGCTCCGGCACTCTCAGGTAAGACTAACGGCTGCCTTGTTGCATGTGGATCGTCTCTCATTTATCTTCTCTCGCCCAGTGACTGGAGCACAGCGGGCGACACGAACAGACAATAATTCGGCCCGATCGGCCGTCTTTACTCTCCCCTCCACTACAAATGCCAATCGATGATCATGCAGTAGCGCTATCGACAAACTGGGCCACGTTTCCAAAACCATTTAATCCACATCTACACCACTTCACTGAGCGTCAAGAATTTCTTTTGAATTTCCAAGATGAAACAGAATGAGAAAAAAAGTAAGATTTTTTTAAATGTAAAAAACATTAATAATAGTTCATAATTATACCATGAACATTATTCAATATCACTTATTTTTTAGGTAAACCTAAATAAAGTTATTATTATTATTATTATTAATAAACTGAATGGACGCAATATATCTGTCTATTTTTGCACGTGTGTAAACAAAAAACTGTGAAATAATTTATTTATTCATCTATTCATTTATTTATATAATTTATTTTCCATGATTATTTATATAAATATGTTGTTCGTTTGTTTTAAACACATGACATATTTATTCATTTATATCATATTATTTATATTAAGTTGTGCAATTTATGTATAGTGGTTTTTTTTTATATAATTCATAATAATGTTTGTTCATATATGATGTGTAATTAATTGCACATAATTAAAGTAATACAATTATAAACAGAATATGAATAAATAATGTGAATAAATACAAATATTTATATTAACAATTAAAATAGAAGTACATGAATGAAAATGTTATATTTTGTTTCACTTAAACAGGTTCTGTAGTTTAATATTTTTTTTTTTTACTTTTTAATAATACAGTAATTAACCTAGCAAACTAAAAAAAAACAAAAAAAAAAAGTAAAAAAACACTTGATAATATTTTACTAATCTTAATTTTACATATAATAATAATATTAATAATAATAATAATAATAAATAATAATAAATACATAATAATAAATTCATTAATTAATTGATATAAACTCGTAGCTAAAATGACACTTGTGTAGAACCACAGCTTGATCCTGGGAGGTCGTTTGCTGTCCCGCATACACACGCTATATCCATATAATATTGACGGTTGGAGGAGATGTGGCGTTTAATCAGGCTTATTGATCAGGGCTCGCCCGTTCTGACGTCAGGACCGAAAAAAAAAAAAAAAAAGGCCAGTCAGACTCCTGGACTCTCATACTGTTCCCAAACACACCTACTGCAAAAAACTGCACGCTCCCATCCGCTCAATACAGAATTCAATCACTCCAAACCAGCAGGATAAAAAGCTTTCAGTGCTTTTCCTCCGCCTGTTTCCTGGAGCGATTACGTGTTTCTTAATGAAAATCTGCTGTGTTGTACAGGAGCGCTGTGTGGATCTTCGCCTGTGCATTTTGGCCTTACAGAGGATCAGTACCTCTGATTAGGCAGTTTCAGCTGCGCTGCTAAACTGCTATACACCATTCCTAACTGACGTAACGTAGTATATTGGAAAACAGATCAAAATCTGAAGTTTAATGCATTAATTTGTTAACAAGCAACTCACAAAGCAAGTTATCTCTTTCATCTCTCTTGCTTCAAACAACGGTTTAAAACAATATTTACAGTTACCATAAAAACAATTAAAGCTTCATTTTTGAATAAGCATTAGCACTGGAGTCTCCTTCCATAGTTGTTAAATAGGCTTCTCATCAAAGAAGAACTCAATATTAACAATAAAAATCTCTTACATTTTTATTTATCTTTTTTTTTTTTACTTCTTTCCTATAGGAAAATGCAGATAATATTACTGATATTACTTTGGTAATAGACTTTCCACTGACAGCAGCGAGCTTTGATACAGATACCAGAAGTACATGCAAACGCCTGGTCTCTTGTATGCCGAAGCAAATTTCTTGCAAAATCTTTAGTTCTTAAGGCGAAAATTTGCAAGGCAGAGCGTTTGTATCACTTTGTTTTACTTTGTTAAGCGTAAATTTAGCATACATTGAAGCTGACAACCTAATGACCTGTTAGCTCAACACTAGCCAGCTGAACTAGCATGCACACACACATACAGTACATGCACGTGCACACACACACACACACGTACACACACACACACAGGCGCGCACAGCCGCACACAGAGATGCACATAAACCTAATCTACTTTATCACTCTAATGCTTTATCCATCCTTCATCCCCTTGTGACAGAAAACACGATAAAAAAAAAAAAAAATTCTACACAAAGGGATTGATACCTGCTAACCTGCTAATCCTCCTTTCACTTTGCTACAGAATGGTTACATCTGTATATATATGTGTGTGTGTGTGTGTGTGTGTGTGTGTGTGTGTGTGTGTGTGTGCGTGCGTGCATAATCTTTTGCAGTAGATGCTAATCCAGGAACACCTGTCACCGCCACTGCAGCGCTCCTGTCCCTTGTTGGCAGGTTCTTAGCAAACGCAAAAATCTTAAGATATTTGATGTTATAGAAACATCTTTGAGTCGAATCCGCATAATAAAAGATAACATAAGCGATTTGTATAGTATCGCGATTTTCTTCAATGAAGAGAGTCAGATTTTATAACCGTTTGCTCCTGTTTGCTAACTTTTAGCAGTTAGCCCAGCCAGCATGTCTTTGAATGGTGGGAAGAAACCGGAGTACCCGAAGGAAAAACACCAAGGCTACACGTCCACTTGAGCGAATCATGTCAAAACAAGAGTAGCAAGAGTGGAAGGTAAGGGTAATGACAAGGAAGGCCAGAATGTAAAAGATGGCACCATACAGTACCAATGATGCAGCTCAATTAGATTCACAGAGTGTAAACGTGAATTACATGGCATTCTTACTTTAGGCATGATTTATCTGCATCACGCCCAGGAACGATGGAAGTACAGTATGCATCTTATCCACTTGCTTTGTGAGCTTCCATTAAACAAAAAGAAAAGAAGAGAACAAGGAAGTTCATCTTCATACAGTAACATGTCTAATGTTATTGATATATCAGAAAAAAATGTGAAGAGTAATGCACCCGCATGCCTTCATACTTTATCAGCTACGTCAGAGGAGGAGCTCGGAGAAAGTGTAGGAAGAGGCCGATGATGTCGGACATCATGTCTCAGCACTGATCTATCTCCATGCTCAGGTACAACTGGTTTCCATGTCTGATTCTGTGCTGGAGTACGCCGTTGCTGTTGGTCTTTCGGCTGCTCCCGACAGCGGATGCCCTTCCTGACGGAACCCTCACATTTTATCCGGGCTTGGGACCGGCACTGCATCCGGCGAATTTGAGGAGAGTTCCCCATGGTGGAACG